>ML686200.1:52129-109730 GCA_007922175.1 Pelusios castaneus | reverse complement strand
GAGGGATAAAAAAGTCTTGAGTCTAAAGAGAAGCGGGGCTGGAGAGACAGGACAACTAGTGGTTAGAGCCATGGCCTAGGATTTGGGAAACCAGCTTCAGTTCTCAGCTCTATTCATGTAACCCTGAGCAAATTGCTTAGTGCCTCAGTTCCCAATCTATACAATGAAGAAAGTGCAGTCCCTCCCTCTGCCCCCATACAGGGCTCCAATGTCCCCCCCACAAAAACTTAGAATCATAGAACAATAGGGTTGGAAGGGACCTCATGAGTGCATCTAGTCCAACCCCTTGCTAAAAAGCAGGACCACTCCCACTAAATCACCCCAGCGAGGGTTTTGTCTAACCGGGCCTTAAAAACCTTCAAAGATGGTATGTTCTCCATTCTCTCCTCATGGCACGGGCTCTGTGCACACCCATGCCTCCATACCAGCGACGCTGTGGGCCACAAATTTGCCCCATGCCATGGCTCTGTCTGACCCCTTCCTCCACATGTAGAGACTCTGTGTCCCCCTTCTCCTCTCTCCACATACCGAGATCCCTTATTACTCCCATCCCAGAGTGATAGGCACCCCCCCCCCCCCCTCCTTAGGCATTCCTTTGTTCCCCACCCTTATTCTTGCTTCTGGCCGGAGATCAGTCATGGTGTCATCATGTTAAATGCAAGTGGGCAGACCAGTGGGAGAGGGGTTATGCTGGTAAGTTTAATTGGTGACAAACGATTATAGAGGGGCTGGTGACTGTGGCTAAACAGGCCCCTGGGACTCTGGAGATTCCTTCTCCCTATAGCCCTCATTTCCTATCATAGGCATGTGAAACAAACAGTTATCTGGGCTGACTGGAGCACCAGCCAGGGCTGCAATAAACTGAGCAGCAGGTCTGTGGCTACCCTGCACCCTTCCTCTCTGGCATAGTTTCTAAGGACCCATCACCATGCGGCTGAGGTGCAGCAGAGTCCGTTTCTTTACTGAGCTTCCCCCAGCTGCAGAGGGGAGCCGCTGGCTTGGGACCCAGCTAGAGTGTGCAGAGCTGCGGGATGCAGCCAAGGAGACAGGCGATCAGTGAGCAAGAAGGCAAACTGCTTTTTGGGGGGGTAGCTGCTGGTGGCCCTCCTTCCAGTTGAATGTGTATTTTGTATGTGTGCAGTCCCTGATGCCCAAGCATGATGCCCAGTCTAGTCCCCATGGGAGGCCTCTATAGAGGGGAAAGGCCCCCACATGGCACTCCCCAATCTTCTGAACTAGCCTGACCCCCTCTCGCAGCACGGTCGCTATTGAATGGCACCTCTTTGCGTGGTGGGGTAAGGACGACTTTGAAGTCAGGCCATGTATCCACCAACACCTCATGCTCGGCTGGGTTCCCATGGTTTATGGTCCTCATAGAGCCATAGACCTGCCAGAGACGGGGGGATGTGAGCTGAGCTGGGGGAGGGCAGCAGTCCCTGCACTCATAACTCTCTCAGGAGCCTATCAGTGTTTATCAGGGCATTCAGCATCTCATGATCTACACATTGGCAGAGTTCTCAGCCCTTCTCCAAAATGGCCACCATCTCTGCGAATGGAGCTGGCACTGCAGGCTGCCCTTTGCCAAGGTGAATGCCATCTCACAATGATGTCAGTAGGCTGAAGCCAGGGAAGAGGCTGTCCTTGCTCCCAGGATATCCTGATTGGAGTGTGTGAGCCTACCCTGCTTTGTGAGGATTTTTTGCCCTCCTGCAAAATGTAGGCCTCAAGACCTCACCCACCCACTCCAGCAATAGACCTCCAACTTATGACTGAGCTATTTACCTCCTTAAAGCATGATTTAAGGAATTTAAGATACAGAGAATTCACCGGTAGGTGAGCCATGCCCTGTGCTACAGAGGAAGGCGAAAAATCCCCAGAGCCCAGGCCAATCAGCCCTGGGGGAAAATCATTCCTGACACCCAAATATGGCGAACAGTTAAACCCTGAGGACGTGGGCAAGTCTCAACGATCAGTTACCCAAGAAACAATTCTCTGTAATAACTCAGAACCCACCCCATGTACTCTCCCCTCTAAGGCCATTTGTATATGCACCACAAATAGCCAAATATCAGTCAATTTCCAAAATAGGTTAATCATACCATCCCCTCCATAAATTTATCATACTTTATCAAACTGCCAGGGACAATGGTCCCAGAGAATATCTTGATGAGCCATTAAGGATACAATGGTTGTATTCTTTATGTCCTCAATGGCTCATCAGGATACTCCCTGGCACCATTCTACCTGGAAAATTCCTAAACATTAAGGAGACAATGGTTGTTCACACCCTCCCGTCTAATGACACAAGTTAAAGTATGGATATAACATCAAATTCTTAACTTCTAATGCAAATAGAATTCCTAGACATAAACTATATAATCATTCCCAGCAAATTACTACCTTTCTATTGATACCAAACATGACATAGTTCCTATGGATTATAGCATTTATGAGATAACCATACAAAATAATATCATAAATGCTTCCCTAAATCCAGACAGTGTCACACTGTGCCCACATCCCCTGCCCTTTCGGGGGCATGCCAGGCTCCCCCTGTCTCCCCCCCCAGCAGGGTGGGCATTGGTGTAGTCCTGGGGGTAGCCCTAAATCGACTTAGGGCTACCCCAGGGCTACACTGGCTTAATTCGACTTTAGAAAGTCGAATTAAGCCTTAGGTCGATTAGAAAGGTGGTTTAATAAAGTCGACTTAATTTTTCTTAAGTCGACTTTATTTTCCTTAAATCGACTTAAGCAAAGTGTAGTGTGGGCGCAGGGCACATTAAGTCGACTTAAGCCAAGCTTAAGTCGACTTAATTTACCAGTGTAGACGCAGCCTCTGTGATTTCCTACGCTTGGCCACATAGTGAGTGCCTCTGTTTTATCCGGATTAGAACTCTCACCCTCCTGGGATACGATGTGACACACATACTTCACTGATGTCCAGAACTGTCAGTGGTTAGTTGTTGAGAACTTCAGTTCATAAGCCTCCAACCTGCCTATCACTTTAAGAAGTCTTTTTTTCATGCTCTTCCAAAGTTCTTTCAAACACAATAAGGTCATCCATATAGACTAAAACCTGCAGCAAGTTCATGTCTCCGACAACACTTGATAAGGTGCTGAAACATAGCAGATACCCCTGAAATCCCTTGAGGCATACGTTCAAACTGACAGAAGCCTAATGGATATATGGAGGCTGTTTTATCTTTGCCTTCCTCTTGCAGAGGGACCTGGTAGTAATCACTTCAGAGATCCAATACTGAGAACCACTGACTCCCTAGCAAACAGGCTACGGCATCCTGGATTTCAGGCACGGTGTACTGCTCAACAATAGTGCACAGGTTTAAGGCACAATAGTCAATGCCCATTCCAATTTTTCCACTGTTTTTACAGAACACCACATCAGTGTGTTTGGTGTCACAGTAATGCATGGGGGACGGATTAACTGGTGCTGACACAGTTTGGCTGAATGGTGAAGGACACAAGGTGGTTTAAGGCCAACCGTTCCCCTTCACTGGTGTGTGAGCAACGGAGAGTTGGTCATGTCCCCAAGAGAGCTAGTTTGTCTTTTCCAGCGCAGTTGTGCACGTTCTGTCACTAATGGGCAAGGATAGGATTATGTCAGTGAAGTCATGGATTTGTGACTTCCACTGACCTACCTGACCTTTTCCACTTCCGCTTCAGGGCAGAGGGGCTGGAGCTGTTAACTGGTGGGAGGACGTCAGGAATCCAAACTGCCCATGGAGGGGTAAAGGAGCTCAGAGACCCTTTAGAGGGCCGGGGCACCCCAGATCTCAGCATTCATGGGGGGGAGTGAGGAAAGGCCTCAGACCACCCGATAAAGGCACAATAACCTTAGATCCTGGGACTCACATGGGAGAAGGGAAATGGGCTCAGATATCCCATGGTGACAGCTCCCCTCCCCCCCAACATCCCCACACTTGCAAAGGGGTAAGGACAGGGCTGACAGCTCCCTAGGGGAGAGAGGCCCCAGATTTGGGTTCAAAGGCAGGAGATCTTAAACACCCCTAGAAAGATAGAACCTCCCAATCATTTGGGGCTGATTGAGGGGACACTAAGGGGCAGGACTGGTTGGGTGTTTACTGATTATTCCTCTATAAAGATAAGGGAGCCATCATTGCCCTTCTTTCCCCTTTCCTCTCACAACTCCCCAGGGGCAGATTACCACATGGGCCAACAGGACCCAGGCCCAGGAGCCCACCATGTTGTGGGGGCCCTCCACCCTACTGGCACTGGGGGTGGGGGAGTAGGGTGGGCCAGCCACTGCCTAACACTAACCCTAACCCCCAGGGCTGTCAGGGCCAACTGGCTCATGGAGTACGGCCTCCAACACGGCCCTTGTGCCGCACCAGACGCTGCACCATGCACACCAGTTGGCCCTGCCACTCACAGGGGCCAACCAGCCAGGCCGTGGCCAGCATCTGCCCCAAACTCTCCCCTCCTCTCCTCCCCACCCCCCCGCCCAGCACTGGCCCGCCCGCAGAGGGCCAGGGCCCTTGACTGGTAGGAGGGAGGATCCAAGTGGGGGGGAGGGGGTCACTGGTGGCGGAGGACCAGGGGCCCTAATCCGCCCCTCTAGCACTCCTTGTTTCAAACACACTGGGCTTCTCCCTGGGGATGTGTTTACTCTTAAAGTCTCCCAGGGAAGATACTCATGATGCCAGAAATTTGGTGGGGCAGCTCATAGAATCATAGGGCTGGAAGGGACCTCACGAGGTCATCTAGTCCAACCCCTGCTAAAAGCAGGACCACTCCCACTAAATCATCCCAGCCAGGGTTTTGTCTAACCGGACCTTAAATATCTCCACAGACGGAGATTCCACCACCTCCCAAGGTAACCCATTCCAATGCTTCACCACCCTTCTAGTGAGAAAGATTTTCCTAATATCTAACCTCAATCACCCCAGCTGTAATTTGGAACCATTGCTGCTTCTCCTGTCCTCTGTTACCACCCAGAACATCCTAGCTCCCTCCTCTTTGGAGCACCCCTTCCAGTATTTGAAGGCTGGTATCAATTCCCCCCTCAGTGTTCTCTTCTGTTGACTAAATAAGCCTAGTTCCTTCAGTCGCTCCTTGTAAGTCATGTGCCCCAGCCCCCTAATAATTTTCATTCCTCTCTGCTGGAATCTTTCTAATTTGTCCACATCCTTTCTGTAGTGGGGATCCCAAAACTGGACACAGTATTCCAGATGCGGCCTCCCCAGTGCCGAATAGAGGGGAATTATCACATCCCTCGATCTGCTGGCAACGGTGCTACTGATGCAGCCCAATTTGCCATTGGCCTTTTTGGCAACAAGAGCACACTGTTGGCTCATATCCAGCTTACTGTCCACCATAACCCCCAGGTCCTTTTCTGCAGTGCTGCTACTTAGCTGAACGGTCCCCAGCCTGTAGCAGTGCATGGGATTTTTCTGTCCTAAGCGCAGGACTTTGCACTTGTCCTTATTGAACCTCATGAGGTTTTTTTTGGCCCAGTGTTCCAATTTGTCTAAGTCTCCCTGGACCCTGTCCTTGCCCTCCAGCGTGTCACCCATTCCCCCCAGCTTCATGTCATCTGTGAACTTAGTAAGCACGCAATGTATCCCATCATTGAGATCATTAATGAAGATGTTGAACAGAACAGGCCCCAGGACCGACCCCTGGGGCACTCCACTCGTTACAGGTTGCCAACCAGACATTGAGCCATTGATTCCTACCCGCTGAGCCCAGTGATCTAGCCACTTTTCTATCCACCTTACAGTCCACTCATCCAACCAATACTTCCTTAACTTGCCGACAAGAATGCTGTGGGAAACCATATCAAAAGCCTTGCTAAAGTCGAGGCATACCACGTCAATGGCTCTTCTTGCATCCATAAATCCAGTCACCTCATCACAGAAGGCAATCAAGTTTGTCAGGCACGATTTGCCCTTTGTGAAACCATGCTGATTGTTCCTGATCACTCTATTTTCCTCCAAATGTTTCAGGATGGATTCTTTCAGGACCTGCTCCATGATTTTTGCAGGGATTGAGGTGAGACATATTGGGCTGTAGTTCCCCGGATCCTCTTTTTTCCCTTTCTTGAAGATAGGTACCATATTTGCCTTTTTCCAGTCCTCCGGGACCTCCCCTGTTGGCCACAAGTTTTCAAAGATAATGGCCAGCAGCTCTGCAATCACTTTGGCCAACTCCCTTGGGAGTTGCAGTCCATCCGGCCCCATAGACTTGTGCACATCTAACTTCTTTAAGTAGTCCCTAACCTGACCTTCCATCACCGAGGGCCGCTCTTCTGCTCTCCATTCTGTGTTACCTAGTGTACTAACCTGGGAGCTGGCCCTCCCTGTGAAGACTGAAGTAAAAAAAGCATTGAGCACTTCAACCTTTTCCGCATCATCCACCACAAGCTCCTATCCATGTTTACACTGGGGAATTTAGGTCAACTTAAATAAGTCAACTTTAATAAGTCCTCCTAGCTGGGACCGTGCTCCAGCTCCTGGGAAGCCTCCGAAGGCCCGGGGGCTTCCTTAACCAGCTGGAGTGCTGGCAGCTGATTAGGGAGGCCTCAGACTGAGCGGTCGCAACCAGGAAGGAGCATGAGACACCCGTGCTCCAGCTGCCGAGCAGCCGGTAGCTGGAGCGCGGGTCTCCCGCTCTCCCTCCTGGTCAGGACCGCAGCGTCCCGACTATCAGGGAGCATGGGGCTTCCTTCTCCCCAGGACAGATTCTGGGGAGAAGGGAGCCCCGCGGTCCCAACGAGAAGGGACCTGTGACCTAAGTTGACTATGTCGATTTAGGGAGTCTACACTGCTTAAGTCGACTTAAAAAGTCGACTTAAGCTTCAAAGTCGACTTTATATGAGGTGTTATAAAGTTGACTTTGAATTTCCTTAAGTCGACTTAAGGAAATGCCAGTGTAGACGCAGAGTAAATTAAGTCGACTTAAGCATGCTTAAGTCGACTTAATTTACTAATGTAGATGCACCCCATGGTATTTGCTATTCTGCAAAAGGAAGCCCTCGATATATGAGCCTGACCCTTGTTGCTGTGAACACCACTTCGCAGACCAGGTTAGGCACCCAGGACGCTTTGGTTTTCAGCAGATCTTCTGCAATTTAACACAATGTTTCTGGCAGGAAGCAGACACATTTTGGTAAAGGTTTCATTTGAAAAACTGGTTGAAAAATGGGAAACTGCTGCATGGCTCTAGCTGGAATCCTGTGACACTCATGACCACTTGGTCCCGGCCATGCCAGGGACTGATGTTAAAAAGGAGAAAGAGGCAAAAGTGTCTTCAACAATCAGTTTAATCCCAGCCGGAATCAGAAAGCCCAAAACGCTTCCTGCTATTGGCTGATGGTGGCAGGCAGAGTTGGGATTTGGGTGTCTCAGCTTCTTGGTGCTGATTTAACATGTCTGGACAGCTTTGGGGAGTCATTAGGGATAGTGAAGTTTGGTTTCGGGATATTCAACAGCCCCCAGACGTACTGAAGCCGTGAGTTACGGAGCTAGTTTGGTCCTTGATGGAGCCCTGGGTATGGGAACTCTCTAGGGCTGGTTAGTATCAATATGGAACAGCCGGATGTGTTGTGTGTCAGAAGCAATGGCCCTGGCACCTTCCGCTCAGGGAGATGTTGCTGAATGGGGACTGATTGCCTAGCCCCTCCTGCACCATTGAAAGGGGCTATGGCTTGTATTGCACAAAAGAAGGGGAAAGGAGCTGATGAGCGCACTCTGACTGCCAAGGGGAGAGAAATGAGAAGCCCCAGTGGACCAGGGGAAGGGGAGAGCCAGTGGAGATGTCTCTGATGCAGTGGGGAGATAGTGGCCATTTTTACAGGAGTTAGAGACACAATACGCTGGGCAGGATGGTCCAAGGAAAGTGGGGGAGGAGAAGCCAAGCAGCTGAAGGAGGCAGGTGAGCATGTTGTGGCTTTGTTGGATAGATGAGCAAGAGCCATTGCTGTGATGGGAAAGGGGACTGGGATGGGGGTACTGTGTGTGTGGGCTGGTGGATGGGTCCACTAAGGATGGCAGGTTATGAGGCTCGGGAGTCTAGGACAGACCCTGTAAATCTGTATATGGGGATGTGGGAGATGGCAATACCTGTGGGGCTGGATATAGCAGGAACATGTTAGGCTGAAGTTTGGAGATGTTACTGGTTCCAGTGAGTCTAACATGATCCCCAGACCCTCCTGATGCCCAAGCTTGATGCCCAGTCTTAGCCCTGGGCTGCTGCGTCCCCTGGGTGGCTGGTGCCTGGTGCTTGGATGGGGGCTGACATGGGGGCTGTATCCAATGTTGCATTGTGGATCATGACGTAGCACAGGCTGGGCTGGCGCTGGAAGCCCTGCCTCTCCTGCTGCCTCTGCATGGGGAAGTTCTCCGTGAGCAGGTGACCATAGCAGGGATAGCCCTGAGCATGCAGCTGCTTGGCTACCAGGATGTTCAGTGCGCCATTGTGGCCGTGTCCCCGGTGCTGGGGCAGAGTGAAGCTACACATCATGGCACCAAACATGTCTGAAAGGCCCCAGCAGACAGGACTGTCTGAAGTGTCCAGGAGGCAGAAGTTGGGGAAGCGGCGGATCAGGCTTTCCAGGTACCTCCTGCTGTGTTTGTTCCCCCCCATGGCCCACATCTCATTCACC
Organism: Pelusios castaneus; assembly: GCA_007922175.1. Lineage (NCBI taxonomy): Eukaryota > Metazoa > Chordata > Testudines > Pelomedusidae > Pelusios > Pelusios castaneus. The sequence goes on along the minus strand of ML686200.1, from coordinate 101,089 downwards.
AGGTCCATGTGGGAGACGTCCAGGGACAACAGCCTCACCCCCTTGGCCCATACCCTGTAACCCCCTTAAAACAGGCTTTCTCATCCCATGTGTCTGAATCCAAAGCGGGACCCAGAATGTTTCAAAGGGTCATGTGGTAGGTCCTGTGGCTCCTGTCCCATGTGACTGAGTGGGCTCCCCTCCCTGCTCCAGATATGGCACCCTACAGGTACCAGCACCACTAAGGTGTGGCCCAACCATCAGGATGATGGAAAACTGAGTTGGCCATCTCTGCGTGAGGGGCCCTGCCATCCTGGGAGCCAGGTCACAACACTATGCTCAAAATTTGGTCCAGTTGGGGTAGGAGCAAATCTGAGTCATGCTTCACCCCGGGGGAATAAATCCTGGAGTCAAGAGCCAAACCCAGCCAAGCCCACAGCACAGGAGCTACAACTGTGGGGTGAGTACCAGGCAGAAGCCACCTCAGGGCCTCCACCCCCAGAGTATTTACTGGGTCATGACCAGTCATAAACATTTACAAATGGGTTCTGAGCCCAGAGAGTTTGAGAAGCACTGCCTGTCGAGGAAGGGATTCCAATAATTGAATCATAGAACTGGAAGGGACCATGAGAGGTTATCACGTCCAATCCCCTGCACTCATGGCCAGACCAAGTACCCTCTTATGCCATCAATGACAGGTGTTTGTCTAACCAGCTCTTAAAAGCTTCCAGTGATGGAGATTCCACAACCTGCCTAGGCAACTTATTCCAGTGACGGTTCGGAACTTTTTCCTAATGTCCAACCTAAACCTCCCTTGCCCTAATTTAAGCTCACTGCTTCTTGCCCTATCATCGGCAGTTAAGGAGAACAATTTTTCTCCGTCCTCCTTTATAACAACCCTTGAGGTACTTGAAAACTGTTATCATGTCCCCTCTTTTCCAGACTGAACAAACCCAGCTCTTTCAGTCTTCCCTCGTACCCGGTGTTCCAGACCTTTAATCATTCATGTTGCTCTTCTCTGGACTTTCTCCCATTTGTCCACAGCTTTCCTGAAATGAGGCACCCAGACCTGGATACAGTACTCCACATAGGCCTAATCAGGGAGGAGTGGAGCAGTATTTACAATACTCCTGTTAATATTTCCCAGAATGGTCTTTGCTTTTTCTGAAACAGTGTTACACTGTTGACTCATATTTAGCTTGTGGTCCATTATGACACCCAGATCCCTTTCTGCACTACTCCTTCCTAGGCAGTCGAATGTGTATTTTGTATGTGTGCAGTCCCTGATGCCCAAGCAGTTTAGCCCCCATGTGAGGCCTCTATAGAGGGGTAAGGCACCCACATGGCACTCCCCAATCTCCGGAGCCAGCCTAACGCCCTCTCGCAGCGCGGTGGCTAAGGAATGGCACCTCCGTGCGTGGCTGGGTGCAGACGACTTTGAAGTCAGGCCATGTATCCACCAACACCTCATGCCCGGCCGGGTTCTCATGGTTTATTGTCCTCACAGAGCCATGGACCTGCCAGAGAGGGGGAAAGGGATGAGAGCTGAGCTGGGGGAGGGCAGCAATCCCTGCACTCATAACTCTCTCAGGAGCCTATCAGTGTTTATCAGGGCGTTCAGCATCTCATGATCTACACATTGGCAGAGTTCTCAGCCCTTCTCCAAAATGGACACCATCTCTGCGAATGGAGCTGGCACCACAGGCTGCCCTTTGCCAAGGTGAATGCCATCTCACAATGATGTCAGTAGGCTGAGGCCAGGGAAGAGACTGTCGTTGCTCCTAGGATATCCTGATTGGAGTCTCTGAGCCTACACTGCTTTGAAGCGTTTTTTTGCCCTCCTGCAAAATGTAGGCCTCAAGACCTCACCCACCCACTCCAGCAATAGACCACCAACCTATGACTGAGCTATTTATCTCCTTAAATCATGATTTAAGGACTTTAAGATACAGAGAATTCACCGGTAGGTGAGTCATGCCATGTGCTATAGGGGAAGATGAAAAACCCCCAGAGCCCAGGCCAATCAGCCCTGGAGGAAAATTCTTTCCCAACCCCAAATATGGCGATCAGTTAAACCCTGAGTACATGGGCAAGTCTCAACAGCCAGTTACTCAAGAAACAATTCTCTGTAATAACTCAGAACCCACCCCATGTACTCTCCCCTCTTAGGGAACTTGCATATCCACCACATGTAGCCAAATATCAGTCACTTTCCAAAATAGCCTAATCATACCATCCCCTCCATAAATTTATCAAACTCAGTTATGAAAGCAGTTATGGTTTTTGCCCCCACAACTCCCCTTGGAAGGCTATTCCAGAACTTTACTCCTCTAATGGTTAGAAACCTGCATCTAATTTCAAGCCTAAATTTCTTGATGGACAGTTTATAACCATTTGTTCTGGTGTCCACATTGGTGCTGTACTCAAATAATTCCTCTCCCTCCCTGATATTAATCCCTCTGATATATTTATAGAGAGCAATCATATCTCTCCCTCAACCTTCTTTTGGTTAGGCTAAACAAGCCAAGCTTCTTGAGTCTCCTCTCGTAAGGCAGGTTTTCCACTCCACGGACCATCCTTAGAGCCCTTCTCTGCAGCTGTTCCAGTTTGAATTAATCTTTTGTAAACACGGGGGACCAGAACTGCACGCAATATTTCAGAGGAGGTCTCACTGGCGCCTTGTATAATGGCACTAACAGCTCCCTATCTCTACTCGAGATACCTCTTCTGATGTTTGTCCCAGAGGTGTAGTTAATCCACTCCCAGGGAGGCCAGCAGCTCTGTCGACAGACGAGCTTCTGTGCTGCTCACTCCAAAAGTTCAGTACCTATCACTGCGTCATTCAGGGATATGGATTTTCCACAACCCTGTGTGACACAGCTATATTACTACTGACATAAGCCTATAGTAAAGCAGGGTTCTCTGTGTGTTTGGGCAGTGCCCGGCCCAACAGGCCCTGATCTTAGTTGCTGCATGGACTGTCTCTTTCTTCTCTAATAAAGCTGGAGTTATCTGAGCCCTCTACTCTTGGCTTGTTCAGGCCTCACTGGTCTTGATGGAATTCCATAGGGGATAAAACTACCCAACCATGACACAGGTGACCTATGCAAGGACACCAGACTGGAGAATGAATCTCTTTCTGAGTCCAGTCTACTGGATTCTATAGGAAGGAGTGAATTCTATAGGGTTACCCCCAAAGGGAGGGACAGTGAGCCTTCAGCCTCTGAGCCAGAGGCATCCTTGCAGTTGGGCTGGCAGGGCGTTGGCCCTGACTAGAATAGCCAGAGCTCCGGATCTATTTTCCCCAGCAGGCACATGCGCACACAGCCTGTTTGCAGGGGAGGTGGAGCTAAGCTGGGAACTGAGCCAGCTGCAGCGTGTAGCTCAGGCAGGTAGCAGGGAGAGAAGAGGGAACTTTAAATCCTCTCTCCCCTGCTGCACCGGCTCAGCCATGCAGCACTGCAGCTGACTCCCTTGCACCCTGCTTTATTTAGGACCAGCTTCTTCTACACAGCACCAGTAAGTACTGTGTGTGGGGGGAGGGGAAAACCTGAAGGTGCTGGGAGCAGGGGATCAAGCCACAGGTCAGTCCAGTGAGTCTGGAGAGCAGGCTGGGGATCATCCCCTGCCCCATGGGTAGGTGACTTGGTGACCAGCCAGAGCAGCAGCAAGTTGTAGGTTGGGGATTGTCCCCCCCCCTTCTCCAGGGTGGTAGGTGGGGACTGGTCACCTCCCCCCCCCACCTGTACAGTGAGGTCAGTTGAGGGGTGGATGGCCTGGGGATCATCCCCCAGCCAGGAGTGCCAAAGATGACCCTATTTATGAATTCTGCAGACCATATGATGTGCCTAAAATTTATTCTGTGCTTTGAAATGTGGTTTTCTTGTTTGTTTGTTGTTAATTATGCAGGGGGTGGAGGGTGACTGGAGGAAATGGAGTTGTGTTTTTAAACTACTTTCTTGTGTTTGAGTTCCCCCCTGCCCATCCCAGGGTGTGAGTATGTAACAATTTAGGGTTGCCCTCTCTCCCACAGGTACTGGAAGGTGATTTTGGCCCCTGGTACAGGACCTGTCCCCCTACCTCTGCCCCCCTCACCCCCTGCCCAATAATTAACCCTATCCCCTCAGTTCTGTCCCCAACCAAACCCCTTTAATTCAGGGATCAGTTCAGTCCCCCAACCTCCATCAGCTGCCCCCCACCCTGAAGCCATAGTACAGCTCCCCCATCCTCAGCTTTCATCCTCTTAGGGATCTTCACCCTCCCCAAGTCTGAGGGGAGATGGGTTTCAAATGGAGCCCCTTCTCTCCCACTTCTGAGGCTGGCAGGGGAGCAAATGCCAGTGCCTGGGGAAAAAATCCTAAGATTTGAGATTTCTATTGGGAGGTCATGAGTGAAGCTTATTTTTACCTGCTAGAAATCATGTTATTTTATGTGCTTCAGTTTTGGCCTGTGTTGAAAAAGCCACAGTGGACTAATGCTTGTTATTTATGCAGGCTTAAAGTAAAAGTTTCAAATGCAAAGACTAGCCCCTGTAAGCATTTTGCAACTGCAGATCATCATACCAATTACCTTAAGCAAAAGTCAAACCTGGTATAAGAGGCCTCAGAAAAAAATGCTTTCACACTTCCAAGTGTCTTGTTATCAACTTTTCCATCCCCTCCCTTTTTCCAGGTGTGACTCTCTGAGGCTATGTACACACCATCAGATTAAAGCGCAACATGGCAATCGCGCTATAAAAAACACGTGACCTTTATTGCGGGATAGCGCGTACACACGTTGCTCCTTGTGACGCAACAGAATTATTTGCAATATCGCGGTGTAGCGCAATGAATTCTGGGCACCTATCCCATAGTTCAATTTTCCCTCAATCTGCGCTTGGAATCATGGAATGAAGGAAAGGAACGCAAAGCGCCATAGGTAAAATCTCAGTTTCCTGTGGTGCACTGTGTTCCCCTTGCGTCTTCCTCGTTGCCAATAGCAACTCGTGCCTATTTTCAACAGTGCAGTGACACACTACTTGCGAGCAATCACAACTGCGACAGCATGGATCCTGCTCTGATCTCCACTGTCACCTTCAGCATTCTAAAGACATCTCGGCTGGTTGCTCAGTACGCAATGAGCTCCGAGTCAGACAAGGACGCTGAGGAGCAGGGGCTGATCGATGCCATGCAGAGCAACAGCACCGCATTGCTCAGCTCCTTCACCGATCTTCTGCAACACCGTTTCTGGTCGTGAGAGACGAGCACCGAGTGGTGGGATCGCATTGTTATGCAGCTGTGGGATGACGAGCAGTGGGTACAGAACTTTCGAATGCGGAAAGCAACCTTTCTGGAACTGTGTTCAGAGTTGGCCCCTGCCCTGTGACGTAAAGACACCAACATGAGGTCAGCCCTAACCATGGAGAAGCGTGTTGCGATTGCTGTCTGGAAGATGGCGACTCCTGACTGCTACCGGTCGTTTGCAAACCAGTTTGGAGTCGGGAGGTCCACCGTCGGATTAGTCCTCTCACAAGTCTGCCGAGCCATCAATCGCGTTCTGCTACAGAGGACGGTGACGTTGGGCAATGTTCGTGAGATTGTGGACGGCTTTGCTGCCATGGGATTCCCTAACTGTGGGGGAGCCATAGACGGCATACACATCCCTATTTTGGCTCCAGACCATCTCGCGACCGAGTATATCAACAGGAAGGGTTACTTCTCCATGGTGCTGCAAGCACTCGTGGATCACAAGGGGCGTTTTACGGACATCAATGCTGGGTGGTCGGGAAAGGTGCACGATGCCCGCATTTTCAGGAACACTGGTCTGTACCGGAAGCTGCAAGGGGTCACCTTCTTCCCAGATCAAAAAATTACTGTGGGGGATGTGGAGATGCCCATAGTCATCCTTGGAGACCCAGCCTACCCACTGATGCCATGGCTCATTAAGCCGTACACCGGGAACCTAGATTGCAGCAAGAAGCGGTTCAATTACAGATTGAGCCACTGCAGAATGACTGTGGAGTGTGCCTTCGGCCGTTTAAAAGGGCGCTGGTGATGTTTGTATGGGAGGCTGGACTTGGCGGAGGACAACATCCCTGCTGTAATTGCGGCGTGCTGTGTCCTTCATAACATTTGTAAAAGTAGGGGAGAAAAGTTTTCCCTGGGGTGGGCTATGGAGGCACAGCGCCTCGAGGAAGCATACGACCAGCCAGCCACTAGGAGTATTAGGGGGGCCCAAGGAGAAGCTGCTTGCATAAGGGAGGCACTCAGGGAGCATTTCAATGATGCCCTCCCCTAGTTAACTTCCAGGACGCATCAGGTGCACCTTATGAGATTTTCAATGTGTACAAATAAAGCCACTCTTCAAATTATTTGTCACTGTTTTTATTAAAACCTAAAGGGGGGGGGTTACAGGTGGGTGTAGCTGCAGGTCTCAAAAAAGTAGCTCTGGGGGGGGGACTGGATGTTGCAGTGTACCAGGGGGATGGGTGGCCTTCAAAGAAATTCTTTGAAGGACTACGGGGTGTGGGAGGCAGACACAGCTGAACTGTATGGAGTGGAGCCTGTACATTAATGGCCTGGGTCGCAAAGCAATCATGCTCTTGAGCAGTTCTGTTTGTTCCTTCATCACGCTTATCAGTTTGTCCCTGTGTTTCTGCCTCCTCTGTTGGGATTCCTCTCTCCAGGCTCGATTCTCCCTCGTGGATTCCTGTGCTGTTTTCAGCAGGTCCTGAAACATATCCTCCCTGTTTCTTCGAGCACGCCGCCAAATGTTTCTCATGCGGTCAGCTGGGGTAGACACCAGCCTTGTGAAGGTCGAATCTAATAATAATAATAATAATTAATAATTAATAAAGCTGTTGTTAACACAGAGCCTAGATAACCAATGTAACCTTCCAGTAGCACATTCCACTGGAAGGTGCAGGGCAGTCAACATCCTATGCTTCGCTGAAGCGGACAAGGTACGTCATAATAGAAAGCTTACTGAGGGCTAACATTCTGCACAGGGCACACAGATGGAACCCGATATCTCTCTCCTCAGAGTGCCCCTGCCAGCTAGAATACATATCCTACATGCCACCGGTTGCAAGCCAGGACTGTATGCTGCTGCACTGTGTGCTGCCATGGTTCCCATGGCTGTGCTTTGCAGCTGGCGAGGCAGAGTATCCGTCTTTGGGAGCGTAGACACAAACGCTCTCCCATCTAACCTGAGTAGTAGGCTCTGGAGGTACATCAAGGAAACCTTTACTGACCTAAATACAGATGATTTTTTGACAATCACTGCTTGTGTTGATGCACTTCTAATGAATGCAGAGTAAAGAACCTGCACAGAGGGGACTGAGTCAGGAAGCAACCCCGCCCCGGACAATGATATTTTAGCAGGAGCCATAGCTGCACGAAAGAGAAACTTACCGGAACCCCCCTCTGCCGCCTCAGAGGACACGCTGCAATTCATGTCTTGGGTGGACGTCTCAGCGGGGGTGCAGAAGAGCTCCTGGCTACACGCTGTTGCGCTTTCCTCCAGGTCATCCTCCATCTCCTCCTCTTCATCGATCACATCTTCATCCTGCTCGGGTCTGGCATTCACTGGATGGGGGGGGGGGGGCGATGTGTCCACAGGACTCTTTGCAGTGGTTGTGGGGTCCCCACTGAGGATGGCTTCTATCTCCTTATAGTACCTGCATGTAGCAGGCGCTGATCCCGAACAGCGGTTTGCCTCCTTCGCTCGGTGATAGGTTATTCTTAGCTCCTTCACCTTTGATCTGCACTGCACAGTGTCTCTATCATAACCTCTCTCTGACATGGCCTGAGAAATTATGCCAAATGTATCATAATTTCGCCTGCTGCCGCGTAGCTGTGCCTGCACAGCGGACTCTCCCCAGAGGCTGATCAGGTCCAGCACCTCTGCTGTGCTCCAAAGGGGTGCGTCTTCCACGACGGGTCGCCATTGCTACTGATGATCGGAGCTGCACTCCACTCCATGAGGAAGAGAACAGGAAGTGAAACAGAGGAGAAATTCGAAAATCCCGGGAATCTGATCAAGGTGGGGACTGTTTCGTCACGGCCACAGAGTGGGTGGGGGGAAGACCAGAGAGGATGACTTTGGAATGCTGGGACAGTTCCAGAGGCCAATGATTGCGCGGTAAGCGTACACACGAGTGGAAAGGTGCAACAGCTGTTCCGCGTTAACTGCTACCACCCTCGTCGAGGTGGTTTTTGTACTGCACTACAACAAGGCAGTTAACGCACAACAGCCCTATTGCACGTGTGTACACCGTTGTTGGTATCGCGTGGTAATGATTGTTAATGCGCGATAAAGTGATCGTGTGTACAAGGTCTTAGATCTTTGTTCCCTTCTTGTTGTTAGGTGATTCTCTTTATTTACATTATCCTTTGTCATGTATCCAATCTCATCAGTTTTCATGCTGTGAGAGAGAGACTCCACCCAGAGCCATATGAAGTACCTGGGATGTTTCAGATCTATTGATCTATACACACATACATGTGATGCTGCAGGAAACATGATACCATAATAATGCAGAGCATGTTTATAAGCATTCAGAAAGGAACCTTGCTTGCATGGCACATTTTTCATCAAACCACACAAATACATGGCAGGAGTGAAAGCAAAGATATACAAATCATACCCCACTGTGCATCATATGACAGGGCAGGCTGGGGATCACAGCCCTTCTGCACTTTTCCCTGGCCCAGGGGGCAAGTGTGAGGTGGGGTTCCCCCTCCCATCCAGCCAGGGACCCCCTCTGGGCCTGGGTCCATCAGTCCAGCTGGACATCGCCCCTCCTCCCCATGCAGTGAGGTCAGTTGGGGGATGAGTGGCCCAGGGATCATCCCCAGCTGGGAGTGCCAATGCTGGCCTTATTTATAAAGATGAAATCTGCAGACCAGCACCATATTGTGCACCTAAAATTTATTCTGTGCTTTGAAATTTGGTTTTCTTGTTTGTCTGTAATTAAGCAGGGGGTGGAGGGTGACTGGAGGAAATGGAGTTGATGTTTGAGTTCCCCCTGCCCATCCTAGGGTGTGAGTATGTGACAATTTAGGGTTGCCCTCTCTCCCACAGGTACCGGAAAAGGTGATTTTGGCCCCTGGTGCAGGATCTGTTCCTCCACCCCTGCCCCCTCATCCCTTGCCCAGTAATAAACCCTGTCCCCTCAGTTCTGTCCCCATTACTGTCAGCCCAGTAATGCTGCATTTTTAGTTTGGACTCTGCCTTTCCTATAAGAGTGGGCTTACTCAGTTTTGGCTGTTGTCCTTTTTGCTTTATCTCCCCAGGAGAGGGATTGGGAGCCTGGCAGGAGCTCTGGGGTGAGAGTAGGGAACAGTGCAGCAGCCTTCTCTGCCTTTTCTTCAGTTCACTCTGTTGTCTTCTCTTTGGCTATTTGCAGGGGAGGCAGAAGGCTGGCAGCCTGGCTGGCTGGGTTTGCTAGTTTGGTGCGACACCGCTCATGGCCCCAGGCCGTCTACCTGCTTGCCTTGTGAATTCCCCAACTTCCTCCACCTGGTTTGTATGCACCTGAAAGCTGGGACCTGGCTCAACTGCCCCAGCCCCGTCGGCAGCGCAGAGATGGACACAGCATCATCCAGAATTCCCTGTCCCATTGGGACCCACACTGAAACCTGGATGTGTGTCCTGTGCTCGGCCCAGCTGGCACCATCATTTCCTAGCATGCCACTTGCTGCTGCCCCAGAGCCGGTTCCACCAGGAGCAGTAGCACAGATCTGCTGCCGGCAATCCCCTCCCGCCTGATCAGGGCAGCTCCTCGCAGCAGCCTGAGCCCTGGCAGGGTGGGCATTATGGGCATCATCCTATAGACACCTCCATATCGGGCAGCACAGAGCGATTAGCTCCTTAGGGGCCAGCACCAAGCAAGGCAGGACCAGCCCTGTATGCCAGGAGATGCACTGATAGATTCCAGTGCCTCAAGCCTTGATCTCTCCACCGGGCTTGATCTCTCCACGGGGATCTCCACCCATTTCCTGCCCCCTGCGGACTCCTGGATGACAGAGGTTGTACCAGTGCCTCCACCATAGATCAACACAGGTTAGTCGATAAGATCTAATCTTATCGCATGGGAGGGAGGCGGCAGGTTGCACATTGGGTGTGTACATGTGTGTGGGGGCGGGGTGGGAGGGCAGAGTGCCAGGAGTCCCGCACCAAGAGCAAGGTGCTCAAGGAGCAATCAAAATCCCCAAAGCCTGGGCTAGGCACATGGGGAACAAGAGCCTCAGGGTGGCAGGCCCAGGCTACAGGGGGTGGGGAGGGGTACGCCAGCTCCAGTCTGGTCTCAGGCTCTGAAAAAGTCAGAGATCTCACCTGGACTTGCTCAGAGTTTCTGTTCCCTGCTCCCTTGCAGCGGAGGGCGCTCTCCTCCCTCCCCCCCCCACCACACAGCTCAGCCTCTGCATGCAGGTAGCTGCTCCCAGCTCCGTCAGCCTCCCGCACTTTGCTGGGTTGGGGCTTAATCCTGACAGGGAGTGAGTGCCAGCGCAGCTGGGGCCAGGAGGGGCCCTGCAGGTGTGTGACCGTCTGTCTATATACAGCAGTGTAATCTGACCGGGGACTAAACTGGTTCCTGCTGGCTGGGATTGAATCACACCGCCTTGGGCTGCTAGCTACCTAATACTGATCTCACAGGAAGGCCACCCAATCTGGGGAGGTCCTTAACTCAGTCCCCACCTGACCCCCATGGGGGTTGCGGGAGGGGTCTGCCTCAGCAGCTGCAAATAGGGGCCACACAGCAGAGGATGGGACCCAGTTCTGACCTCGCATGGCTGCAAAGCAGGGATGCCTTCCCCTTGAGGGAAGGTCCAGGTTTCTAGACCTGATGGCTTCCGGTAGAAAGCCACTGGGGGGTTCATCCTGTCTGACCCCAGCTGGAGCACCACACTGTGCCCCAGCCCATCCTGAGGAGCCGTCCAAGGGCATATTTCCTTCCCCCCATTCCTGTTGTTTGCCAAGTGAGCTGCTCTGCCCATCAGCTGTGGGAGCTATTTCCTCCCCCTCTCCCCCCGTCTCCTGAACAAACAGGCTTCCATTTCAACACCTCCAATCAGCCTTTAGCCCCAGGATGAACCTTTAATTCCATCTACACAGACAAGCCACTAAGAAGGGCACCTGAGTGCCCCATACCTGGCCACAATTCAGGGGGCTGAGCAGACCGGACCCCTCCATGGCTGATTTATTTCCCTTTAAGTTTCAATCTGCCCCTCCCTGGTCACATGTGGGTTTAATAAAAGGCTGCAATATTCAGATGGCAGAGGCCATGGTGCCCAGGGGTCTGGCTCTCTGGCAGGGAGTTGTGTACCCATGGCATTGATTGCTCAGGTCTGTAAAGGCGAGGCAGGTCCAGAGCCAAAGCACAGGCTGTGTGTGGGATGAGTCAGGCCCAGGCGGAGAGATGGACTGTCTGTGCTGTTGATCACAGGCAAATCACAGTGGACAGGTTATTCACAGATACTGGTGGGGGAAGAATCTAGCCTTGCTGATCACCGTTATTGGGATGCAGGAGGGCTCAGCAATCTGAGCCTAAGTGCCCTTCACCCTTCAACAGCCTCAACACTGTCCAGTCAGCAGGTATAGAGCAGAATCTCTGTTGGTGGGGCCGGCTCCACCCCTTCCTTTCAAATCAGGTTGTCATATGGGGGCGGAGTCTGTCTTGGTGGGAGCTGGCTCCACCCCTCCCATTCAAAACTGGTCTTCTCCTGGGGACGGAGTCTATTGGTGGGGCAGGCTCCCCCCCTCCATTCAGAAATAGGTGTCCAGGTAGGGGGCTGAGTTTCTCTTGGTGGGCCCAGGGTCCTCCCCTTCCCTGCCCGCTGGTATTAGGCTGAGCACAGGGCGCTGGCCCACGTGGAAGGTCTTGCCACGTGTGTCCGGCTTCTTCCTGCCTGGCGGCTTCTTCTTCCGTGCCTGCTTCTCGGCCGCCTCCTCCTGCCGGCGACGCTCCTGCTCCTGCCGACGCTGCTCCTTCAGCCGTTCCCTCTCCAGCCGGCGTTGCTCCTTGGGGTGCGGCGGTGGGGGGTTCACCACAATCTCGGGGATGAGGAAGGTGGATGCTGGGTGACTGCCCTTCCCAGGCTGTTGTGCATCCTCCAGCTGCTGAGCATCGAAGATGGCCTTGGCATTGGGCAGGCGCCGCTCCAGGCGGCACCCAAAGTCAGGCCGGGTCTTACGCAGCTTGGCTAGCTGGACCCGGCACTCGCGCTCCACATCCCGGTCCGAGACGGCCATGTCATGAACCTGCAGGAGACAGGGAGGTGGAGGGAACGACATATCACGGGGTCTGCATCTGGGGGTGGGGGGGGACCTGTGTTCAAAAGGACCCCATGCACACAGGTGAGACAGGCCCAGGCTGGGTGAGTCAGGGAAAAGAAACAACAGAGAGTGCAGTAACACCATGTGGCAAGCATCCTGCAGCTGTCCAGCCCTGCCCTCGCCAGCAGGGGGCGCTGTGAGATTAATGCAGCTGGAGCGCTTGGGGGGCCTGGAGAATCCTATCTCTGCAGCAATAGCCCAGCCTGGTCCCCACCCTGCCCTTCACCTCGGCCATGAGCGTGTCCTCCTGCAGCAGGCGGGCTGGGATGTTCCGCAGTTTCTCCAGCGTCTCCACCACACCCGTGCAGTCCCGCAGCTTCTCCGAGGAGCCCAGTGCCAGGCGCACCAGCACCAGTCCCACCCGGAACAGTACCTTCACCCCTACAGGGAGACAGCAGTCGTCAGGCCCCAACCCAGCAGCAGGGGTTGCTGGCAGAGCCATGAAACAGCCAGGATACTGGCAAGAGGTGGGGGCCCTGAAACAGCCAGGGGAATTTAGGGGGAGCCGTGAAACAGACAAAGGCACCTGGAAGGAGGAGCCATGAAACTATCAGGGGAGCTGTGTGTGTGTTGAGCAGAGGGTGGAAACCATTAAACAGCCAGGGGGGCCTATAGAGGGAGGCATCAAGTAGCCAGGGGAGCTGTGTGTGCGGTGGGGAGGGACAGGACTATGAAACAGCTAGGTGAGCTAGGGGATGCCTTGAAACAGCCAGTCTAGGTGTGTTGGCAGGAGGGGGGCATGAAAAAGACAGGGGAACTAATGGGGGGAACCATGAAACAGCCAGAAGGCTCATTGGGAAGCTGTAAAACTGCCAGGACAACATGACCTGCTCCTCCTAGCTCAGGACAGCCAGGATGTTTCAGCCCTGGAGGGAGCCATAAACTGCCCAGGAGGGACCGTCACCCGGGAGCTCATGTCTCCAGCACAGTCCTGGCTGAAGACTGGGTGGCTGGCAGCTGATGGAGTTCTGACTTAAGCTGGTGACCCCACACACCCTCACTGAGGAAGGCGTCCCAGATGCGCAGCACAGTGGGGAAGGGTAGGGTGCGGCTATAGAGGCAAAGGAACCACTCGGTGACGTAGAGCAGCGGCCCAACGCCATGCTTCTGCAGGTGCTTGTAGGCCTTGGGGCAGACGCGCCGCAGCAGCGCCACGAAGACCTCGCCATCCAGCAGCACTGCTTCCTGCGGGAGCAACCAAGAGCCTGTCAGATCTGCTTGCTGCACAGCCCCACCCTGCTGCCAAGCACATAGACTCCAGCTCCATGGCCTCTCTGCTCCCCTACTGGGAAGGGTGCCAGGGCAAGGCTGGGCAGTGCAGGCTCCTCCCCCTCCCTGGTGTCACAGTGCCCCCTGCTGGAGAGGGCGGAGGTGGGAAATACAAGCTCCTCCCCTTCCCTGGCATCACAGTGCCCCCTGCTGGGGAAGGATGGGCCAAGCAGCTGCAGGCTCCTCCCCCTTCCTTGCTGACTCCATACTGCATCTCACAGGGAGCTGTGACCCCCCGTGTCCCTGTCTGGGGGAAGGGTGCCGGGGGTCTCTCACCATCTCAGGACTGTAGTAGCCGGGCAGGTAGCGCTCACTGATTTGCACTAGGCACCAGAAGGCTTGCTGCAAAGAAGTGGGAAACATTAGCCAAGGGAGACATTGAGGTGCCAAGAGCACTGAGGTGTGGGGGTGAATAGAGGAGGGGCACTGGGGCTGGCAGTGGCGGGGTTTGTGTGTGTGGGGGGAGGTGTGCATCATGTGCGGGGGAAGAGGGGAACAGGCTGCCCACTGGGATGGGAAGGGGTCTTGGGGTGACTTATGAGAGAGAGTTGGGAGTGCAGTCACTGACCCACAGCATGGGGGAGATGTGGCTCATGGACAAAGGGAGCTGGCTGCTGCAGTGGGGGATGGGAGCTGGGGGCCAGCGCCCATGAGAGGGGGTGGCATCACAGGGCAACAGGACAGTGTGGGCAGGTGCTTGGCAGGGTGGGGCAGAGCAGTGAGGGCAGGGTTCAGGACAGTGGGAAAAGGGGCCGGGCAACGGGGGTGGCTGCCCTGTGTACTGGGGGTGGGAGAGGGCAGGGCATTGGAGGTGGGGCTGGACAGTGGGGGCAGGTGGCTGGAGTGGGGAAGGCCATGAGGAGGGGTTGCCCCATGGAAGAGGAGCAGGGTACTGATGGGGGGTTGCCCCATCGAGGGGGGGCAGTGCAGTGAGTGGGATTACCCCATGGAGGGAGAGGGCACAATTCCTAGGAGCCTCTGGGCACGACTCACCTCGGCAGGCATGTGCATAAGCAGCAGTGCGGCCACGGGCCCCTGGGCCTGGCAGTAGCCCTCGCGGGGCCGATACAGGGTGTACGCCTTCAGGAGCTGCAGGAGCCCACGCTGCCTGCAGGGATGGGGTCGGGGGTTAGAGGTGGGACGGGACATGGGGAACCCCATGCACAGCTCCCTCCCTACAGTGCAGCAGAGCACTGGGCCCACATGGCGTCATCCCCTCCCCAAGCTGAGGCTGGATCGGGCCTTCAGGAAGAACCCAGGTGTCACATATAGGCAGACCTCCTCTAGACTGAAATGAAAAGGGGAGCCTAGATGGTGGCTGGGTAGACAGAGGGAGGGAGGAGTGTGGATGGGGTCTGGCAGATGTATCGCACACTCCCCCTCTCCCCAGGTGGCTGGGGGTAACTCTGCTCCCAGGGGCCCCATTCGGCTGCCAGTTGCCCCAGCTGGGAGGATGGCTCTGGTTCACATGCTCTCACTGGAACCGCTGGGAGGCAGTGTTAGTGTGGTGACAGCGCTACCCAGTGGTCAGTGTCAGGAATGGGAACCACAGGCCCACTGGGGTAGCGCTACCCAGCCGGAAGGACCGTCCTGGGCCGGGGATAGCAGGACACAATACCCTGCTCTGGCTGTAGAGAGAACTCTGGCATCAGCCCCTCTTTCCCAGCACCCAGCTGTGCCACCGCCACCCCGTCCCCTTACCCATGTCCCTCAGGCGACAGGAACATCTCATGGAAGGGGAACTGGCGATGGATGTCCTTCTCGATGGTCTCCAGCCATTGCGGGTCGCCAGGTGACTGCTCCAGTTCCTACGGCGACAGGTGACCATGGTGATGGGCCACACCACCCCATCTCTGGGGCAGAGGCTCAGGTTTAGTGGGGGGCCAATCAGGGCCTGGGGTGGGTGTTAGTGGCTCTCTACATTGTTGTTGTGTGTGCAGGTGTAGCGTGGATTAGGAGGGGGACCCAGCCCGATTGAATGGGGGTGGGAGTGAAAGGGCAGGAGGAGAGAAAAGGTGGAAGAGAAAACCGCTGCATCCCCCAGTGCCGGTGGTAGGAGTTGTTTGTAATATCTGTGTGACTCTGTACCTATTGCCCTGGGATTGCTAGTCCGTAGGGGCACAAGGGCTAAAATGCTACTGCTGGGGCAAAGTGGGAGACACAAGATGTCATGTCACGGAGCTGTGTGGGTGACGTGGATGGGTCCACAGGCTGAGCACATATGAAGGGTCTCACTTGGGAATGAAAGATAAAGGAACCGGGACAGAGAAAGGAAACTGGGATGGCTCTCAGAGCCGGAGGAGGGCTCATGTGGCCGAGGCGCTGGCCAAGACAGACCATGTCTTAACCTTCATTCCTCTGTTTCTATCCTCAGGATTGCCTGTGCCATGGGCCAGCAACCTAACAAACCCTGCTCTGACTGGAAAAGCTGCCTGCCTGTCACTGCTGACAGCGGCCTGGGAGCCACACGGCCTGGAGAGGCTGAATGTCCCTGACCAGGCTTCTGGCTCAGTCGGACACACTGGGCAGAGCTCACGGCGTGAAGCAGGAAGGCTGGAGACCAGTGGCTTAGTCTTGGAGGAACTGAAGCCACATGGCCTGTTATGGAGGAAGAATGGAACTCCTTGGAGGACTGGCACACTGTAGGGGAACCCCCAAGGAGCTGTTTAAAAGCTGGGACATAGCACCAATCCTGTGGCTCCATGACACCCTCCCCTCTGAGATGTCTTATCCTATCACTGACAACTCTCCCCAGATCCTGCCTGGTCTCCTGCCAGTCACCCTGCGGCAATCAGCAGGGTAAGGAAGAGCAACCACGGGCCCTTTTACCCAGTATATAACACTCCCCCACTCCCCACCCTCCTGCCATTGCAGCTATGCAGGAGCACTTCCTTAAAAGCAGTGCGGAGTTATCTCTGCGTGCTGTAGCCTTGTGCAGGGGGGACGAAAGCATGGGAGGCAGCTGGCAGTTGGCTCAGAGCTTGGGGGGCACTGGCACGGATGAGGGTGGAGCAGAGTCGGCAGGTGAGGGTTGGAGAAGAAAGGATGCTGAAGGAGCGTGGGAACTGGGAGGGAAGTGGCAGGGGAGGGTTGATTACCTGGTACTTGCCAAGGTTGCGGTCCATGCTGGCCTGCCCTCCACACAACAGGGGCCAGCAGCGGGCACGCATGGACGATGGGATCCCTTTTCGGCACAGCACCTTCACCTGGAGCCAGAGAACTGTGTCAATGACAGTGCGGCCCCCATGGGGTAGGGCCAAGGAGAGTGGCCCAGCACGGTGCCACACTGGATGGAGCTAGGTGCTGAGACATGGGGGGGCAGGGAGATCCCAGCCCAGGGAGCTCCGATGTGGGGCCCGATGCTATCTGGAGAGTTAATGGGAGACACCCTGGCAGCAGACGATCCCCCAGGGGAGAGGAGACATCTCAACTGGCGGTTAATGGGGCACAGTGGGGGGAACCCATGGGGGGGACTAGCAGGGCCTGTTGGGTGGCCCCATGGAGGGTTTGAGCACCCCAGTGGACAACTGGGGTGCCCCAGAGAGGGTTGGGCTTTCTCTGTAGCTCTTCCTCACCTTCTTGTACCTCCTGGCCATGGCCTTCTCCCAGTGCGATGTCATCTCCAGCCATCTGGCTTCCCGGCGCCGGATGAGCTCTACTGGGGGTTGGCCTGGTCTGGATGAGGGGAAGAGAATGGGTGTCCAGCCAAAGGCTATCTCCTCCTCACCCTGTACCCCTATTCCTTCTGACTCTCTGTCCCTCTGGTGCTCACTTTTTACCTCTCATTCACTTTATTCTCTCTTTCCTTCTCGCTTGTGCGCCCTCTCCTCCCTCCTTCAGTAGCCACACTGGGACCCTCTCCTGGGGCACTGCTCTGGGAGGAGAGCGCAGCCTGCTCTGTGCCCATTCCCTGTCTGCTCCTTTCTCCCTAGGGGCTGATGCCACAACTCCCTGTACCTCCATCCCACCCTGGGGATGGGCAGGTGGAAGTGGCATCTGGGAGTGTGAAAACTAAACACCGGGCAAATCAGGATGTTCCAACATCACTTTAACTCAAAGCCCTCTCCCACCTAACCCCAGCTACAGGCCAGTGGCACCATCACTCTGCCAACGCTAGCCCCAAACGAGCTGCAGAGTTCCTTTCCCCACCCTGCATCACCCCCACCGTCTGCATGCTCATGAGGCACTGGCTTATTCCTTTGTCATTGCCTAGAGACTCAGAGCATTGCTTTGCACCCTGCATGTGTCCCAGAGACACCCCAAAACCCATACCCCACAACAGAAGCACAGACCACTTGTTTATTGGGTTTGTAAATTCATGGGGCACAGTCTGAGCTCCCTGATCTGGATGTATACCCTCTGCAATGGCTATCATGTGTTTGAGTAACAACCAAGTAAGGAAGGAGTAATGATTAACAACTACACAGTGAGTAACAGAGGAATAAACACCAAGTAATTATCAAGAAATCGCTAAAGTAGTGGCTAAGTAAACAGTGAGCAATCTATAGGTAATTATCAAGTAAACCCCGAGTAACATCAGAATAAACATCAAGTAATGCCTGGGTAATACCTGCATAAACTCCTGAGTAGTAACCAAAGAGTAATCAAGTAACTACTGAGTAAACCATGAGTAATGACCAGGTAAACACCAAATAATGACCCAATAAGGATTTAGTAACAATTAAGTAAACCCTAACTACTGAGTAATAATGACCAAATGAACACCACATAATGCCTTCCTAACCACTGAGTAAACCCTGAAATACAACTAAGAAAATACTAAGATCTGAGCAATGATGAAGCAAACACCAGGTAGCAGTTGAATAATAACCAACTAAACACACAGTAATGGCTGAGTAATGACCTAACAAATACCAAAGGCTCAACTCCTCATTGCCCTAGGGGAATCATAGCGTAGAGGTCCTTATGTCTAGGTGCAAAGTTGGCTCTGCCATTTCATGCACCACCTTGCAGGAGCCCCAGTTCACAGCTCAATTTGGGAAGCAGGGACACTTTGGGGGAGTGCACTCTGGCTGTTCTGTGCAAAGCATCTTTGGGCCACCGGAAGAGAGACACGAGCTGGGATAGCCAGAATGGTTGTTGTAAGCTGTGATGGGGCTGAACTGGCAACTGCCACAAACAGCCTCCCCTCTATCTGGCCTATGTAACAATGAGTAAACACTGAGTAATGAGCAAGTAAACACTGAATCTGGTCTACATCTAAAACTTAGGTCAACCTAGCTTCATCACTCAGGACTGTGAAAAATATCACACCCTGTACAACAGAGTTAGCTCAATATAACCTCCACTGTAGACATAGCTAGGTTGAGGGAAGAATTCTTCTAGTGGCCTACTTACCACTTCTGGGGGCGAGGGGGGGATTTATTACAGCAACGGAAAAATGCGTTCCCTCACTACACTACAGCGCTACAATGCTGCTGCTGCAGCTGTGCTGCTGTAGTGCTTCTTGTATAGACATACCCTAAGTAATGAGTGAGTAAACAGTGAGTAATGAATGAGTGAACAGTGAGAAATAAACAAGTTAACACTGAGGAACAAGTACTTATTGAGTAATGTGTGCAAAAGCAGAATGAGTGAGTAAACAACATGAAGTAACAAGTGAGTAAACACTAAGAATAGAAGAATGTCCACACTGGTTCCAACCAATGGTCCCTCCAGCCCAGCAACCCTCTCTTCCAACAGTGACCAGTGTTAGATATTTCAGAGGGAATGAACAGAACAAAGCAATTATCGAATGATCCATCCCATCCCTTATTGTCCAGTCCTAGCTTCTGGCAATCAGAGGTTTAGAGATACACAGAGCCTGGGGTTGTATCCCTGACCACCTTGGCTAATAGCGATTGATGGGCCTGTCATCCATGATTTTCTCTAATATTTTTTTGAACCCAGCTATACTTTTGGCTGTCACAACATCCCCTAGCAATGAATTCCACTGGTTGACTGTGCGCTATGTGACGAAATACTTCCTTTTGTTTGTTTTAAACCTGCTGCCTATTGATTTCATTGGGTGATCTGTGGTCCCTGTGTTATGTGAAGGGGTAAATAATATTTCCTTATTCACTGTCTCCACAGCAGTCACGATTTTACAGACCACTGTCCTATCCCTTCTTACTCATCTCTTTTCCAAGCTGAACAGTCCAGCCTTTTTAATCTCTTCACATGTGAAAGCGGTTCCATACCCCAATCATTTTTATTGCCCTTCTGAGTAATAAGCGCCTAAATGCCGAGTAATGATTGCGTAAACATGGAGTAATGAGTGTATAAATGTGGGGTACTGAGTGCGTAAACACTGGGTAATAAACAAGTAAACATTGAGTAATGACCACATAAACACTGAGTAATGAGTGAGCAAATACTGAGTAATAAGTGAATAAACACTGAGCAAAGAGAGAGTAAGGCTATAGATGTTTTCACCTACAGAGCGTCCCTCTTACACTGTGTTATCAGGATATGGGTGTGGGCAGCAAGGGTCTTGTTGGGCTGGAGAATTGCCTTCAGGGGCCATTTCACAGCCCCATCACTTGGGACCTGCTCAGCAGCACAGAGCAGAGCCCTGGGGTAAGGCTGTAGAAAGGGATCCCAGGGACAATGAGGTTGAATGAGGACTACTTAAAGAAGTTGGATGTGCACAAGTCTACGGGGCTGGATGAACAGCATCTGAGGGTGCTGAGGGAGTTGGCCGATGTGATTGCAGAACCGCTGGCCATTATCTTTGAAAACTTGTGGCGAATGGGGGAGGTCCCAGAGGACTGGAAAAAGGCATATATAGTACCTATCTTCAAGAAAGGGAAAAAGGAGGATCCAGGGAACTACAGACTGGTCAGCCTCACCTCAATCCCTGGAAAAATCATGGAGCAGATCCTCAAAGAATCCATCCTGAAACACTTGGAGGAAAATAGAGTGATCAGGAACAGTCAGCATGGATTCACCAAGGGCAAGTCGTGCCTGACCAACATGATTGCCTTCTATGATAAGATGACTGGATTTGTGGATACAGGAAGAGCCGTTGATGTGATACACCTCGACTTTAGCAAGGCTTTTGATACGAGTTTCCCATAGCATTCTCGTCAGCAAGTTAAGGAAGTATGGATTGGATGAGTGGACCATAAGGTGGATAGAAAACTGTCTAGATCACCGGGCTCAGTGGGTAGGAATCATTGGCTCAATGTCTAGTTGGCAACCAGTAACAAGTGGAGTGCCCCAGGGGTCAGTCCTGGGGCCGGTTCTGTTCAACATCTTCATTAATGATCTGGATGATATGATAAATTGCACGCTCAGTAAGTTCGCGAATGACACCAAGCTGGGGGGAATGGTAGACACGCTGGAAGGCAGGGACAGGATTCAGGGAGACTTAGACAAATTGGAACACTGGGCCAAAAGAAACCTCATGAGGCTGAACAACGACAAGTGCAAAGTCCTGCATTTAGGACAGAAAAATCCCATGCACTGCTACAGGCTGGGGACCGATCGGCTAAGTAGCAGCACTGTAGAAAAGGACCTGGGGGTTATGGTGGACGGGAAGATGAATATGAGCCAACAATGTGCCCTTGTTGCCAAAAAGGCCAATGGCATATTAGGCTGCATCAGTAGGAGTATCGCCAGCAGATTGAGGGAAGTGATTATTCCCCTCTATTTGGCACTGGTGAGGCCGCATCTAGAATACTATGTCCAGTTTTTGGCTCCCCACTACAGAAAGGATGTGGACAAATTAGAAAGAGTCCAGCAGAGGGCAACAAAAATGATTAGAGGGCTGGGGCACAGGACTCACTAACAGAGGTGGCCTTTGGCTATTGGGGGCCTTAGGCAAAGGCCCATTGTGGGACCCCCTATAGGCCCACAAGGCCCCCATAGGCCCATGGGGCCCCCTCTATGACCCTGCCTCCCCCACCACCCCGGCCCCAGTTCCCCCCACACGGCTCCAGCCCCCTGGGCCAGCTTCTCCTTCTGCTGCATACCAAGGCAGACATGGCTTTTGGGGTAGGTCAGGGCCATCTCTGGGGGAGGCGAACAGGGCGATCGCCCCAGGCCTCACGATTACGTGGGCCCCGCACTGTTCTGCTCCCAGCGGGGCAGTGTGGGGCCCACGCGCACTGCAGCCCCTCCTCCCACAGCTGCCCCGCTGCCTTCAGCAGCGATCCAAAGGCAGTGGGGCTGGCTGGGCCGGCCCTCCCTATCCCGAGGGCGGAGCAGGCAGGCCCAGGGGCGGAGCACGTGGGGCCCAGCCTGGGGCCGACATGCCCCAAACGGCCGGCTCCACTCCACAGGCGGCCTCGGCTTCCCGGCATGGGTCCGGGGCTGCCAGCTCCCTCCTGCCCACAGGCGGCCTCCGGGGTTGGGGCCGGGACCGGAGCTGACTCCGGCTCCACCCCCAGTCCCCCGCAGGCGGCCTCGGCTGGAGCCCGGGCCTGGCTCCCGCCCGCAGGCGGCCTCAGCCTCCAGGGCTGGAGCCGGCTCCCCCCGCAACAGGCGGCGTCTGGGGCCGGGGCCGGGGCCAGGGCCGGAGCTGGCTTCCCACGCCAACAGCCTTGGCCTCCCGGCCTAGGGCCGGCTCCCTTGGGGGTGGAGCGGGTTGGTCGGCCCACCATGCTCCCCTCCACAATGGGGATGGGGCCCCGCTTTGGCCAATTGGCCTTAGGCCCTGCTCCCCCCACGGGACTGCCCTGGGGTAGGTGATGGGGCCCATTGCAACTCGGGGCCCTAGGCGTGCGCCTGCTTTGCCTACCCAAAAAGCCGCCTCTGCTTACAAAGAGAGACTGAAGGAACTAGGCTTATTTAGTCTGCAGAAGAGAAGACTGAGGGGAGATTTGATAGCAACCTTCAACTACTGGAAGGGTTGCTCCAAAGAGGAGGGAGCTAGGCTGTTCGCGGTAGTAACAGAGGACAGAACAAGGAGCAAGGGTTTCAAGCTGTAGCTGGGGAGGTCAAGGTTGGATATTAGGAAAAACTCTCTCACTAGGAGGGTGGTGAAGCATTGGAATGGGTTACCTAGGGAGGTGGTAGAATCTCCGTCTTTGGAGGTATTTAAGGTCCAGTTAGACAAAACCCTGGCTGGGATGATTTAGAGGGAGTGGTCCTGCTTTTAGCGGGGGGGTGGACTAGATGACCTCATGAGGTCCCTTCCAGCCCTAAGATTCTGTGATTCTATGAATAAGGCTATCCCTGTCTTTTCCAGGGTCCCGTTCACACTCTGAGCCACTCAGTGTAGTGGGGTGAGGGTGGGAGTCTGGTATGCTGACATCCCTGACCGCATGTTGCTGTGAGCACGGTGTGCACATCACCATGGAGACGAGACAGGATGTGGCTGAGCCATGAATTGCAGAAACAGGAAGTATTAGTTCATGTGGTGGAAGGGTGCAGGGCATACCCCTCCCTTGGCCCAGAACCCATGGTGTTCAAAGCCCTTCCCAAAAGGCTGAGGGGTTCTGGCTCTTCTCTAGGGCTGACCTGAGCTGCTCACCTCTCATTAGCGCCCTCCCCCCACACCTGGAACCCCAAGAAAGAGTAGGGCCATGGATTGGTGTGAAGGAAAACTGCAGCTTCTGAACTCATGTCCTCTGCAGAATCTCAGCATTGGAATGGGGCAGAGATCCCCAGCTTCCTAGATGCCCAAGAGCATCTCCAGCCATCGGGCGCCTGGCAGTCCAGAGGGGATATCTCTAAAGATCCACTCTAGCGCAGTCACAAGGACAGGGCTCATTGCAGAAATCACCCCAGGCTACACAGGATGTCAGATTAGACCAGTATTTTTCAACCTGTGGTCCACAGACCCCAGAGGATCGGCAGACTACAACGCTTGGCAGATTTCCAAAGGGGTCCGCACCTCCATTTGAAATTGTTCAGTGGTCTGTAGATGAAAAAAGGTTGAAACCCACTGAACTAGACAATGAGAACAGCCCCTTCTGGCCTTCCAGCAATGGATCTAGGACCCAGAGTGTGCCTCTGCCTGTTGCATTGACGTCATTGTTTGCATTTCATTTCCTATGTTTTTTTGTAACAAACAGCAAGAAAGGGGAGGGAAAATCCCATCCAAAGACAGAGCGTCTGTCTCTGGAGTTCTCGAGCTCTGCTCCTCTGCAAACGTACCTTACAGATTGCAGAATTGGGATCTGTTTAGTTAGACCCTACATAAACACTGTCGTCCCACCGCACCAAGGGAGGAGCCAGGAAGTGAGTAGCTAGAACTCATCCTGTCATCTTCTTTCAGCATATTGTGCATTTAAACAATAACTACCACCAAAGTGATCTTAGCCTATAACCACCACAAATCCACTTGGCTGTAGCTAACCTTAGACCTCTCCCGGCCAATCATGTATGTTGCCACTATCAGGCTAACTCTGCTGCCTGGATCCAACTTGCAGCTCTATGCCCATTCATGATTTGATTCCTCAGCTAGGGGAAGTTACAAAGAGTGAGCTGGGATACCTTTCCCTGCACCCAGTCTGCCCTCACTAGCACCTTGGATGTAGGGACACCTGGGGGCACCGCTGACATGTCCCTACAGTCAAAGGCTCCCCTACATCAGGCTGTTAGGGAGATGGGGTTGGTGCACAGGAGATGCCTCTGATGCAAAAGTCCCGCACTGTCTCCTCCTCCAGCACCCAAGACCTTCTTTCCCCAAGCTCTGCCCCTTCCGTGCTCCTGCCCCACCAAAGAGGGGAGGAAAGACAAGGTGAGAAACAGGGAGCAGGACCACAACCACAAGCTGCTCCTCTTGGCTTGGGGTGTGGGCTGATTCCCCAGCTTCTAGGCCAGGAGCTCAGCTCCCCTGTGTATGTCTATGCTATGGGTCTGAGCTCCCCATATTTTCAGCTGACAGAGCGAGATGCTGAATCCAGGCTCAGAACCCAAGGGATTGCCCTGGGGAGCTGAAAACCTGGTCATCAGCCCAGCAGCCTCAATAACTTCAAAGAGTAAGAGATCAGGGCAAAGAATGGGACCCAGGCATCCGGGTCAGCTATGCAGGGTGCTTACCCCTAGTGGACACAGGAATGCCCTTCACAGCACCATCACACTCTCTATAATGCCCCATTTGAGCACTAACAGGCCCAGGCCTGCCCCACTCACCCCTCCTGGGCACTGCTGCCCCCGAGGAAGCCATAGCGGTCAGTGTGGCGATAGGGGGTGGCCCCATTTAGTTCAGAGTCGGAGCCCAGCGAGCTGGAGTCATCATGGCGCCCCAGGGCCGAGTCAAAGGCGTCGGACAGCTCCTCCAAGGTGCTGAGGCTGGAGGAGTCGGCGGAGGATGCGGGGCCAGACGCCATGGCAGCAAGTGCATGCACAGCACCCTGCATGGGGAAGGAGGGTAGGGAAAGAAGTCCACAGTGAGTGCCCAGCATGGCAAGCCCAGAACCAAACACCCCAGGAGGCAACCCATGGTCTGCCCTGCCCAGGGACCCCCATCCCCATCTCCCCGAGGGCCTGCCTCACCCAGGGACCTCACCCCAATCCCTGTGGGGTCTGCTCTACCTAAGGACCTTCACCCCAACTCTCCCAGGGCCTGTTCTGACCAGGGACACTCATCCTCATCCCCTTCAGGGTCTGCCCCTCCCAGGGACCCTCAACCCATCCCCTCCAGGGCCTGCCCAGCCAGAAACCCTCACCCCATCCTCCCCAGGGCCTGCCCTATCCAGAGCCACACATCTCATCTACCTGGTCCTGCCCTGCACAGGGCCCTGCACTCCAATGTCCTCCAGGGTTTGCATCGCTAAGGGCTCCTCAGTCACCTCCATCTCCTCAGAGTCTCGTATAAACTCATAGACTTTAAGGTCCGAAGGGACCAGTACGATCATCTAGTCTGACCCAGGGCTCAAGACCTCACCCACCCACTCCTGCAATAGGCCACCAACCTATGACTGAGTTATTTACCTCCTTAAATCATGATTTAAGGACTTTAAGATACAGAGAATTCACGGGTAGGTGAACCATGCCCTGTGCTACAGAGGAAGGCAAAAAACCCCCAGAGCCCAGGCCAATCAGCCCTGGGGGAAAATTCCTTCCCAACCCCAAATATGGCGATCAGTGGGCAAGTCTCAACAGCCAGTTACCCAAGAAACAATTCTCTGTAATAACTCAGAACCCACCCCACGTACTCTTCCACCCAGGGACCCTCACTCCCATCATCTGCTCCACTCAGGGTCCCTCACCTCCTTCCTCCACCTTCCTCCCTGCAGGGTCTGCACAGCCCAGGACCCCACGCCTGCCCCACTCAGAGTCCCTCACGCCCTTCCTCCACTCTCATCCCCACAGTGTCTGCACAGCCCACAACCCCACACCCTCATCACCCCAGCGTCAGCCCTGCCTAGGGCCCTTTACCCACTTCCTCCACTCCCATCCCCCCAGGGCCTGCACAGCCCACGACCCCACACCCCCATCACCCCAGGGCCCTTCACTGACTTCCTCCACACCCATCCCTGCAGGGTCTGCAGAGACTCCACACCTCTATCCTGCTTCTCTGTTCCCTTGTTCGTACTCACCTGCACTGTGCCCAATACCCTTAGCTCATGTCCTGCACTGGGGCCATTCCCAACAGACTAGTGCCCAGGTGGCACGGTCGTGTATCCGTCCCTTGCCAACACCTCAGGCCAGCACGCTCCTCACAGGCGCTGCAAGCTTATTTCCTCTTTGCTGTCATTTCCTTTTGCACCTGACAGGGCCAAGGCAGCAGCCAGTTTGCTGGGGGGAAGGGGAGCCTGAGGCCATGGGGCCTGTGTGCAGGGGCGGGGGCAGTGCTGCCACCCTGCTTCTTATAGTGCCCCCCGCTGGGAGAAACTGGGACTGAGAGTAGCAGGGAGCTCCCCTCACAGCCAGCACACCCCCCCCCCCGGCCCCCTGCTGGGAGGGGCTGGTACTGGGGTAACCTGGAGTTCAGGTTCAGCCTAAGTGTTTTGGGCACCCTAGGCAAACTATGACTTTTCTGCCCCCGTATTCAATATAGAGAAAAATGAGAACGTCTGGAATGAATATATTATTATTTTTTTTAAAATAGAGAAAAATTTACTTCCATCTAATTTGGTGCCCTTAAAGCCTGGTGCCATAGAGAAGGTGACAGCCTAGTTTGTATATATTGTCTGGCTGGCCCTGCTGGAGCTCCCCCCATAGTTAGCCCCCCAACCCTGCTCTCTGAAGCACCCCCTGCTGGAGTGGGGCTGGGAGTGGAGTAGCCAGGAGCTCCCCCCACAGCCGGCACCGCAGTGTATAGTGGGGGTGCTGAGAACCACTGAACCAAACTGGAGACCCTGCAATGGGTGGAAACCAGCTGCACCCCCAGTTCCAGCTCCTAGGTCCTGCCCCGCGGCCTGCAGCGCCCCCTGCCGGCAGAGGCAGGACTGCAGCGCCGCTCCCCGCCTCCGGCGCTCTGCGAGGGTGGCTGTCAATGATCCCTCCACTCCTCTAGGTGGGGCGGCAGGGCCCTCCCGTCCCGTCCTGCCTGCTCGCTGAAAGCGCCGGAAAGCCGAGCCGCCCACTCGCCCAGCTCTTGTGAACTTCCCAGCAGCGTCGGCCGGCAGCGGCAGCACTTGGCGGAACCAGGCGGGCGGGGGGGCGAGAGCAGCGTGAGAGGAACCCAGGCGTCCGGGCTCCCCCCTCCCCCCCTCCAGCCGCCATGTCGGAGGGCGAAAAACTCAACTTGGACTCCATCATCGGGCGGCTGCTGGAAGGTGCTGGGGGGCCCTAGCAGGGAATTGAGGGTTTGTCCGGTCGAATCCTGCCTCCCCCCACCCTGCACGGGCTGGGCTGTTGCGGAGCGCCCGCTGGGGAGCCCCGGGAGCTGTGGCTGGGATGGGCCGGGCGCTCCGGGAAGTTTCGTGTGGACTTGGTGGGTTGGTTCCTTTGTTTTCGCTCGGGTCGGGGCTGCAGCGCGATCCGGAGCCGGATCGGGGCTGGCCCCGGTAGCAGCCCAGCCGCTCTCTGCGTGCAGCAGGGCCCCCGCCTTGTCTATTTCACTGCGGCAGCTTCCCGGGTGGGAGTGGGTGGGACGCGCGCGCGCCGCTCCCAGGCTGGAGGAGGTGGTGAGTCGCCCATTCCCAGGGTGGAGTGGGGGTTGGGCCTCCGCAGGGTGATGGGGGGGTGTTTTAGGAGGGAGCAGACCGGCGGGGGTAGGGCTCTTTGTGGCCTTCACTTGCACCAGCGACTTGATTTCACAATATTGGGGAGACATCCTTCCGGCCAGTCCCCAGGTAGATTATTTGGATAGGAGAAAGGGGATTCTCTATAGCCCCACCCCCAGCAAGTCTTGAGTGTCTGACTCCAAATCCCTTCTGTCCTGAACCCCTGAAGGGAGTGTAGGGGAGAAGCTTGTGTTGGGGAGGGGGGGGGAGAGGCTGGTAAGACTAGAGGGCTGGGGCTGACCTGGGGGATCCATCTAATCTGGCCCAGCCCACCTTGGGAGTGTAGGTAGGGGGAGGGGTGGTAGTCCACCAGTCCTACCAGTTTGGACTCTGCTGTCCCAGTGCTGCAAACAAAAGTGTGTGTGTGTGGTGGAGAATTAGCTGTCCAAGCTGGGTTTGGGTCCAGCCTTCCTGCACCCCCTTGAGCCAGCTGCACAGAGCAGGTGAGAACTCAGGTTGGACCATGGCTGCTTGGTGCCTCCTCCTGCTTTGCTGCTCTTGAGTCACCTGTTAACTTGGCCTTGGGGAGTGGGGCAGGGGGAGGGTTGACAATCCTTTGGCTGGGGCCAGAGGGAGACCTGCCCAGAGCAGAGAGAGACACGGTACTGTGTTGCAGTGCAAGGCTCACGGCCTGGCAAGAACGTACAGCTGACGGAGAATGAGATCCGGGGTCTCTGCCTCAAGTCGCGGGAGATCTTCCTGAGCCAGCCCATCCTGCTGGAGTTGGAGGCCCCGCTCAAGATCTGTGGTGAGTGAGTGAGCTAGCGAGGCAGGGGGTAGGACCTTTCTTTCTAGTTGCCATGGGGGAGAGACTGGGAGGGATTCCTGGCATCTCTTGTTGGTCCTGGGGAGGAGGTATCCCTGGCTCACACTGGTTGGGTGGGGGAAGCAGGGGGTCCCTGGCTGGTGGGTCAGGAATGACTTCTTTTATAGAGGTGGGGGATCCTTGGCTCAGTGTGGGGAGGTTGGGGAGTGGCCCTGGCTGTGGTAGCCTCTGTACTCACCTTCCTCTCTACACCCAGGTGACATCCATGGGCAGTACTATGATCTGCTACGGCTCTTCGAGTATGGGGGCTTCCCACCTGAGAGCAACTACCTCTTCCTGGGCGACTATGTGGACCGGGGCAAACAGTCACTGGAGACCATCTGCCTCCTGCTGGCCTACAAGATCAAGTACCCTGAAAACTTCTTCCTGCTGCGTGGCAACCATGAGTGTGCCAGCATCAACCGCATCTATGGCTTTTATGATGAGTGTGAGTGTGGCCTTTGAGCTCCCCACACCCCAACCCCAAGTGTGCTAGCATCAACTGCTTCTGTGACAAGTGTGGGTGTGACTCCCCCTCCCTCTGTGCTCTCTCTGCCCTGCCCTCTGTGCCCCCAGCCACATGTGGGAGTATCAACTACATCTATGGCTTCTACAATGCAGTTGACCCCATTACCCTTTCCCCTGTACGCTCCATACCCATCGCTGTCCCACACCTGTACTCTTTTGTGACGTTCCCCTCCTGTAGTCTGGGCTGGCGTGCCGCTGTCTCACCCCAGTTCTCCACTACTTGGCCCTGACTTACCCTGCTTTGCTGGGTCAGCTCATGGCCAGTCTCCTGTGTGTAATCAGTCCCTCACCCAGTGGAGGAGTGCTCTGACCAGCCACTCCTGGGACGGACCCCCAGCATACACCCCCCTGTTCCAGATGCAACCTTAGGAACTATCATCTTGCAGGGTTCAGTACTGCCCACTAGACCCTCAAGGTTATTTACGCTCATCTGTCAATTTATCAAAGAAATTGATACATACCAGCTCTGTCGCTCCCAGCGAGTTCTCCACATGTCCTGCTGTAGATAAAACAAACATACCTTTGACTACTGCAAGATTTTAAGTGACGTTAAGTCAGAATAATATAAATTCAAAGATTATTAAGTCAAGGAGTTAGTCACAATCAAAGAAAACTCTTATTCTAAGCTACGATATCATTCCAGTCTATATTCAGCTTACCACACAGGCTGGCTATGATATGTTTTGCAGCCAGATACCCCTCCGCCGTCCCCACCCCCTTCTTGTGGGTAGATTCTCAGTCTTTGGTGTTGCTTTGAAGATGGATTCCAGGGAAGAGCCCTTAAACTTGGTGCCTTTTTCATCTTTCTTTTACCAAGTTTCCTCCACACACACCCCTGCGGTCAGGTGATCGTCTATGTCTAGCAATGGGTGCGATTCCTTTCACTTGAGCTCAAGTGCTCTTAGGGGCTTAGCTAGTCCATGTTCCAGTATGCATGCTTCCGCTGGGTGTGGAAACACAGTTTTGTGTTTGTGTGCATCTATTCAAGTCCCGGGGGGGGGGGGGGGAGGTTGGTGACATGACATGGCAGAGTTTCATATCTGTACACGCATGCATGACATTACAGGAAATATGCTATCCTAACATGCCATGAGCATTCTGAAAAAACCTTACATGATATACTTTGCATCAGACCATACACAGCTGCACTGAGGGTGAACATGAATGACATACAGATCATACCACAAGGGTGTAGCATGTCACATTGTCACATCTTGTACCCCCTCTGCCTTGACTACCATATTCTCAACTATGAATGTGCCAGTGTCCGTGGCAGAGGGTAGCCTCTGTCCCATCCCACATGTGGCCTGGGGCCTGACTGACACCCCTACAGAGGAAGGCCATGTGTGCCACCCTTGTGCTCCTTGTATGGCCTGGGTTGCTCCCAGATATGCAGGGCCCAGCCTTGGAGGGGTGTATGTGGGGACCAACCCCTCTCCTGTGTTTTCGGGCGCCCATGCCCTCCCCATTGTGCCAACAGGCAAGAGGCGCTACAACATCAAGCTGTGGAAGACATTCACTGACTGCTTCAACTGCCTGCCCATTGCTGCCATTGTGGACGAGAAGATCTTCTGCTGCCATGGAGGTGGGGAAGCGGTTGTGGGGAGCGGTTAACAGTGGTGGCTTCCTCCGGTAGAAGGGGCTGTTGGGAAAGACAAGGTGCTAGGAACCATGTGCTGCATGCATTTGAGTAGGGCAAGGTGTCTGTCGCCATAGGGATGGGATGAAGTGGGCAGTTTAGAGTTGTGGGGGGAACATTTCTGGGGTGGGATGCTGCAAGGTGGATTTTGAGGATGGGGGTGCAGTTACTATGGGGTCTCTATGGCAGGGTCATTAATATGCTAGTAGGCCAAGTGGGTGTGGTTCCTACGAGGGGTGGAGTCTAACAAACCGATTTCCCACCCCCCAGGGCTCTCTCCTGACCTGCAGTCAATGGAGCAAATTCGCAGGATCATGCGCCCCACGGACGTGCCAGATCAGGGCCTGCTGTGTGACCTCCTCTGGTCCGACCCTGACAAGGACGTTCAGGGCTGGGGTGAGAACGACCGTGGCGTCTCCTTCACCTTCGGCTCTGAGGTTGTCGCTAAGTTCCTGCACAAACATGACCTGGACCTGATTTGTCGGGCACACCAGGTACCAACCTGTGGGGAACCCAGCACTAGGGGGCTGGGGAGGAAGCCCAGGGCTGAGATGAGTCTGGGTTTGGGGAGGTGGTCTGCGAGGAGGATTTGGTGGGGTGCAGGAACCTGCTGACTGACGGGTAGTTTGGATCAATCTGTTCCCTGCCTGGTGAGTGTCAGTCAGTGGTGCCAGCCTGGCTCTTTGGGAGTAGTGGTGTTGGGCATAGCGGGAGGCATGGTAAAGCATAGGTGGAAAAGAAGCACTGTTCTAGGGCCAGGCACTGCCCCATGTGTGTCTGCCCCAGGTGGTGGAAGATGGCTACGAGTTCTTTGCCAAGCGCCAGCTGGTGACGCTCTTCTCAGCCCCCAACTACTGTGGCGAGTTTGACAATGCAGGTGCCATGATGAGTGTGGATGAGACACTCATGTGCTCCTTCCAGGTGAGCCCAGGGCAGGGTTGCCAGGCCAGCGCGTGCGCAGAGCCCATACCCTAGGACAGCCTGAGCTCCTTGCCACAGAGAGCAGGAGTGGGGGCTGACAGTCCAGTCCTTGGTGGTAGGAGTGTCGGGTAGGATCCTGGGGCTGGGGAGGAAACCTCATGTGGTTGGCCCCCCCTCCAGTAACAGCCTTTGGGGGTGGGGGGCAGCAGCCACTCTTTCTGCCAGGAAGCAGGGTCTCAATTCAAAAGCAGATTCCCCTGGGCTGTGGGCATGTCTGTTCTTGAGGAATGGGGCACAGCAGGCTGCCCTCTCTCCTCGCTGAATTCTATGCATCCATGCTGCCTCTCCCACAGATTCTGAAACCGGCTGACAAGAACAAGGGCAAGTACGGCCAGTTCAGCGGCCTCAACTCTGGTGGGCGCCCTGTGACACCCCCCCGCAACTCGGCCAAGGCCAAGAAGTAACCAACTGTTCTGCCTGTTCCGCCCCATGGACTGGGGTTCAGGGGGGAGGTTAGGGAGCTCCCCTTCCCTGGCTCTTTGCACAGAGGGCTGCACGATCTGGGGCCGGCCCCCACCGCCAGGGGCAGAACTGAATTATTATTTTTAAACTCCTAGAGTTTGATACCAAAAATCCTGCTCTGGGGGGAGGGGGCAGGCTTGTGATTTTGGGGGTAGGGTTTTTTTTTTTTTTTTTTGATCAAGATGGCTTGGCTATGTGAGCCCCCTGCCTCCCCCCCTCACTCCTAATGCTCAGATGGTTTTTTTTTGAATAAATATTTACCAGAAATTCTTTCCCTGTTGCCTCCCCATTCCTCTTTGCAGCCCCTGGCAGCATGAAGGAAGGCAGGCAGGAAATCCCCTCTCCTGCCAACCACCACACTGAAGCTCTGCTCATACCATTCTTCGCTCCTAGTCGGCATGGGGAATGGCCCCTCAGCTGTTCTTCCATGGTTGGGTGGTCAGCTATAGCTAGTAGAATGAGGGCTCCTGCTGATTTACAAACAGAGGCCACCCTGGCTGAGAGCTATGCTACCCCCCACACTGTAGGGGGTGGATGGGGCTATGAATTATGCTGGAATCTACATCCCTGCTAGGACCCAGGAGAGAAGGGGTCCCCCAGCCCTCCTAGGAGCTGTGATGGTTCCAGGAGCCAAAAAGGGCAACAGAGGCTGTTGAGTCTAGCCCACCCTCTGAGTCACAGGAATTTAAGGGGTGAATTCAGTTGCTGGGGGAGGGTCAGCCCCTCCCCATGTGTTCCCCAGACTCTTCCAATGAGGGGCTGAAGGAGGGGGACATTGGCTCCCTTTGCCTGCCTCCACAATGACTAGGAAACAGCAGGGCTCTGATACCACCCCAGCATCATGCCTACTCTAGTTGTAGGCCCCACTCCTCCCCCGTTGAGGGGGGCAAGCTGGGAGCTTCCCTCAGCCACCTGGGGCAGCTGCAGTGTTTTGCTGAGCTAAGGGAGCCCCACCGCCCTCCTTTCAGGACTAGCTGGGCTTGTGCTCCTGGGGGCAGGAGGAGGGATACAGGACACCCCCCCCCCCCCCCAGGGCTCAGCCTGCATCACTAATGTAGCTAAGGGATTAGCTCTGTCAGGACAATGCCTACAGGGCTTAGGCCTAGATGTCCCAGCAGGAGATAAACACCCACCACCAGCCTGGCAAAGCTGAGCCAAGGGACATACAGGGAGCCTGGCAGCTATTCCCCTGGCCCTGTAACCCAGGTACTACAAGGGGCAGCATCACATCCTTCTGGAGGCCCAGCCACTGCTTGTGCACAGTGAAAGCTTTATTGACAGTGCTCCAGCTGTTCAGTGGCATGGAAGCAGCTGCCCCCCTCCAGCAGAGGTGATGGGCTTGCAAAGTCCAGCTTCTCCACCCAGGCTATCAAGGGGGTGCTTGGATGCAGGGGTGGAAGGTGACCTCTCAGGAGTCTCCGTCGCTGTCCTCGGCCAGCACATCCTGGCTGGGCTCCAGCTGTGTCCTGGCCTGAGACTGGGTCAGCACCGACCCAAAGAACAAGGAGCGGAACTGTAAGAGATACAGCAGGAATGTGAGGAGGGGGGGGAACACACCAGCTCATTCCCCCTCCCAGAAGGAGCCACCATGGCTACAAGCCCCATCCCCACCGCCCTCATGGCCCCACTTCCCCCCAAGAACCAATACAGCTGCCCCAGCTGCTACTGCACATCCCTTTGCTTACTATGAGTGCTCCTAGTTCATCCCCACCTACCTTCTTCTGTGGGGGGGGTCCCTGGGACAGCCCCTTCCAAATCGCTGCTCTCTGACTCTGGGACAGCGCTTGTGTGAGTACGTCTCTGGGGAAAGGTGGGGCTGGAGGGCGGCTCTGCCTCCCCCACACATGTGGTCTCCATGGCAATCATGTAGGAATCAATGTCATCACCAGCAAAGTCGTCATCAGGGACAGTCAGGGGAAAGGCACTGCAGGAAAAGGAGAGCAGGGCTGACACCAGAGCCAAACCCTGTTCCTGGAGATGGGGCCTTTACCCCTACCCCACTGTGACCGTCCCCTCCCTGCATCCCGCTTAGGCTTCCTCAGGAAAACTGTCCAGCCTGTCCAATGAGGCTGTTCATTGTGGACTCTGTTTGAGCCCTGCTTACCCATTGGCTGGCTGGGCCCGCAAGCTGCTGTTGGGGTCTGATAGGGTGGCCAGGACCAGGTGCACCTCCAGGAGGGGATCTGACAGGGTGAAGATGGCTGGCCTGCGGGGACAGCATAAGGGGATGAGAGTTGGGCCAGATCCCTACAGGGTCAGCTTAAGGCATATGTGGAGAGATCTGCAGCAGGGGAGGCCCCCCAAACTATCCAGAGAGGCAGACACATGGCAGCAATAAGCCTGTGACCCCAGGGACACTGAGGAAGAGGGAGCATCCCCCCAACACATCCCAAAGGACATACCTGCCGGGAGAGTCAAAGTGGATGTTGAGGGGCAAGTTGGAGGACTCTGCGAAGCTCAGGAGACCCTGGGGGCAGACAGAGAGGGTCAGTGGGGCAGCCCCGCCCTCTGGGGCTGCAGGTGGGGGATGGGTGGCCCTGCTCACCCGAAACTCTTTGAGGCAGAAGGTGACATGTGACTGCTGCTGAACCTGGACATCCTGGAACTCATCCTCGGAGAGACACAGTTCGGTCATCATTGTCTTGCTGGTCTCTGAGGGCAGAGAGAGACTCAGCAATGGCCCTCTGTGCTCCCTGCACCAAGCCAACCCTCCCAGGACCCGGTGGTTACAACTTCATGCCAGAGATGACAGACCCAGCCCACCCAGACCTGCGTTTTGTGGAGTGAGACATGGGGTCCTGCCCCTCTAGAGGATGGCAGCTCCAATTCAGCCCCACAGCAGGGGGCCCGGCTAGTTCAGAGGCTGGGGAACAGGACACAGGCCCTTTTCCTTCTTGAGGCCCCCCCGAGTACAGTCCAAAGCTGGGTCATGCTCGCTGTCTGCAGAATGGGGCCCATCCAAGCAAGGGGCAGCAAAGGGCAGGGCTGGCTCACCTGTCTCCTCGTCCAAGTAGTTGCGAAAGCTCACCTTCCCAGCAGGACTGACCCCCAGCGTCACCTCAGCCAGCGTCACTGGGAAATGGACCACGGCATCCACCAGCACCCTGCCATGGGATGGAGAGTGAACTGTGAGCCGTGCCCCTGATCCTCCTACTCCCTCCGTGCCAACCTAGCATCCCAAAGAGCCCACCTGTGTCCGCCAATGCCTCTGTACTCCCCCCATCTATGCTGCACACTTCCTCTCCACCCTTCCCTCGGCGGAGCCCCACTCACCGGGCAGGGGCGCGTAGCGTGTTGGCGCACTGCTCCTTGTTGAAAATGGCCTGCAGCAACTCGCACTCTTGGAATGACAGGTTGTGGGTCTTGGTGACACCTGCCAAGGGCACCGAGACAATGGCTCAGGACCAGGGCTGCCCCTGTTTCTGGGGTTACCCCTCATCACC
This sequence comes from Pelusios castaneus, assembly GCA_007922175.1. Classification (NCBI taxonomy): domain Eukaryota; kingdom Metazoa; phylum Chordata; order Testudines; family Pelomedusidae; genus Pelusios; species Pelusios castaneus. The sequence goes on along the minus strand of ML686200.1, from coordinate 65,539 downwards.
AACCCAGGACATATCCCTGCAGATCCCACCTCACTACCCGGGCCTGTGTTCAACAGGGAACCAGGCCTGCGGTCTGCCCTTTGGAAGCATCCAATTCTCTGTTACACACCACCAGCTGAACATACCACGTAGCCCCAGCACCACTCACTGCAGGGCCCCTTGCCCCAGAGAGCTCTTGGCTCTGTGAACCCCAGCCCTCCAACCCTGCCTCCTCCATCCAGGCTCCCTGCTACCTTAGCCAGATCACCCAGGTGCCCTCTCCCATTGGAAGGCTGTCCAATCTCCATCCCACACCCCACTAATGGGGCACCCTGGATGCCCCTTCCTGCCCAGCTGGGCTGCTCATCTTCCCACTTGGGGGCTCCCCAGCAGCAATGCACCCACCGTATTTGCAGTGCAACTGCACGACCAGCCGGCTGGCCTGGGGTTTCAGGTAGATCAGACATTTCTCCGCCATCTTCTCCAGCGAGGGCAGCGAGCGGAACACACCCAGGAAGGACTGTGGTGGGCACAGACACCACCTTGTCACCACTGCATCTGCCACCACGCAACTGGGGAAATGGCCCCAAGGAACAGCTGCACATAGCACAGCACAGCTGGGGAGAGAAACCAGGAGTCCTGCCTCCCAGCTGTAACCACCAGACTCCATGCCATAACCACTAGCCAGGGAAAGAACTCAGGAGTCCTGCAAATTCACACCTCAGGATTCTTTTCCATGAAACAGAATGGTCACAAGCCCCTGATCCCTGCAGGGGGACCCACTGGGATACAGGGACAAGGCACACAGGCCACTAAGACACAGCACAGGCCATGGGTTTAGCCAGGGATACAGCCCTATGCCCAGCTCTGGACAACTGGACTGCTGACCCCCCCACCCCACCCCTCTGCACACACACCACAGAGCCAGGACCTTCTGCTGGGCTCTCCACATCCCAGCTATCCCGGTGCCCTGGGGCACCCACTGGGACCACCCTGGATGCCCCTACATGGCAGCCTCACCTTCATGAGGACCTTACAACGGAAGGTCTCCCCACTGGGGTCCGGGCTCCCCTCCTCGTAGAGCTGGAAGAAGAGTGGGGCGAACAGGAAGCAGGCATAGGCCGAACGGGAAGAGTTCACAGCCCGCAGGGAGAGCTGTGGAGAACCAGCCCTGTCACTGACCAGCCCCCCAACTCCCCAGGGCAGAGCCAGCCCTGTCACCGACAAGCTCCCCCAACGCCCAGGGGTAGAGCCAACCCTGTCACCGACCAGACCCCTAACTCCCCCAAGGGACAGCCAGCCCCTCCACCCACTCCTCCCCACCCTCAGTCCCATCACTGACCAGGGGCTACCCAACTTCCCACCCTTAAAGTCCAGTGATAACCTCCAAACCCTGATTAGACACCCCATTCTTCTGCTGACAACCCCTCTTGGTCACCCGCCCCACTGGCTTAGAACAATCCCCCCTTACCCCAGCCTCCGTGGGTTCAACGTAGAGCTCGTCTCCGATGCGGGACAGGGAGTGGATGGCCTTCCCGAAGACTAATGGGGGAAGGATTCAGTCATTTAGGGCCTGTCCCCATCCCACCCCTATTGCAGCTCCTGCCCTCTGAGGCAGGAAAAGCATCTATTTGGAAGCAGTGTCTCCTGGAGGAGATAGACCCCATGCCTAACTGGCTGCCCTGTACTCACCTTCAGAGCCGTCCCTGGGGGGGGGACGGGGGAGGAGAGAGAACGGGGCGATCGTCCCAGGCCCCACGGTTACGCAGGCCCCCCGGCCCTCCCACGGCCACACTCTTTCCTGCTCCGCGGGCCGGGAGCACTAAGCCCGGCCTCTGGGCTAGCCCTCTCCGGCCCTGGGGGCAGAGCAGGTGGCTGGGGCCTGCCTCTGGGCCAGCCTGCTGCGACCTGCCCCATGCGGCCAGGGCCAGCCCTTGGGTCCCCAGCTGGGGCACCGGCCACAGCAGCCTGGGGTCCCAGCTGCGGCTGGCTCTCCCCAATGGCGGCCCCCGCTTCCGGGGCTGGGCCCAAAGCCGGCTCCCCACCAGCGGCCTCAACCTCGCTGCCCAGGCTGGCTCCCTGGAGGGGGTGGAGTGGCCCACCTGCCCTCCAGCACGGGGGGAGGGGGGCAGGGTCCCACCTAGGCCAGTTGGCTCTGGGCCCCACACGACAGCGCTGCTCACCTTTGACATTGCCCCCGGTAATAAGGCACCTCATGGTGACAGAGCAATGTGGCAGAGATCACTCCAGCTTGGAAGGGGGGTGTCATACCCCCACCCCAGTCACAGCATCCTCAATCCTGAGATAACTCAGACAGTGATGGGGACAGTCTGTGCCTTTGGTACAGCACTAGCGGCCTCTTCCAGGGGCTAATCAGTGGAGAATGCTGGTGAGGATCTGGAGAGAAACCACACCCAGAATAATCAGCTCAGCACATCTCTAGCCCCTTTCCCCAAAGGATCCCAAAGCACTTCTCCTGTACGCACAGGGATCCCTCACTCAGCAGCAACATGCAGCCACAGGCCACTGTTTACCAGCCATACAGGAGTACCCAGCAGGAAGTAAAGGAGAAATCCTGTCAGAGTGAAGCTGCAAGAGAGTTCAAAGGAGGTAGTTTTGCTTTCTTAGTCCCCTGCTGGAGCTCCTAATCCTGCCCCTGTATGTCACCCCCTCCCTGCTGGGGCTCATTTTAGGCTGACTGCTCTCTTCAACCTTGCTCCCAGGAGTCTCCACCTCCAGGCACCATTTTTGTGACTCAACTCTTCTCACTCCTTGGGGTTTATGGATCCTTTTCTGGTACTGAGAATCCCAGGTCCTAACAACATCCCAGCTGTCTCAGCTCTGCACAAAACAGGGCTCATTCCTGTTGTTGCGGGGGACACACTGAGTCTCAACCTGCACCAGCCTTTCCTGCAGCCTCCTTCCATTGCAGACCCAGGTCTCCTTTGCCACTCCAGCCCCTTCTGGCCACTTCCCCTGCCCTATCGCCCAGCAGCGTTCCGGCTGCTGGATCATCCCCCTCAGATGTTTCAGCGGCCCCTGCCCATTCTGTAACTCTCTACCCAGGTTCTCCCTTTCTTTTAGCCAGCCCTCCCACTCCCTGAGGTCATTTCTATGTCCTGTGCTGATTGCAACTCCTGCCATTTTCGCTGCAGCCTTAGATCTCCTTAGGGAACTAGGTGGCCTCATTAGGGTTGGAAAATGCATTATAATCTTAGATGTTGTTAATTAGCTGTTTTAACACCCAGTCAAGAGGAGACAAACACGTGAGGAGCCAGTCAGTTTAATGCCTGTGTTCATGAGACTGAGCTAAACCAACCCGGTTTAACCCAGCCCCCCCTATATTCTATTCAGAGCACAGTCCAGATCATTATCCACAATGGTAATGAAGGTGACTGCACTGGGATGCCTGCAGTTAGAATTGAAGACAGATGATGAGAGGGTCCCAGCCCACCCCTCCTTACAGCTCCTTCTGTTAGCATGGATCCTGCAGCCAGTTTCTGCTCCTCTCCATCCCATCCACATTGCTCTGAAGGGCTTCTTGGCCCCATCCCAGCAGAAGTGCCCTGCTGATCCTGCTCCAGGATGAGAGCAGCCTCGTGCAAGGTCCAGAAAAGGAAAGAAGCCAAAGGGGAAGATGGCTGTCAGTGCAGGTGTGCAGCTGCTGGAGGCATGAAAGGATTCTGCAGGGCCTAGTCTTTCCCACCACACATTGCTCCCGCTCCCCTGGTTCCTGGTCTTGTCCCTGCCAGTCCTATATATTGGGCTCTTGCACCCTGTCCTGCTTTCCCATACTGTCCCACTCTGCCTTTCCCACCCCTATGTCATGCACTGCTCCACCCCAGCACCCTATGGTGACCCTGCTTCCCCTCCATGCATACATACTGTATCCCTGCACTCCCCGCAACTACCCCATCCCACCCCTATACCGGACCCATGTCTTGCTTCTGCCCCACATGCTGCTCCCCTTCTTCACCCCACTCTACCCCTTCCTCCACACCATCCATCTGCCCCCTACAACCAGTCCAAGCCCACCCTGCCTGCCTCAAGCCGGACCTCGCCCCACCCCATCATGCCTCCCCACTGCCCTGCCAAATCCTGCTGCAAGCAAGGCTCCCCAGCTAAATGCCTGCCCCGCCCCGCCCCACCTAAACCCCGCCCCCACTCACCTGCCCCAGAGGAGGCCCCCGGCCCCCATCCCTGCTAGGGCTGCCCGGGCACTCCTGCTCCCAGACGCCGGGCCAGCTGGACAGACATAGCGCCTCTGCGGCCCTCAAAGTCTCGCCCAGCACCCCCCACCCCGTCTCCCATGGTCTCGCCCAGCACCCCTCCTTAGCCCTTAAGTTACCGCGTTCCAGTTCCCCACTTCTGAGCTAAGCCGCCTTCTCCGACCGCTTCCCATTGGCCAAGCCAGCCTCGGCCCCAACTCTTACCCCGTCCTATTGGCTCATGGGTCACGTGTAAGGGAAGTGCTTCTCTTTACATGGCAGTCTCCAGAGAGGAGCCGCGCCGGCAGGGGAGAACGTGAACGGACGACTCCAGGACCCCCCGCTTCCGGGGTGGAGCCTCGTTTTGGCTCTCCTCCAGTCACCCGAGCCGCTTCGCCAGACGGGCCCGCCCGCTCTTCTCCATTGGAGGAGCCGCAGGCCGCTGATTGGCTGAGACGAGAGAGGGACAGAGCTACCAGTCAATAGGGCCTCGAATGTGGGCGCTGGGGCCCAGAGGCTCCAAGACCCTTAGCCAGCGCCTCAGTTCAGCCCGTGCTCCCCTCGCTCCCTTCAGAGGCTCCCCCAGGATCCCCCAGTGGCTCCCCCGGCCCAGAGCCCACCCCAGGCCCTCTCAGAGACCAACAGCCCGGGTTCCTGCCCCTGCGTGCCCGCAGACCCGCCCCACTGGGGCCCAGACTCTCCCCCCATCCCCCACACCTCCCACCTAGCTCAGCTTCCTGCCCCCACTCTCCCTGCAGAGGCCCTCTCCCATCCCATGGGCCCAACTGCCCCCAGAAGCTCTCTAGGCTCAAGTTCCCTTTGCTGCCCCATCTCAGAGACACCCTGTCCCCAGGCTCCCCTCCTCACTCCCAGTGTCTCCTCCCTTGGGCCCAGACCCCTTCTCTGCCAGGTTCCCCGCATTCTCCTCTTGGAGACTCCTTCCCTCCGCCAGTCCCAGACTTGCTACCTGGAGTTTCCTGGGAGCTGTGGTCTCCACCAGCAACCACTGTCTGCCTCTTTGTGGCAGGTGGGCAAGGTGGCGGCCCAGCTGTGCCCTGCAACTGGCACCTCGGGGCACAAGCTGCTGGTGCAGGAGATGAGGACAAGCAGCATCAGGGCCCTGAGGAGCCTTTGCAAGGCTTTCCTAGCCCTTTGCCTGCTCTGGATGCTCTGTCAGGGGCTGGGCTCATCACAACACAGGGGAGTCATTGCACAGCTGTGCTCTGGTGAGTGACTGTCAAAGCGCCACATGGGGGTCCCCTGTACTCACTCTCTCAGTGACATGGACGCCTCAAGCTCCCCAGAAGCTGGGAGTTATGCTGAGGTCTTCCCAGCCTCATAGTATCACCAGCAGAATGATTCTGCAGGCCACATCTTGACTTTCGTGCAGTCTCAACCCCAAATGTCCTTTCACCTTGAACTCACATCCTCAGGTGAGCCATCTGCAGCCATGTTCCCCTCCCCTTACCATCTTTGGGTCCTGCCCTCAGGGGACCTAGTTCGATAAGAAATGCTAATAATAATTTTTTTAAAAAATAGCTGATTTAAGACTTGCCTGTTGTCGGGGTCAGTGACTGTAAGCGTCCCTCATCACTACCCTCCTAGCATCCATCGTGTTCACTTGTGTTGGTTTTTAAGAATGGTTGGAGTTCTTTGGAGTAGGATTTATCCTTTATTCTGTTTGTGATATCTGTGTATTCTCATGAAATGGTTCTGATTCAAGCAAGGGAACCACAGGATTAATCCCCTCCAGAGCCAGAAAAGGAGAAATGCTAAGATTGTGGGTCACTTAAGACAACTTAGCGGCCTTATATTTAACACTACTACTCTTCTCCTGCATTAAGCCCCTTGAGACACAAACATGTCTGAGGCATTGCCCCTCCCTTCTCCTTCACCACCTTTCCTTTCCTTTCCTTTCCCCATCTTTCTTTGGTTAATATATATGGGGATTGTTATGCCTGCCCTAAAATGGGCTCTGAGTGCAGCGCCCCAGAGAGGAGAAGAACCAGAACATGCAATTGGGTCTGGCCAGGGTTTATTCTTCAGGAGGCGGAGGAGAACTGGAACTGGACATTTGTGACCCCTGGAAGGGGCTCTTGGCACAGTCCCTCTTCCTCCCAGGAGAAGAGCCAGATTTGGATTCAGAATGTCCGTTCCAGCTCTTGAACAGCAGCCTTCTCCTATAGAGCGAATGTCCCCATGAGGGTCTCTGGCCTGGGGGCTCAGAGTTTTATGGGGCTGTGGATAGGACACAGCTGTCTGGGATCGTGATGCACACACCTCTGCAGTGTCCAAAGCCATGTGCATCCCTCCCTTTCTCTCTCCTGACCTCCCAGATCTTACACTGACTAGACACAGGGGAGGTTAATACTAGGCAAGTAGTGTTGGGGGGAGGCATAAGTCTGTGGAGCCCTTAAGTTAAATCAGGGAGAGTCTATAACACCCTCTGTGGTGGGAGACTCCCACACCCCCACAGGGTCAGTCTCATGATAGTGCGGCCTCCCGATCAACCAGCCCACGCACACAGGGTCAGCTCCCCCAAGTGCCACCATCACTGTTCCCCCACCCCTCATTCGCACGGGGCCAGTCCTGCCCATTTCCCAGCATTGTTCCCCTATCTAGCAGTCACACAGTGTCAGTTCCTGCCCTGTTCCCCAGCACTGCTCCCTGACCACACAGTCAGCACCCCTTTCCCCAGCATTGCTCCCCCACCCCACATTCACACAAAGTCACACCCTTTTCTGCAGCACTGCTTCCCCAATCCACATTCACATGTAACCCTTCTGCCAGTCAGAGTCTAGCAGGAACAAGGACCAATTCAATATCTACGGATTCCTTTCAACAATATAACAGAAACCCCCACCCAGTAACCTGGGACAATTACACACCACCCTATGAGAACCTCTAGGGGCAATACTTCCCCTCTTACAAGCACAGAGACTGAGTGAAGAAAAGAGACTTAATAAAAGGAGGAAAGTGACCCGGCATTAACTTGGGAAAATGCCACAAGCAGGATTCACACACACAAAACCATAAGAAAACACCCACCTCAGAGTACATGGGGCAGTTTCCTTTTGCCTCAGATTCTTAAGTCCAGCAACAAGAAGTTCCTTTAATGTGCCCCTTCCTTCACAGCACCATAGCCACCATAGGTCCTTAGTCAGGGCAGACCTGGAGTTTGTGGTGCAGCTGCGGAGTTCACCTACCACCCTGGTTACAGGGACAAAAAAAGAAGGCACCTTGCTCACTCTGCTATCCAGCCAGTCGCTTTTTGCTCCACAAGCCGCTCTGCCAGTCACCCACTAGCTGCCATGCCAGCTGCTTGCCATCACCTTCTGCTACCACCTGCTTCTCCACTAGGACCTTTTGGAGATTCCACACAGCTCTCAGTGATTGTCAGCTCTTACTGGGTGAACCTCAGCGCTAAATGATATTTTCAGTCCTGCTATAAACACAATGCAAATGTGAAAGCTGTGCGGGCTCAAACACGCAACCTTGGCATGATTGGCACCAAACACTGACCCACTGGGCTGGAGCCCTGCCCTACAGTAGATGAGTTCAGCTTTAGCAAGCACTTAGAACAAAAAACTCCTAACAGACTCTTAACTAATTATTTTTGAGTAGTGGGAAGGAAGGTTAAACCATGCCTTGGGCTCTTAGGTAAAGCCCACACACTTCCAGGCAGAAATACCTGTCTCTTCCCATCCCCTGTCACCCATCACAGGGCTCTGGGATTCCAGTTCCTTGTTTAGCCAGTTCAATTTGTATGATAGGGACCCTTCAATCAGAACAGGCTAAGCATAGTTTCGCTGCCTTTTGCTCCTACAATAAGGGGAACGATATTTTGTTACTGTTACGTTTAACACTCAAGTGATGTGTAACCCAACACCAGCAAAAGGATCATTTGGGCAAAGCAGTCCCATCATTCAGAGCACCAAGAGTCCCCCTCAACCCCCCCATGCTCATGCAAATACCAGCTTGGCAGGGAGAGTGGGTTCAAACCCTGCTTAGGCATGCAAGGGAAGCTCCCCCAAGCACCATGAACCATTGCTTCCCCACACTCAAACAGGGTCGTGCACCCCCACCCCAACTCTCCAGTACTGCTTCCCACCGCACCTTCTCACAGGCTCAGCCATCACCACCCTGCATGCTCCACGCACGCGCGCGTGTGGACACACACACACTCTCTCTTTCTCTCACTCAGGGTCAGGTCACACACTCCAGAACTACTTGATCCCTGCACTTACACAGGGGCCATTCTGGCCAATAGAACAGCCAGTCCCTTTAGAACTTTATTTATTTTCTTTGAGCTTGGTTTGAGAGAGACAGACAGACACAGCTGTATGTAGGTTCTGGCACACACTTGCATTTCATGTTTTCCCCAGCAGGGGGTGACAGGAGCTTATCACTGCACTGAGATGGGGAAGCCAAGAGTCTGCTTTGTATGTGGAGAAATCCCTGGGTTGGCTCCCAACGGAATTCCCTTGGAAATGGGAAGGGACAGGGCCACAGGCTGGATCCCTGAGATCCAAGCCCGGGGCTCTCACTTGGTGGAGGGGGCATTTTAGGGGCTTGAGGAAGATTTGAAGGAGGAAATAGAAGGGTCACCAGAGCTCCCCTCTGCAGAGATTCCAGTGTGTAGCTCTGTGGTTTCAGGGGCAGGGGTTCTGCTGTCCCACATGTCCCTGCATGTCTCATTGTAAAGCTGCTCTTTATTCTTTCTTTGATTCCCATTTCTGAGGAGACCTATGGATTCAACCTCTACTCCTGCCTCCAACCTCTATGACATTGTTCAACTGGCTCCCAAAGCAGAGAAAAGAGAGGGGCTGATGGGAAGGCAGGAGAGATGGTCAGGTGCAGGAGGGGGTGTCAGTGAGACAGAAGAAGTAGTGGGCAGGAGAGGGGGACAGGCTAGGCAGGAGTGTGGGGGGGGGTCAGTGGGAAGGGGAGGGAAGGTTGAATAAGTGGGTATGGGAGTGAGCCCAGTGGAAAGGTCAGCAGTGGGAGGCTTGGCTGGTGGTGGCGCCGCTGGAGGTTGAATGTGCGACTCACGCTCTGCAGAAGGTGAAGTCAGCCGCCCACGATGCTTCCTGTGATGTCACCCTGGAGCAGGCAGGCTGGGGGGCGAGACAAGAGGAGCTCAGCTCGCCTGCCAAGGGGATAGGCGAGCTCGGCAGCCTGCCATGGCGTGTGTTACCCACTGAGCCAAGCTGGCCAGGTGGAGCCCTTTGCTCTGTGAGTATCCCTTCCCACGCAGAGGACGTCCCAGCCCAGTGCCATGGAGACGACCAATGTCCTAAACAATGCGGCCGCCAAGCAGAGGCAGCAGGCTAGACTGGGAGCAGGCTGCTCAGCCACACATCCTCTGGGGACCGCCTGCTGTCACAGGAGTGTCTCTTCCCTGATTCTCTTCTCTGTCTCCATGGCTGGACTGAGCCACTCCCTGAGGGCCCCTGGACATTCCATCGGTATTTCAAGAGCAGTTCTCGACGGTGGCAGGCCTGGGACCCACAGGCAGGTCCTGAGATAGCCATGGCACTGCTGGTTCTTATGCTGTCTCTCTCCTCAGTATGGTGTAGAAGCTCCATCTTTGTGGCTGGTCTGGAACTCCTGGGGACTGCCAGGGCTGTCCTTGAGCCATTGAAATTCACCACAACTTCCCCATGCTTTGGGTAGTGATTTAGTACAAATTGTCTCCCCAAAGTGCTTCACAATTAAAGAATCTACCCCTGATGTTCCCAAGAGAGGAGAGAAGCAGCAAGAGGGATCAAGGGAGGCTGCTACATAAGGAAGCTGGGATTTTAGGTAGGAGATGTCTTGTTCGCATAGTATAGAGACCAAGAGGAGACTGTTGCTAAATTAGTGGATGGTTGCCTGGAATGCAGAGGTAGCTTAGAAAAGGGGAAGGGGGTGTTGAATTGGATGCAGAGTGGTGTCTGGAGACACTGTGAGAAGGCTGGAGATAGGATGCATCAGGACACTTGGCATCACCCTTTCACAGGGCTGGTCAGTAGTCGTCAGTCAGTGTGTGTGCCACCCCAGGGCCTGCTGGGCCAAGAGGCTCTTGTGACATTGCTTGGTTTCAGAGCCTCAAGGAACCAGTCATGCAGATTCAATTGCCTTTGTTGGCATGGGGCATCTCCTCCTCCTTCCCTAAAAACACCTGTCATTAGAAGTTGTGAGTTGCTGCATGCACTGCGCACTGAGTCACAAAAAAGAGAGCAGCCCCCCCCTCAGGAAATGGCTCATCCTGTTGTCCCTGAGCAGACAGGACAGGGAAGCCTTCTGTAAACAATGGCCTCTTCCACGGGCATCCCAATAGGGAGGACTGAAACAGCAGCCATGACTGCCGGCTAGTGCCCAATGAGCAGGACTGGAATGGTGGACAAAACCTTGGGCTGGCATCCCAATTGGGCTGGCCTTGTGCCCCAAGGGATAGGATAGAAAGGCAGCTTTGACCTAGGCTGGCACTCCAGTGGCTGGACTGGACTGTCAGCCATGACTTTGGGTTGGCATCCCAAGGGCAGGGCTGGGGCAGTGTCTGTGACCTTGGGCTGGTGTGATGCGCAAGACTGCCCTGCTTTCCACTCCATAATCTTTATAGTGGCTGCAAAGAGGGAGGAGTAAAATGGCTTCAGTTGAAATGTTACATCTTCTAAGGGGGAATAGTAAGGAGCCCATGGCAGGAAGGGTCAATCGGCTGCTGCACAGGTACAGGGGAGTGCTGGCTGCCAGCTGGCAGGGAACAGCTTTACAGACTTCGAGTTAGCCGGCCACCTCCAAGGGCTCTCCATGGAGAAGACCCAGTGAGCAGTGACCCCGAGAATCTGAGCCCAGCTTCCCGCCTCTCATCTGATGGAAGGGAGGGCGCAGCCTTGAAAACTGCCACCAGTGGTGCCTTTCCCAGACAGAGTCTGAGCCAGCCAGGGCCATAGGACATCCAAGTATCACCCACGTGGGCCACATACCAGGGAAGCTCTATCTACCCTATTCTTAGATAGAATCTGCCCAAGAGCCCTCTGGGATACACAAAGAGCCCAGAAGATGGGCGGGGCTTTAGATGGATGACCCTCCCATCAGCTCTTGTCTGCGGGGCAGCTCCAGCCCACCAGCTCCAAGGCTGCCGAGAGGCCTAGCATGACAGATGGGGCCAGCTGGCCCATCTCAAACCTGTTGCTCATCCCAGGCCCTGCCAAGCAAAGCCTCGGTGTCAATAGCCATGTCAGTGTCCAGGGTAGAATCTGCCCAGGCCCAGTTTTCTCGGTATCACCCTCAAAATGGAATAGATCCAGACAGCTCCTAGGGAGGAGTGGGAAGTTCTTTCCCTGTGTGAGGAAGGGCTTTCCTTCCCCCAAAAGCCCCACCACTGATCCCAGCAGCCCCACAGACATGGGTCAGGATGGCACTTGATTGGCCTCAGGGCACCTCAGTCCCCATCCTGGCCCTATCAGACACCAAGGCAGTTCATCATGAGTCCCAGCTTCTTCACCCTGGAGCCCTTTCTCTGCAGAACACAGCAGGGTCGGCCCCATGTGGTGCCAGGAAGGCTAGAGAGAACCCCTATTATGGCACATTTACTCTGCAACTGGCAGCGTGGTTCTGGCATAGACAGACAGTCATGCATTAGCTCTGCTGGATCCATTATGCTAATTATAGTAGTGTGGCCACCGAGTCTTGAGTGGCAGCTTGGACTAGTCAGCTGAGTGCAAACCCACCCAACTCCCTGGGCCTGGGTACATACTCGGGTGGCTAACCTGAGCTACTGCATTTGCAGTCGTGACCTTTGCTGTCCATGGGAAGCTACACCCTGAGTCTCCAGCCTAGCTCTGGCACCCAAGACGGCAAGATTGCAGACAGCTCCCTTGGCTCAAGTGCTTTAGCTCCCAAAGATTTTGGCCATACCATGGTGACAGGAGACTTAAGCACTTCTGTTCCCAGGTATTAGTTGTTAGGGAGCTTCGCTGCCTGTCCACTGAAAGGGAATGCCAAATACCACGTCGGAGAACTGGCCTCATATTGACAGGGACAAGGAACTGCACAGGACTGACTGAGCATCCACAGTCCTTACACACTGGGGAGGGAAGCACCCAGGGGAGATGGGCCCCAGGGAAAGGGAATGTCTGGGGTGGGATGGGGTCCCTGGCAGTGAAGGTTGGGGTATAAAGGAAATAGCCACATAGGGGTAGGAGTTGAGAGAGCTTTACTCACAGGGCTGCCCCTCTCCCAGAACCTTGGGACTGAGCCTCTTTTCCACCTCCTTGGATACAAGCAGGGACATCCTTACAGCAGATTATACCAGCCAGAGGGCTGCGGGTGGCTCCACTTCCCAAGCTTTGATAGTGTGATACCACCTCTCTCAGAGTGTGTATACACTTACAAATTAAGTTGACTTAAGGAGGCTTAAGTCGACTTAAACTACTCTGCGTCCACACTGGGCTTTCCTTAAGTCGACTTAAGGAAAAGTTAAGTCGACTTAATACTTAAGTCAACCTTATTAGGTCAACTTAAGCCAGGGTGGATGGGGATTAGCGCCTAAATCCACTTTATTAAAGTCAATTTAATAAGGTGAAAAAGGGGCTATGTCTGCACTTGAAAAGTTGAGTCAACTTTAAGTCGATTTAAAGTCGACCTTATTAAGTCGACTTAATACATTCGACTTAACTTTTCAAGTGTAGACATAGCCTCAGGGAGGGACTTTTCCATATGTTGGATGAAGGAAGGGCAGAGCTCCGGGAAGGACAAGGTGACTGTCAGTTTCAGTAGCTTTACTGAACTTTAGCATGAGAAAATATTTTATTAAACTAATACATTGAGCCTCTCTTGCTGTATCTCAGGGCTGTGGTTGTGGCAGGGTGTGTTTGATGGGAGCTGGGAAGTAGCTCCCTTTCGTGAAAGCAAAAAGACCCCAATGCAGTCAGTCTGCGCCTGAGGAAGGGGTTGCTCCTGGCTTTAAATATTTGTGCTTCAGCCCTTGCTGTCGGTCCCTCTGCCCCTTCAATTGAATGACAGAAAATGAAGGAAAAGCCACTAGCTGTAAATAGAGAAATGAGAAATAAAGGGATCCTGGTCCCCATTCAAAGAGCTTGTTCTAGGGTACCGGGGATTCCCCGCTCCCAGATATTATAGGAATATGGGGCATACTTCAGTCCTGAGGAAAAGAGTGGAGAGGCTTTCTTTCTTTCTTTCTTTCTTTCTTTCTTTCTTTCTTTCTTTCTTTCTTTCT
>ML686200.1:33640-49390 GCA_007922175.1 Pelusios castaneus | reverse complement strand
CTATCTATCTATCTATCTATCTATCTATCTATCTATCTATCTATCTAATTTCCTTTCTTCTTTTTTTCTTCTTTGTTCTGTGTATATTTCTCTCTGTGTACCTTTCCTTATTTTTTGCCATCTCTTTCTGTATCTTTTCTTCTTTCTTGCTCTCTCCATCCCTCTCTGACTATCCTTTTCTCTCACTCACCCCCCCCCCCCCCCCGCGCTCTCTGACACTCCGACATTTCTAACACAGGGTGGCACCGCACGCTTACCTCACCCCTTCCTACTAAAACTTTCTTTTGTAGAAAAGAGAATAACCAATCTGTCTCTACCTCTCCTCCTCCCCCCCTTTTTACCCCCCCTCAGGGACTGGTGTTTCAGCTTGTGGTTAAAGCTTTACACGTCAGGAAAAAAAAAAAGAGGGTTAAAGAATATCCTCACAAAAACACACACACACACACCAACCCAAACCAAACCCTAAGTGAGTGGGATTGGCAAATGGGATTATTAATCCTGGCCAAAAATAAAGGACCGCAGACTCTGTACAGCCCCTTTGGAGAAAGGAAGCACTAAATCACAAACCTACCTTGAAGGTCTGCAGGTCCTGATTGTAGCTTTGGCTTTACCAAATGGATTTCAGAGCAGGTAGGAGACCTCTGCACCTTTTCCAACCTCCCCTTCTCCAAAGGCAAGCCAGCCCACCCCCTCCTCTTTGCCTGCTGTGTCCCATCTCCCCTCCCCACCCAGCGCGCCCTCCACCCACAACTCTTTGGGAAACACTCTTTAATTTTCCGCAAACTCTTTCCATAATGCCACTAACAAAAGCTTTGCAACATCCAAGGATCTGTGTTGTGTGTGAAAGTGGCATTCCCCCCTGCCCTCTAAAATATATTTTTTAAGTGTTCCTTTTTTTTCTCCTCCTTTTGCTTTCAGAAAAGCATGTCGCCCTTTAGTTCCATAGCTCCCTACCTTTGCCCAAAGCTGAAGAGCCCAGGAGGGTGGGGGGGAGGGGGGAAGAGAGAAAAATGAATGGAGCCTGCTCTTGTGTACAATTGCATCAAATACATTCTTGAAAGCAACCTGGTTCTGCTTAACACTTGAATTTAGAAAAAAAAAAAAAAAAAAAGCAAGCAGCTTGGAGAGAGGGTGTATGCAATTTTTTTTTATTCTTGCATTCCTGGACACCAATCAAAAGAGCAAATCAAGGGAGGTGGAAAGGGGGAGAGAGAGCGAGAGCAGAGAGCATGTTAAAAACTTTGCACACACACACACTCACACACCAAAAAAAATATCCGAGACAGCTTTTTTCACCTAACACCCAAGCAAACACAAACCAAAACAAATAGGGAAGAGAAAAAAGAGAGAGAAAGAGAGAGAGAGAGAGAGAGAGGGCAGAACGGATCAGGGAGAAAGGGAGGCTTCGCCATTCGCTTGGGGCTTTGGGTTTAGAGTAATAACTAACCAAAAAGTTTGTTTTCTATTCAACAAATTCTGCAACCTTCCTTCCCCCACCCCAACCCCACAATCTGAGTCTACTATGCTATATGTTGCTGGGGAGATTTCAGGTAAGACCAAAGCGTCTCTACTATTTTGGCAGGGGATGGGGGTGTAGGGGCGGGGGGTCTCCCTGTGCGTGTCGTGTTTTTCTTTTCCGAACCGCTGCTGATTCTAATTTGATTTGATTAAAATGTCTGTCTGGCTTTGTGATTGATTTAAGACTCCCCCCTCCTTTTTTTTTTCTTTGCTTTCTCTCGTTCTCTCTTTTCCATGCATGGTTGTGATTAATGGGGGGGGGGGGGGGGGGAATGCCGCTTAGCACGGAGAATTAAAGTCCGGGACTGACAGAGAGAAGAGGAAAATGAAAGTCACTAAGACTTAGAGCAGAAAGATTTTTTGTTCCTTCCCATGGTTTGATTTAAGCACTTGCACCAAACAAGAGAAAGGGGTTGGTTGCTAAAATAGACTATATTTTTTTAAAGGACATTGACGCTAGGTTTCAGGGACACTGAGGAAATGCCCCTCTTTGGACGGCATACAACTCCCCCTTCAACATTCTCCAGAGCTTTTCTTGGTTGTTAAAGGCTTTTTTTGGTGGGGGTTAATCTCTGAAGTTTTAAAATTTGCAACCTAGTTTAAAAAGTACCTCTTGTTTTGTGTTACTTTGTGGAGGAGTGAAAAATGTTGTCAGGGAAAGGAACAGCCCCAGAGCATGGAGGGTGTAATGTGTATAAGCAGTAGGGGTTTTGTGTTTTGCAAACTACACTGCAGGCTTTCTGGGAAAGAGGTTGCCATTAAAATAAAATAAAATTGTAAAAACAGCCCTTAAAAGGTCAAAAGCTTGACTTTTCTGGACTTGTTCTTTTGACAATTGTACTGTTAGGTTTAGTGCATGGGATGAGGCAAGATTCTTCTCCTTGGATGGAGTCAGTTATTTGAAAAACAAAAAAAATGTGTTCGGTTTTTGTTCCAGACTCTGGAGGTGCTGGAATGAGTCAGGAAGGGCATAGTGGGGAAAGTGGGGGAGAAGGGCCAGAAAGTGTGAGGACAGAAAGACTTAACGGATCTATCTACCTGTCCATGGACAGGCAGACTCAGAATGAAATCCCAAGGCAGGATTTGCTCCTTCATATCTCTGAGGACTAGAAACTTGATTTCTCCGTGCATAATCCCCAGAGAAACATGCTATCTGTCTGTCTGGTTCATAGCTGGCAAGGACTGTTTCTTGGCTAAGAATGCAGAACAAGGAAAATCTCTGGGCGGATTAAGGAGGGAAAGACAAGTTGAGAAATGGAAGGAGAACAATGTACAGAGGAAGGGGAGATGGAGAAGGGTGAATGTCTAGCAAAATACCACCTTGTCCTCATCCCATTCGGCCTCCCCAGGTACATGGTGCTGGGGGAAGTTGGAGTTTCTCTGTGTTTGTGGGGGAATGGGGAGAAGGGAAGAGAATGAGTCCTGGAATGAGCTGTGACGCTCGGAGCTTCAAAGCCCCTCAGCTTTGTCACTCATCAGAAACACTTGGGTCCTGACAGGAACCGATGTACCCAGCTCCTATTTGGCAGGCGCTGTGAGGGCACAGCCCCTGCACACATCTGGGCTGCATTAGCCACAAACCAAAAAAAGTCTCCAAAGGGAAATGCAGAGGGCTCTCCTTGCGGGGCTGGCTTTGGGAAGGATTTATTCCCTGCTAAGTGCCACATTTTTCCATAAATTAAAGCCCTTCCCCACTGTACCTGCACCTACACACACAAGACAGTCTTTCTCTCATACACATGCAAACACACAGAAAGGTACAAACACACACACTGGCCCACTCTTAGATCCACAGGCGCATACGCCCGTGCACACACGCACACACACACGCAGAGGCAAGCTCCCCTAAAAACCACCCACTATATACACACACAGGGAAACACTTTCACATGCACCCGCACACAGAGGCGCACGCGCATGCAAATGCTCTAATTCACACATACACGTCTGCCAACAGAAACCCAGGCAAACAGAGGGAAACGCAACCCCAATCCGCATGTGAGGCGACAAATGGAAAATCCAGGCTGCATCTGCAGATCCGCATCTGTGCCAGTGCTAGTGTAGGCAGGGCTCTGGCATCCTGACCCCGTGGCACTGAGGTCTGTATGTGTGTGTGCCTGTGCGTCATTCAGGGCAACAATTTCAGCACAGTTACCGGGTGAAGCTGGGGTCCTGACCGCACTAGTGCTTGCACCATTATGATCCCCAGTCCAGCTGCAGGCAGGCCGAGAACCAGGCACTAAGTCACACAAGGGGCAGCTTGCCCAGGGCAATCCTGAGCCTGACCCCATTATTATCAACAGCAAGACTGGTCTGCGAATGGGCCATGGGGCAGAGTGGGGCACATTGCAGGTGCAGTGCCACGTTCTCTCTTTGGGACAGGACCACCCTGATGAGCCATCAGAGAGACAAGGGACATTTCACTGGAGGGCCTAGCGAGTGCAGATGCTGGAGAAATGGCTTAGAGAGCACAGTCCGGGTTGCTGTTAGCTCACTGGTCCCAGCCACACAGGCAGGTGGGCTAAGCCAGGCTGGGATGCTCGCCTGAGCGCACACATGCACGCATGCCCGTGCTCACATGAGCACACGCTGACTTGCTGCCACTCACAAGCGCAGAACTGCATGCGCGCTCACCTGAGCACACATGCGGACATGCTCACACTCGCACGCTCATGCCCACATAGGCATGCTTGCAGGAGCCTACACACGTGGTTCCTCTCCAGTGCGCCGCTGTGTGCATAAATGCTGGTATGCTCCCACTTATCCACCCATACATACTGACGTGCTCCCACGCACTCATGAATGTACATATATGCACACATCAGCACGTGGGCTGGCTTGCCCCCACTCATGCCCTCAGACACATGCACACACATATGCCCATGCTCTGACAGGTTTCCACTCGTGCATGCACTTGTGGACCCACTTACATGTGTACACATGCCTGTGCACTTGTACTCACAGGAGTGCAGATGCTTGTGTGCACGCTCACACCCCTAAATGCACACACACACTCACATGTTCATGCACACACACACACGCTGGTGCACACACAGGCACACATTTCCTGTATCTACGAAAACACCTACTTAGTTTTGCCACTAGCAGCATAGGGATTGGGGGTGCTAGAGGTACATCTGCGTCCCGCGTCTGGGTTTGCCAAGCCTGCTAGTGTTTGTCCACTCTGCAGCACTGCACACACACACCTCATTCCTGCGTAGCCATGTCTACACTGGAACTGCATTTATATAGGTTTGGTGCTAGGATTTCCGGGGCATATCGCAGGGTTCTTAGTGCCTCATTAACTTGAGCCATTTTAGGAACTGGTCTGTGGTGAGCCTCTCTTCACATATAGGAGCCTGTCTTCTCTGCAGAGTTAACTCAAGTCCCATCCACACACAAAACCCCTTCACTGAGTGTGGTGATGCTTTCAGCTCAAGCTGACTGACTGGTCAGGGAGTATAGGTTACACGTGAGTCTGTCCAACTTGTCAGCTGCTAACTCCAGGCAACTGGAGTGTTCTTTTGCAACGTGGCTGTCCTTGCTTGAGCTAGACCAACTCAAGAGGAGTTCACTCCAGTGTAAGTAACTGGTTAATTCTGCAGTGAAGACGTAGGCAGGTTAGCTTTACTGCTGGCAGAGAGGGTGTGGAGGACACATTGGTTTCTGCGGTTGGCTCCTTTGCTACGTTCCTTCGCATGGTTTTGTCCCCTCCTCTCTTGTTCTCAGGCTGGCAGGTGAGGTTGGGATTGTGCTCTAGTGTTGGAGTCTGGCTGCCTGGGTTGTCTTCTATTCACTTTGCCTTAGAGCAGGTCCCCTCCCCTCTCTACGCCTCGGTGTGTTCCCATGAAGATAGTGAATCTGCCCCTTGGCACTGGACAGCTGGAACACTTAGGCCACTATATGTGAGGCATTTTTGCTCTTCAGGGCCAGGTATGGGCTGAGGGCTCTGGTGAGTGTTAATTGGGAAAGTCTGGTAGCCCTTCTCTGGAGGATCCCATTGGTTCATGTCTTGGGGATATGATATGGGCTGGCCTGGCTGGTAGGATCCCTTTCTCTTGGGATCCCTACTGTCTATCTCTGTGGTTTCCCCTCTACTCTGACTATTCAGAGGCATCTGCCACAGTGCTGTCTGGGTCAGGCCTGGCCCATATATTTCAGATCCATCAACTGATGCTTCAGGCACTGGCCTGGGATCTTCCCAACACGCAGCTTAAACACAAGCAGCTTGGATTGGGCATGGGCCATGCTGAGGCAGGGAATGAGGACAAAAGTGTCAAGTGCTGGGACACAGGTGGCAGAGGAAGGGAAATAATCCCAGCAATGCCTTATTGTCGTAGTATAGGCAAGGCGCAGGTATGTGTGTGTGTGCATCTGTCTGTGACTCAGCATGTGGGTGTTTGTCTCAATCAGTTTTTGTGTGTGTGTCTGCGACTTGTGTGTGTCTCAATCACAATTTGAGTGTGTTTGTGTATGTATATCTGAGTGTGGGTGAGACGGAGAGAGAGAGAGCAAGAGAGCAAGCTAGGAAGTGCCTTTCCTCAGGCTCACAGGTCTGGATGGAATTAGGGGCCTGCGCACCCATGTTAAACAAGTTTGTTTCCATCATGTTCCTGGCTGGAGCCGGTGATGGGAAATCCAGGCCCAGTTAATTACGGGCCTCGCTGGAGTCTCCCGTGCTCTGATATATTTATAAACATACAGAGGAGACAGGATGTAAACAATCAGTGTGGGCTCCGAATGTATCGACGGGCGTGTGTGCGAGACGGGGGGGGGGGGAGGCATGAGGCACAGGCGGGAGAGGGAAAGGAGGGGCATAGAGTAACCTTACGCTCAGACACTAATTCACACCCACACGTTCATTCACTCAGTCCACACACTTGCTCACACAGGCATAGAGGAATGTACTGTATATGAAGATAGGAACTACAAAATGCAAAAAATAAAACCAAAAAAAAAGTCCCACCAGCCCAAACCTTGCTACAACCCATGTGAACCTACAAAGGCCAGACATTTGAAATGTGAATGAGGTCCCTGGAGGCACACAGATTCTACCAGAATCTTTCTCTGCATGACCATGCAATATTGGGCAATTGCAAACAGAACATGTTGGGGACTTCCCCTATAAAACCATGCCACTGTCCTCAGCCGTGATCTGAGGCAGTGGTTCTCAACCGTTTTTCCATCACGACACACTGACAGATGATGTTCCCCTGCATGATACTACAATCTGCCGGTGGTGGTGGCGCTTGAGCTGGGAGCTTTTGGGAGACTGCAGCGCTCTGGAGGATGCAGCACCCCGGGATCTGGGTGGGGGCATAGTCAAGCCAGCACAGACAGGCTGGTGCCCTGGTGGTCTGGCTTGATGGGGCTGGGTATATTTTTGAGGGGCAGGTGGTTCCCCCCCAGCCCAGGATCTCTGGGTTGCAGCCCCTAAGTCCCGTTACTCATCTGGCCCTGGCTGCTGCCTGTGTAGGGCAGCAGAGAGCGGCAGGTGGGAAGAGCCCCAAGCTGACTCCAAGCTGAGCTGCCTGTTTTCTGTGGTACAGCTCCTGGCTCTTCGTGACACACTTTTGTGTCCCGACACAGTGGTTGAGAACCACTGAACTGAGGAACCCTCTGCTGTCTGAGCCTTGGGCTCCCCCCACACACTGCTCTGCCAATGCCCCTGTATTCCAACTACCAGGCTCTCTGCTACTTCATCCCTGGACTTCTACCTCACATACAGCCCCAGCTGTGTTAGAGCCTATGAGATCCAGCCCACAGCCCCCCCAAGTAGCCTAGTTTTGGGCTCTCCACACACACAGCTCTGCCAATACTCCTCAGTCCCAGCATGCAGCCAGGAAACTAAGAGCTGCCAGAGATTTCCCCAGGGAGGTGTCATGGCCATGCAGGGTGGACAGGGGATTCTCTGCAAAGAGTATTCTAGCTATAAGAGGTGGACGGATATCTGTGGGAATTCCCTCTGTGTGAACTGGTGGTGGGTAGCAGGGTGGTGCGACCTGTGTGAAGGATCAAAAGAGTTAATTCCCCATCACAGGGTCAGTAGCCAGTTACTGCAGTGGTCGCTGTTCCATCTGGCAGTGAGTCCATGTTTTGTTTATTGAAACTTAAATAAAATATGTCAGCCAAAAATAACAATCACAGACACATTTAGCCCATTTGTAACACTCCCCATCGAGACACCTGGGCTGCAGGTCAGGGGAGATAACCTCAGCCTAGCTGGCTTCTAATTACATAGCCACTTCTTTATTATTTCTATTGTAGACCCACCAATCAGGACCCCAATTAGCCATCAGGGCCCCATTGTGTTAGACAAGTAACACAAAGGTTATATCCACATAGCTTTGATCCAGGGTCTTAGGTATGTACTCGAGTTGAGTGGCCAGCACAAACTGCCCCCTATGCTGCTGTGGCCATATTGCTATTTTTAGCATGCGAGCTAGAATAAGGCTAGCAAGTATTTGTGTACCTGGGATGGGAATTATACCTCCGAGCTGCTCTAGATGGTCTCTGACTTTTCACTAACAAATTAAGATACAGCAGCATATGAATAAACAGCTGCACGGGACAAAATCATCACAGAGGCAGAGTTTTCAATACAGACTGGAGCATTTTCCTACAAGAACGGAGAGCTATTCAGTGAAACTGAAAGGCACAAATTGAAAACCAATCAAAGGAACTACTTTTTCATACTATGCACACTTAGTCTTTGGAACTCACTGACACAGGATCTCCTTGAGCAGGACTCAGAACCAATCAGGCATTTATACAGATTAGAAAATCCAGAATGTACTGTAATAGATATTTTTAAAATGCTTGTGTCTTGTTAGGGACATAAATCTTCTAGCGCGGTGGCATGACCTATTTCCTAAATTCCTGACAGTGCTGTCAGATCACACCTTTAGTTGCATCACCGCAACTGAGGCTTAACTCCCTGGAGGGTAATTATCCTACAGCTCACCCCTGAAAGCAACCCTCTTCGGAAGCAGCTAGTGGCCACTGCTGGAGATAGGATACGGGGCTAGATAAGTCACTGATTCAACATGGCAACTCCTGTTGACATAAGTTATCAATCAGAGAAGCGTCAGTGGTCACAGCTGTCTGTTAGCCTAGCCAATGTTGGAGGATAGTGATTTGTAGGCATCATGGCAGAGTAAGTTCTAAGGAGGAATTCTGCAAAGGACATGGTAATGGCTTTAGGAATTTTGATGAGGAACCGTTCCACTTCTAGGGAACAGCCTGGTAAAAAGTGTTGAGAAAAGAGACATTCAGACAAACAAGGTTGGTATCGCCGGCAGAGCAAAAGACAGGGAAAAATCTTGCGATAAAAAATTCAATAGGAGAGGTGGACTGGAGCTGAGTGGTGGACAACAGTAAGGCAAGAAGCTTGTGTCTAAAGTGTTGAAGCAAGGGGAGCTAGTTATAGATACAGAAGTGGCCAAGAGGGTCAAACAACAGCCCAAGAAGATGAACCTACTGGCAGCATTTTGGATTAACATGATGATGAGCAAGGCAGGAGGCACTGAGATCAAGAGCAGATTACAGTAATCAAGGTGTAAGAGGAGAAAAGTTTGAATAAGAACTTTGGCAGCCTATTCAGGGAAAAAGGACCAGTCCTTTGAGATGTAGGGAAAAGTGGCAAGATCGAGATATGGCCTGGACATGTAGGTCTAGGGTGAGGCTGAGTCCTGGAAGAATCTGGAGTTATGAATATGAATGACGGAGAGGATGACTCTGTGGTCCGCCAAGACAGAAAAAGGAGTAGGGGTTTGGGAAGGAGATCTAGAATCCTGTTCAGGTGCTGGTCATCCAGGGAGATGTCAGAAAGATAGAGTGGATGGAGACAGACTGGGTTAGGGGATAGGTTGTGAGTCCCCATCATCAAGATGGTTGTAAAAGCCTTCTTTGTAGATAAGATCATCCAGAAATGGGGGAAAGGGAGAAGAGGAGGGAATCAAGGATAGAACCAGAAGCCACTGAAAGAGAGAGAGAGGAGGGGAAGCCACTGAATGAGACATGGACAGGGTGATCTGAATGTAGGAGGAAAACAGAAGAGACAGAAGCCCAGGGATGATAGGAGAAGGACAAAAGCATAGCTGACAATATCAAATAACAGCTTATGGTCTTTCTTGACCTCTATAGATTTCTGCCCATAAACCTACTCATGAAACAGCTCACAGCCATACACAATTGCAGCATTTCCACTTCAGTTTGAGCGTAATTATAGATCTAGGAAGAGGAAGTTAGAGTGGGGTCCCTGAAATTTGTGAAAAGAGGTTTTTAGAGATCTGGATGAGAGCAGTTTCAATGGTGGAGGGGGCGTTTAGAATGGAGAGGAAGGAGAAGAGCTGAAAACTGTAGGTATAGACCGCATGCCCAGTGTGTTTGGAGGGGAAGGGAGAGGTGGAATCAAGGCTGGGACTTTTATAGGAGGGGGGACCAATAATGCATGTTGTGAGGGGAAGGAGCTAGGAAGAGTGTGAGGTTGAGGGCAGGCATGAGAGTATTGCTGAGTGGGGTCAGGAGATTGAATGTAAAGAGGTCTCTGGGGCTGAGAGAGAGTGTGATGCAGGAGGGATGGTTGGGGATTACTTTTTCCTTTGAGTTTTTCATGTGTTTTTGTTCTCAGAACAGCTTGGCTCTGTGATGGCCTTCTTAGCCACTACTGGAGATCTGCTCTGGGAGGCTGTGTTTGCTTCTCTGGTGGTTTTCATTGTTAGTGACTGAGTGGGCACACATTACTTCTGTCAGCACTGAGAAGCTGATGGCATTCTGGATGTGTTAAAGAGAGAACATCAACAGCAAGCCAGTGTCTCCTTGGTTTAGTTTAAATGCTTCCTGCCAGACTGGCCCTCAGGGTGGTTATGATGCTGATATGAATGGTGGAACTGTAGCTACATTCAGTTTGAAGTCTAATATTCACTCTCACTTGCAACAGGGATCACTGTTTGGAAGCCTGTCATAGTATTTTGTTTCTTTGGCTCACAAACCTCATAAGATGCTGCCACTGAGGCACCGTCCTGCCCATGTGTCTCTGACATGATGAGCCTAATGAAGCTTTGAGAAGAGTGTTGGGATATCCTAGCAGTGCTGAGTACAGATCCCTTAGATCTGCTGGGGGATTTCTTAAATCACATCCTTTGCTATTTGTATTGACTTTACAGCTAACCCCTTTGTCTACAGCAAGGGCATGAACAGAAAATGCAAGAATATTTCTTTGAAGGAAGCCACTCATGAATTGGGAACCATTGTCTGTTGTTAACTCATCTGGAATGTTATGGCATGCAAAGGGCAATTCATGGTGATTGATGACAAAGTTACTCAATGTGTTGTGCAACAGTTCAATTAAGAAAATAACTGAGTAGAAGTCCGCTAATGAGAATCTTTCCCTGTTAGGTTCAAGTAGAACTGGGCCAACTATGGACCATGGGACTTCAGGAATCTCATGTGGTTTCAGTTCTTTTTCATTCTGTTTCCTGGATTGATTGCAGCCTTCAAGCCCAGATATGTTCTCTTTAATGGCAGCATTCATGCCTGGCTGCCATAGGGCATCTCAATCTCTGTTCTTACATGGTTTGATAGTCAGACTTCCAGTACTGTGGAAGATGTTTTGCATTTGTGATCTCATGCTTCTGACATGATGTCATTCGGACAGAATACCATCAGATACAACAGTTCCCTCTCTGGTTGCAATAAGTGTTTATGCTTGGAGGTGCTTGGGCTTTTTCCATTGACCATCCCTCTTGAATTATTCTCTTCTGTTCTCATGAGATTGGGTCATTTGGTGGTTCTCATTGGAACTCGTCAACTTTTGTTTTGGAAATGAATATTTACTTCAAACTTCTTTTCCTGCAGCCCCTTTCTTTCGCTGTTGATAGGTGTTCAAAAGTGTGTCTAATCTAAAAAGCTGCATGCTAGGTCTGCATTTTACACACAGTGAATGCGCTTGCAATTTCACAATCACTGTCTGAAACCTAGATGTTGCTTTGCACAATGGGTTTGGTATTATGATTTTTAACAGCTTATGGTCTTTCTTGACCTCTAAAGATTTCTGCCCATAAACCTACTCATGAAACAGTTCACAGCCATGCACAGTTGCAGCATTTCCACTTCCGTTTGAGCGTAATTTTGATGGGTTTTAACTCATGCTTTGTCTGTATTTGCTACTGGGTGATCATTGGGCAGAAGAGCAGCCCTTATCCCATTCCAGTTGGTGTCATCTGAGAACGTAAGCTTTTTATTAATTTCAAAATATTTCCGTACCATTTTTTAATTCTCCAAAGCTCTTTCTCTTGCCAGTCACATCCCAGAGCTGTTCTGAACTGTGTCCTACCAGCATTCTGAGTAGAGCCCCTCCCTGCGAGAAATGAAGGATCGGTTTGCTTAGCTGTTCTAACATGACCATCAATCTATGTAAGACATCCTTGTCTCAGAGGGTGTCTTTCTATTTGTCCAGTCACCTCCATCTTTCAGTTGAACTCCTTTGTCACTGAGTATGTGAACTAAATAACACATTTCATTCACCCCAATCTGGCATTTCTCCTCTCCAGTGCTGTGACCCACTGCAGAATGTGTCATGTCCTGCTGTTTTATTGATCATTTGCAACCCAACTTAGCAGATCATTGACTAATACTTCCACTCTATCCAGCTCCTCCAAGATCCAGGACACAAGGCAATGCTGTAAGACTTTGTTTGAACATATGTCTACCAAAATGGAAGTTGGACGGTTAGAGTTTTACACTTTCTCTGCTGAGCTGGACCTGCCAAAATGCTTGGCTTGCCTCCAAGAGTGAATTATTATTACATTTTGAAGTCTAGACATGAGCGCCTCAACTGTCCTCATGGGGAAGCATTCACATTTGGTGGCCTTATCCAAAACTTTTGGATCTATACAAATCCTCAGTGTGTTTGAGTGTATCATGGTGACCACACTGTTAGCCCAATAGTATCATCTGGCCAAGTTAAGTTTTTATGTTATCTCTCAATGCTAATGGAACTTGATTTGATGCATGTATTTTTGGTGGCAGACTGGGATCTATATCAGCATGACGTATAATATCCTTAAATGCATCCCAGTCCATTAAACAGCTCATTAAACTCTTTAATATCTTTTGCATCCTGTTCTGTAGACAAGTTATACACCTGTTTGATCATCTGTGTTTGCAGCCAGCTTCTTAACCTAAGCATGCATGAGCCTTCCTGTCCCATTGTTTCTGAGTAGTATCTCTTCTTAACAATGTCAGTAGGGCTTTGCCACATGGGTACATTTTGCGCCTGGTTTATGAATCAAGTTGTATTTTCTGTATTAACATTGGACAATCACTAATCATTTTGCATATGAATTATCTTGGCTGTGCTCCAGGGTGAGTTTTGAAATTCACTTGTTCCTTTATTTCTAATGTTGCAGGGCAATCTGCTGTAAAACCTTGCTTTGTAAATATATTAAGAGTCTCAACAAAGAACTTTTGTTGCTACATCATCAAATAGTCAAACTGATAAATTAAACAGTAATAAGTCACCGGGACCAGATGGTATTCACTCAGCAGTTCTGAAAGAACTCAAATATGAAATTGCACAACTACTAACTGTGGTATGTAAACTACCACTTAGATCAGCCTGAGTACCGGATGACTGGAGGATGGCTAATGTAATGACGATTTTCTAAAAGGGCTCCTGAGGCAATCCTGGCAATTACAAGCCAGTAAGACTAACTTCACTGCCAGGCAAATTGATTGAAACTAGTAAAGAATAGAATTATGAGACACATAAATGAACACTATATGTTGGGGAGAGTCAAGATGTCTTTTGTAAAGGGAAGTCATGCCTCACCAATTTATTAGAATTTTTGAGTGTGTCAACAAACGTGGACAAGGGTGATCAAGTGGATATAATGTACTTTTACTGTCAGAAAGGCTTTGAAAAGGTCCATTACCAGAGCTGTCATGGGGTAAGAGGGAAGGTCCTCTCATAGATCAGTAATTGGTTAAAAGATAGGAAACAAAGGGTAGGAATAAATGGTCGGTTTTCACTTGGAGAGAGGTAAATAGTGGGGGCCCCTAAGGATGTGTACTGAGACCAGTGTGGTTCAATATATTCATAAATGATCTGGGAAAAAGGGTAAACTCAAAGTGACAAAGTGTGCAGACAATACATTACTCAAGGTAGTTAAGTCCAAAGCAGACTGCAAGTTACTATGGGATCTCAAAAAACTGACTGAGCAACACAATGGCAAATAAAATTAAATATGGATAAATGTAAAGTAATGCACATTGGAAAACATAATCCCAACTATATACATACAAAATGATGGGGTCTAAATTATCTGCGATTTCTCAAGAAAGAGATCTTGAAGTCATCGTGGATAGCTCTCTGAAAACGTGTTCAATATGCAACAGCAGTCAAAAAAGCCAACAGAATGTCAGGAACCATTAGGAAAGGAATGAGTAATAAGACAGAAAATTTGATAATACCACTATATAAATTCATGATACCCCTCACCTTGAGGACAGCGTGTAGGTCTGGTTGCCCCTCAAAAAAGATATATTAGAAATGGAAAAGGTACAGAGAAGAGCAAAGAAATGATTATGGATATGGAACAGCTTCCATACAAGGAGAGGTGAAAAAAGGCTCAGATCATTCATCTCTGAAAAGAGACAAGGCAGGATGTGATAGAGGTATATATAATCATGAAAGGTATGGAAAAAATGGATAAGGAAATATTACCAACCTCTTCACATCACACAAGAATCAAGGGTCTCCTAATGAAATTAATAGGCATGAGGTTTAAAACAAACATAAGGAAACATTTGTTCGCACAACACATAGTCAACTTGTGGAACTTGTCATGGAATGATGTGAAGGCCAAAAGCATAATAGTATTCACAAAATAATAGCTCGGCCAATGGAAGATAGGTATAGCATTGTTTGTTACCCAAGATGGTCAGGGACGCAGCCCCATACTCTGTGTGTCTCTAACCCTGGAGACTGGACGACCAGGGGATGACTTACTCCATAATTGCCCTATTCTGTTCATGCCTTTTGAAACTTCCTGCACTGGCTGGCCACTGGCTGCAGACAGGATACTGGGCCATTGGTCTAACCAAGTATGACGATTCTTATGTTCTTGTGACCATGGTTTTATCCACAAGATATATGTTCAGTCTCACTCTCCATCTCTATCGAGTGGACTTTCCTGTATAGATAAGGCCTAGCTCTGATTCTTTCTCCCCAATGAATGTTCATTCCTCTTCTGTCTCATTCCTCTCTCTGTTCCCTGTCCCTCTGTGCCTGACCCTGCACCCCTTTCCCATCTCTCTTCCTCTCGCCTGCTGCGACATAGCTTACCTCAGAACTGAAAAATCCCTGGAAAGCACAGCCATTGTCTGGTTAATTTCAAAAGCCGTTTTCTGCACAGCCATGAAGCCTTTATTATTTATACAAATAAGCCTCCGATTTCTAAGAGGAAGAGACTCCAGGGCCCCCACCCACACATAGTCACTTCCAACTTTTCCTGCTTTCCAGCCCGGAACATGCTCAGGGTAACAAGCAGATGCAGAGACAGCCATGATCTGTAACCCTAATCCCAGGCAGCCCTCTAACTCCAAACCCACCCAATCACAGGCCTACATCTTAAATCCAATTGCCATCCAGCCCCTCCCTATAGCCCAGTCTAACCCCCAGCACATCCTGACCCCAGCCAGGGCCCTAATGTCCCCTGATGCTTACCAGTACCTCAGTCTCTAACCACAACATCCCAACACTAACCATTACTCCGGCTCACACTTTAACTCCCAGCTGGCCCCAACCCACAGCCAATGTTAACCTACTCCGCACCCCGCTCTCATCCTGTCACACGGCTAATGCCTCATCCTAAGCATCACCCTGGTTCCTTCCAACCCACATGCTAAGAGCAGCCAGTGCCCTAAGCTTTACCCCAACCACGAACACAACCCCCACCTCGATCCCACCCCAGCCAATACCCCTGTCTGAATCACCTGACCCTCACATTCCCCTGCACCCCAGCTCCCTCCAACCAGCAACACACAAAAGCTTGCCCCTGCCGGTATCCTACCCCTTAACTCGACCAGAAATCCAGCCGACACTTTCGCTGAAACTCAACCCTAATCATCCTGATGCTCACTCTTAACACTTCCCTACACCCTAAACCCAGCCAACAGCTTCATCTGCACCCTAACCCTAAAACCAGCCTCCCAATGCCTCCCTACACC
>ML686200.1:367-33630 GCA_007922175.1 Pelusios castaneus | reverse complement strand
ATCTGCACCCTAACCCTAAAACCAGCCTCCCAATGCCTCCCTACACCCTAAACCCAGCCAACAGCTTAGCCCAAGCCTGGAGCCAGAGTCAGCTGTCACAGGCTGGCTGCAGGTGTCTAACTGCAGTGTAGACACACTACATTGGATGGGTGGTGTGACCCCCAGTGGGAGCTCCTCCCCTGCTCCTCTTGCTCACTCATTTGCTTTACTGCCTCGACTCTTTCTCTCCCTTTCCCTCTCTTTGCAACCTTCCCGCCACCTCTGTCTCCTTTCATCTCGCCGTGTCTGTCTTTGGGTTGGAAGGCAGCAGGCACAAATGTAATTCTCACAGTGCAAAGCAGGCCTGGGAAACCGGACCCCGCAGTAGGCACAGGGTCTTGTCCCAGCCTTGTGTCCACAGCCCTCCCTCGTGCAGCGAGCAGGGAAGCGTGCGAGAGGGGGCCATAAAGTTCTGTCCTGGGGCTCGCACCACGGGCTGGGCCAAAGCAAACATGGGAGGCGGGGGCGGAGGGGTTAACACTAGCTCTCCCGTGCACACACTTCCCCAGACAAGCTGCCTGTGCACTTGCAGGCCCACACGCCCCCAGAGGCGTTCCCCCCTTCACCTACAAGTGCCTGGCACAAAGCAACTTAGCCCGTCCTGGCACAAAACACCAAAACCCTTCTTCGCTGCGGAAGAACCCAGCCAACCAATGTGGCTGCATGGATGTGCTCACTCCCGGCCCAGCTTCCAGTGCAGGATCCTGCCTCCCACATTTGGGGGCAGGGTTGGGGTCCCACAGGGGAAGCAGTGGGGGGAGAGGTCTCTGGGGCAGTCCCTGAAGGTGTGGCAGGATGAGAGGGTGCCTCGCTGGGGGGAGCAGTGTGAGGGCTGGGGATCCCATTAGAGAATGTGCAGAGCCAGATGGGCCGATGCCAGGGGCAGGGAAAGTCCCTTCCCGGATGCTCACGTCACTGGAGTTTGACTAGTAGTTTGTTGCTTAATCTCTTTGCATCTTTGACTGTGAAACCTGACGTGAAAGGGTATCGCATAACTTCCCTCTGGAATAGCTGGTACTCCCACCAACGGGGAAGCTAAACTCTCCCAACCATTCCTGCGGCTGGGGTCCAGAAAGTATGGGGGCTGCGAGTCAGGGTGAGGGGTATCTACCAGATCATATGGGGAGGAGCCTAGAGCTGGGATGCCTGCGGGTCAGGGTTGAGGGGCATTGGCAGAGCTGTGCAGAGGACATCTTGCTCTGGGTTGCTGGGAGGCTGTGAAAGAGGGCTGAGAGGCATTAGCAGAGCTGTGGGTGCTGGGAGTCCAGGCCTGGAAGAGTTGGGGGGCTGTGAGTCAGAACTAAGGGACAGCAGAGCTACGGGGGAGGGGAGCAAACTGTGAGTCAGGATTGAGGGACATCGGAATTTCTCCCCCCGTCCTCCACGGGAGACATGACAGGGAGATTCCTGGAGCTGTGATGGGAAGCGGAGCCTGGGGAAGGCAGCTCTCCCGATGGCTGAGCGAGATGCCAGTTGGATGGGAAACGTCTTGGAAACGAGACGTGACCTTTATAAAATAACAGGCTAATTGGTTTGTCTTTCGTAACCTGCCCCTGACGTCAGAGGAGATGATGGGATCCCAGACTGCGGTTTTCAGGCATCTGCAAAAGTCACTGCGGGCCACTCCCGGGCCCTCCCTGTATCAGGGTCTCCGCCTTCATCCAGGACAGCCCCCAGCCCCTTCCCTTAATCTGTGGCTCTCTGATCACCTTAGGGATAGCTCTCCTTTCCATGTAGGGTCTCCCCCTCACTCCTGGGGGTGCTCCCAACCTCTTCCTGAATTTGGGTGCACCCCTTGACTCCAGGACAGCTCCCAGTCCTTTCCCAAGTCAGGGTAGTGCCCCTCCCATCCCTGGGACGGCTCTCAGCCCCTCCTCAAGTTGGGGGTCTCCCCTGATTTGCCTCCCAGATAAGTATATCCCCTTACTTCCTGGTAGGGCTGTCTAGCCATCCCCGAATAGGGAGTCCCCCTAGCAGTCTGGTATAGCTCTCAGGCCTGCCTCGAGTTGAAATCTCTCCCCTTCTCAGTACTCTTCCTGTGTTCTCTCCACACTCGGGTTCCTTCTTACCCCCCAGTACAACTCCCAGCCTTTCCCCCAAGCAGGGTGCCTCAGTGTGACTCCTGTCCCTTCTAAGTTGGGTTCCCCCCGCCTCCTGCCCACCTCAGACCCCTGTGGCCTCCAAGTCACCCCATCTCATCTTGCTCTGCCAGGATTCAACTCAGCCTGGCCTAGATGCTTTTCTTGGGGGAGTAGCCGGGGGCTGAAGCCAGGACTGGGAAGCATTTAATTGGCCTGTTCCCGCTGATACCTGCTTGCCTTGCCAGACCCTCTCCCATCCCTCTAGCCTGACCCAGAGAGATCCCTTCCCCCACACTGCTCCCCCTGTAAGACCCCACCACCCTGCCCTGAGAAAACACCACCACCACCACACTATAGGATGATGTTCAAAGGCCATTTCAGGAGATTCTCCTGCTCCACCCCATTAGTGAGGTCTGTTTAGTCTGTGGCTCCCTACTCACCTCAAGCTGGGCTGCTCTCTCTGTGCCTCTATAAACATCTGTCCAGATCAATCCGACACTGGCCTCCCCCATCCATCACCCACTCTACCACCCACATCCCACACGCCCAGCCCTATCCTGGGCTGCCATGCAGAGAGCAGCCCCTAAGGGGGGGCCTCCTCTGAGTTCCAGCAGGTATCCCCCAGAGTCCCGTTCCTGGGTCTGGCCAGTGTCGCCCTCCCTGTCACTGGAGGATGTCTCCCAGCCCTGGTGTGCATGCCCCAGAGGTTCCCCTCTGTACAGCTCTCAACCCCCCCAACTCTACAACAACGCCACAGCTGGTCACAGGGAGCTCATGGCTGTTCCCTCCAACCCACCCCCAAGACCATCCTGCAGGGGGGCCTTTGCCATTTAGTCAATGATAACATTATTTCTAGGAAAAGGGGGTTGTGGTCATGGTTGGGGCCACCAGAAAAGCCGTGGTGGCAGGAGCCCAGGACTGGAATAGCCGTGGCTGTGGGTCAGGGTTGAGGGGACTGGCAGAGCTGTGATGGGGGGAGCCCAGGGCCTGGATCGCCGTGGCTGTGAGTCAGGGTTGAGGGCCACCAGCAAAGCTATACTGTGGGAGTCAAGAGCAGGAGGCTGTGAGCTGGGCCTGGGGCACTGCAGAGCCTTGCAAGGTGCTAATGGAAGAACAGATGGGAATGCAGGGATGTTGAGATTAGGAAGGCAGCGTTAATAGTAGGTGACTCGGAGTACCCAAATATAACCTTCCCGGGCATCCCGTCGGGATGAGCCTCAGAGAAACGCTTTCTCGAGACCATATAAAGGATTGTTTCTGCGTCTCTCGTTCTGGAGCAGCTGGGGGGAGAGGCTGCTCTGGACTGAGTTCTGAGTAACCCAGCTGGGTCAGGTCAGGGAGGCGTCGGATCACAGTGACTGCGCTGCTGTGTAATTGAGTCTGACGTGCTGGCAGGACCACAGCAGCCCTGTGAAAGCAAGTGGCCAGGAGGGGAGCAGAAGGAATTGCTAGTGTTTGCGAGAGGCAGCCCAAAGTGGAGAGGGAGGGAATGAATCGTTGGAAGCAGCACGGAGGCTGTCGGAGGGCGCCACTGCCCAGAAGGAGAACCAGGAGCAAGCACAGTGGCAGCCAACGGGCAGATACAAGAGCCCAGCAAGGCCAACCCTTCAGGGGATCCAGAAGTAGGGCAGCGGGGTTTCCAGAGGCCGGCTCCTTCCCTTGCATCACTGCACAGGGATGACTACTAGGCAGTGCAGAGTCAGCCTGTGGAACTGGATGTCAGCGAGGCCGGGAGCTCAGACTAAAGGATCGGATGTCTCTAGGGATTGTAAGAACTTCTGCCGCTGCATTAGGCAGGGTGAATGTGCACAAGGGGCCTAAGCCCACCTGTAAACCACAAAGGATTTGTCTAGATCAGAGAGAAAGGTCACTGGGGTCAGGACTAATGAGCGACTTCCAGCTAGCGCTGTCCCCGCTCTGGCTTTACAAATCTAGACAGAACCTAAACTTCCCCTTGGGCAGGTCCTCTGTGCGTTCGCATTTGTGGGCCCTGCCGCCCAGCTGTGGAACTGCCCAGAAAAGTCATGTCCTCAGGAGGGTGCGCGTGATATCTCGTGTGAGGGTGTTGCCGTCTACTCTGTGTAGGGGCACACACCCCCTCTGTGGTGGCAGCGAAGGACTGAGGCAGTGAGCTAAAGCCCTAGCTTGATCTTTCATTGTCAATAGCTGGCTTTTAGGATAGGGTAGGTGAGTTCACTGGAAATAGCCTTTCCCTTGTCCCTTACTGAGGCTACATCAGGCCACACAACAACTTAAAGAGACGTGCGTCTTGTCCAGCAATTATACCAGAGACCAGCAACTGTGTCTGGGGAAACACACTGCGTAACAATGCACTGTCCATCATGCCTTCCATCCCTGCGACAGAGACACTGGAGGCTCCTCTGGCTTCTCCCATGGGCCTGTCAGGGTACCGAGACAGGCTCCGTGCTGCGGCCTGCTGACACGGAGACACGCTATCACTCCAGCCTCGGCACTGCCTTGAATCACAGGCCTCATCAGAGTTCGCTGTCTGTTAGTGTGTTCTGGGGTTGCCAAAGAGGGTAATGGTGCCTGGTGCGCAGTAGATGTTGAGATTGGCGCTTTCTGCATTAGTGCCAAGGCTATTGAGGTCTCCTGAGTTAACTGCAGCCGGATTCTGCATCCCAGCCCAGACACTCCACTACCAGCACCAGTGTGGGCTGGTTTGCTCTCGGAGGACCTAAGCCATTGTCTTACAATCCTGGAAGGGCTGTGCCATCAAATGGAAACTATTTGCTGTCTGGCTGCAGGTAAAAGACTCTCTCCATTGCAAGTTGGGGTCCTTGCAGCTGTAGAGCCCCTTCTGCATGCTAAGTCCCAGGGCTTCACCACCATACGGCACAGCATTTGCTCCTCACAATTCTGTTAAAGGCAAACACATCTCTCCCCGGACAGACTCCATGTTCCTTAAGGGCATGGTGAATGCATTTTCCCACCGAGGAGCCCCACTTTTCTGGGAGCACAGTCTGGTCCTAACAAAGCTGAGGGGGCTTCTTTATGAGGCTGCAGCTCAGGTTCTGCGGCCCGTGGCCCTCCCTGGGCTTCAGAGCCCGAGTTCCAGTCTGAGCCACAAGACGTACACTGCAGTTCTTAGCGCTGTAGGGCCAGCCCAAGTCTGTGCTCCGAGACGGGCGTCCCTAGGTTTTAAAACGCAGCATAGATGGACCCTAGTGTCTGAAGTGGGTCTCCAGTCTTCTAAAACAGGAAGGTGAAGAGACAGAAAGGCAGAGTAAAGACCTAGAGGGCAATCTACCAACCTAAGTATGTTACTATGTAGGCAAATGGAGAGGAAAGGTAGGACATCAAACTAGGCCTCGGGACTCCTGTGTTCTCTCCCGGCTCAATCACTGTGTCCTTTCCCCTCTCTGTGCCTCAGTTTCCCTGTTTGTAAGCAGGGGGCATGGATGATCCTGACTGGCAGATCCATGGATTTGTGAAGCCACATTCCCTTCTCGAGGGACCTCTCAGATCCTCTGCCTCTGCTGCAGCGGCTCTTACTGGCAGGACAGTGCATTGGAAGGCCAAGTATTGATTGTAGAGTCCAGGGAGCAAGGGAGAGGCACTGCGCCAGACAGCCAGCAGCAGAACATACGCGGGAGCTGAAGAGCGACAAGGCTGAGCCACACACAAACCAGTGTCAGGAAGTGTGTCTCACCAGAGCTCTGGGACTGACAGAGCGGGAAGCCTGTTAGCACTGCCATGGGAAAGAGAAGAGACCCCTGCTCAGGGGTAGGAGTGGACAGAGTAACCTGGCTGCTGCGGGGTGCGGGGAATTAATGGGGCCCTCTCTAGCCTCACCAAGTTCTTGGAAAGGCTTATCAATAAAGCTCCCTCTCTGGATCTTGTGTGGAACCCCGGGTGCCTCCAAGATGGGTAAAGGCAGAGCAGGGGCCCATCTAACCTGTATCCCACCTGTGACAATGCCAGATACCACCTACTGCTAAGGGAGTTGCCAGAAACCCCATAGTGGGAAGTTACAGCATAACATGCTCACCTGGGAGTCTTTAGCTCACATTAGCTGGGGATCAGCTGTGGCAGGAGGGATTTGGTCTCTCCCAAAGCTCTGGGCTATTTTGAACCATCGCTGCTCTTACTACATCTTCTCGTTCTCCATAGAAATGCCCAACTCTCTTATGAGTCCTGCTGAGCGTGTAGTTCCAGGAATAGTTTGCAGCAGTGAGTTCCACAGGCTAAGGGTGCATAGCGTGAAAAGCTGTTCCCTTTGTTCAGAAGCTGCTAAGAGAAGAGGATCAGGGAATAGGAAGGAATGGTTTGCCACAGGCTTGGAGGAGGAGGATGTCTGAATGGGCTGGATTTGGTTCTGGGGTTTAAGGAGGAAGGCAGGATTTGTTGTGATTGCATCATTCGGTGGAAACCTAGAATAAGCTGTGGGTCCAGTTCCTCAGCCTGTCACAGACATCCTGTGGGAGCCTGGGCAAGTCCCTTCACCTCTCAGTTCTCAGCAAAATGAAGATAATGATGTCTTTTGTTTGGCTGCTCTTCAGAAGACTCAGTTCTGCAGGGTTGGGGCAGTTCCTCTCCATGGCTATGTCTACACTAGAAAAGTTAAGTTGACTTGATTAAGTCGACTTAATAATGCCGACTCTAAGTCAACTTAAAGTCAACCTTATTAAGTCGACTTAAGAAAAGTCAACTTAACTTTTCTAGTGTAGACATAGCCCCTTTTCGACCTTATTAAGTAGCCTTAGCAGAAGTCAACTTTTCTAGTGTAGACATAGCCCCTTTTTGACCTTATTAAGTAGACTTAGCAGAAGTCAACTTTTCTAGTGTAGACATAGCCCCTTTTCGACCTTATTAAGTTGACTTAACACTTTAAGTCGACTTAATAAGGTCAATTTAGGTGCTAATCCCCGTCCACACTGGCTTAAGTTGACCTAATAAGGTAGACGTAAGCATTAAGTTGACCTAAAACAAGATGTTATTAAGTCAACTTAACTTTTCCTTAAGTCGAGTTAAGGAAATGCTTAAGTTGACTTAAGGAAAGCCCCGTGTGGACACGAAGTAGTTTAGGTCCACTTAAGCCTCCTTAAGTTGACCTACCTTGTAAGTGTAGATGCACCCTGTGTCTGTGCAGCACCTGGCACAAGGGGCCTGGTTTTGATTGGTGCCTTCAGGTGCTGCTGTCGTAGTTTTACAGATAGAAGCAGCAAGAAAGAAGGAGGAGGGTACAGTAAATGTGAAGGCTTGGCCCTGTATTAACACAGCGTTTTCCAAAGTATTGAATGCGAGGATTGAAGAATTAGCCTGGCATCAAGGGGCATCAGCAGAGGTGTGGAGCGGGGAGCCAGGCCTGGGTAACGGGGGCTATGGGTAGGGATTGAGGGGCACTGGCACAAATGACAGATGGGCCTTCCAATTGTTCCCAGGCTGCCAGCTTTGGTTTAGAAAGAGTAAGACTCCAGCAGCCGCGATTGGGAAGAAAACCTCGTAAATGTGAGCCAAGGGGAACTGACGCAGCCTGAGTTTGCAAAGAACCTGAGACAAAGGCTCTGAGGTGGGAGTTGCCCTTCTGGGTTCAGTGGGCGCTCACTCACATGTCCAGCATGCCACCTTGAATGGCAACATTATTCACTCTTTCACCGATGGGCAGAATCAGGAGAGAGGAGCCTCTTTTTCAGGTCTAAGATGGGGTAGGCCTTTAACCATGGTGGACGCTATTAGCTGCATGTACCTGGAAGAGGCACCCAGCCGTCAGTGGTCTGGGGAACGTGCGTTAACACCTGCCACTGATGTCGGTGGGATAAAGTCACTGGAGCAGTCAGGCATATTCCCTCCAGAGCTCCTCTGGCAATCAGCTGCTGTAGGCAGGCGTGGGCGAGACACTCTGGCAGCCAGAACACCGTGCTGCAAGAGAGTCACCTGCAGGAGCTGACGGGCCCTGGGTCAGACGGGGAAAGAGCCAGGCACCATGGCTCCCCATTGGCAATGGGGTCTGTGTGGGGGCTGCAAAAGTGTCTGGCTGCCATTGGGAGGGAGAGACCAGAATGGGGAAGAGACAGGGCCTGCCTCCAACATGGGATGTGCCGGGGATGGGGGAACAGAATCGGGCTTGTGTGGGGAGGACGGGGATGAGGGACTGGGGTGGAGCCGGCCACTCTGTCGCTCTCACCCTGGCCCATCCCTCTCACAGGTACTCAGTCATGTGATCCAAACCCTATTTGGGGTGTGAGTCTTGGCCACAGGACTCCCCGATGCAGGCTGTTCCTGAAGCAGAGAGCTCATTGCACTCCCACAAGAGGGGTGTATGCTCATGGGACTAGGGAGAGATTTCGTGGATGGGAGCTAGGAGAGCTCTGGACTCTCAAGCAGGGCTTTCCCTGCCGGGTGCGGGGCTGGGGGCAAATCGTTCCAGCCACAGCCAAGAGGCAGCTGCCGCCACCTGTCTGATCCCTGCTCCCAGCCAGGAGGCGTGCTGCAGCTGCCCGCCTCCTGGCTGGGCCCGTCACAAAGCCAGGACCCTGGTGACAGCTGCCCGCCTCCCGCTGGGTCTCGGCACACAGCCGGGAGGCGGGCTGCAGCCACCCGCCTCCCAGCCGGTCCTGCCACAAAGCACGGGGCCCAGGGTGGTCGCCCCGATAGCCGTACCTAGGGACGGCTCTGCTTTCAGGTTCAGAGCCAAAGCCAATTCCCAGCTGGGGGACAAGAATTAGACACCATGGCACAAGACGGTGCAGTGAGATGCATTAGAGTGGTTTTCCCCATTCATAAGAAACAGG
Source organism: Pelusios castaneus (assembly GCA_007922175.1). NCBI lineage: Eukaryota > Metazoa > Chordata > Testudines > Pelomedusidae > Pelusios > Pelusios castaneus. Next base: position 24,755 of record ML686200.1, on the reverse strand, counting down.
CTAGGGCCCATTGGTCTGGTCTGGCACAGCAGGGTGGGGAACAGTACTGGGCTGGGGGGCCCATTGGACTGACCCAATATGGTGCCTGGTGGGGGAGATGCCAGTTTAGATGGGCCCTTTGGTCTGACAGAAAGTAGCTGGGCTGGAGGGAAAGAGGGAATATCGGTCACTTGGGCTGATCTGGGCTTGGTAGGAAGGGATGGGGAGATGCCAGGTTCAATGGGTCCGCTGGTCTGATCTGGCATGCTCGGCAGGGGAAAATGAGCCACCAAACCATGGTCTGATCCAGCGTGATAGGGAATGGGAGTGGGCACAGGCTAGGGGCTTGTTGCTCTGATTCAGCGTGGCAGGGAGAGGCATGGGGCTAGCTCCGCCCCAGTGTGATCTGGCGCAGCAGGGCATTGAGGGACAGCAGACTAGATGGGCCCACTGGTCTCACCCAGTGCTGCGGGGGGGGGGAGCCCACACAGGCTAGCTGGGCCCTTTGATTGGCTCTCCTGGCAGTCCCCCAGACAGCACCAGGGCTGGCATGCATGCCCCCAAATCTAACACACACACATGCAGAGCACTGGGGAAGGCCTGCCCTGGCTGTAGCCTCAGATCTGCGCCTCCCAAGCAGCTGAGCAGCCCGGGCTCTTAAAGAGAAAGCGAACGGCTGCTCAGGCCAAGTGACCCAGGTGAAGGAACATGTGACACCTCGCTTTAATGGGCTGCCTGTTTCCTCCCCCGAACTGGGGCCAGCTCCACTCAGTCTGGGCCCAGGTTCCAGCACTCGCTGGGCCCTGCCAAACAGGCAGGGAGGGGCTGCCAGAAGGTTCGCTGCAGGGGGCCGGGGGGGGGGGGAGAGAACGGATGGGGGGGACAAGGGGGAGAGGAAATCAGGAAAGGAGGCTGGAGAGGAGTAGGACAGAAAGATGCAGGGGCGAGGTGGGCCAGAGAGGAAGAGGGGCCGTGGAAACAGAACCCTCTGGCAGGTGACTCCTTGCCCTGGCCCTGCTGTCTAGCCCCTCCCCGTCCTGGGTTAGAAACCTGTGGGCTCTGCCAACCCCAGCTCTGGAAAATAGCTCTGAGAGTGTGACACACTTTTTCGATTAAGAGCTGGCAGGAGAGCACACTGGCCCACAAGCTGCTGGCAGGGCGCAGAGGGGATGAAAGGGAGGTGAAGCAGCGGGGCAGGGGGGAAGGGGCCTGCTTGCTGCCTGCTATCCGCCCCCCACCCACTCGGATTAGTTAAATTCCAGTCGCTGTTTTACAACACGTCCAGCATGTTTCTGTTGTTAATCTGCAGGGAGGCTGTGACCTCAGAGAGGCCTCAGCCAATCAGCATGGAGTTTACCATGGCTCATTAGCAAGCTGCCAGCCTGTTGATTGCTTGGCAGGGGCATTGGGGCAAGGTGGGAGATCTCGTGCTATGAAGTCAAAGCCTGCCTGATGTCATCTCTGACAGGCTGACTCAGTTCCCATCACTCCCTGGGTAAAAGTATTTGAGTGCTGTCATGCACCTGGGAAGTTTGAGAGAGAGACTGCTGCCATCTGCTGGGCTGAATTGGAACTGCTCAGCTGTGTGTCATAGGCTCTGTACTTCTTATAGCAAATGGGGATTCTCCCACGCTTGAGTTTCAGCGGCAGGAGGATGCTGTGATGTTCATAGCAGCCGCACCACCCATGGAGTTCTGGCTGGTCCTGGTTTAGTTAAAATGGCTGAGATGCAGCTGTCTCTGGGCGTGCAGCAGCTGTTTATACAGGGATCCTTTGCCAGGTGTAGCTATCTCTGATGTAGCCATCTCTGAGCTAGGGCCCATCAGCTGTCTAAACAGGGATTCCTTGTGCAGTACTGAGATGCAGCCTCCTCTGGAGTGGGGCATGGAGTGAGGCAACAGACGTGGCTGCATCTCTAGCAGACGTGCAGGAAGAGCAGGGAGACAGACTGGATTTGCCCAGACTGGGGTTGGTCCAGGCAGGGTGCTAACACCTGATTCAGCAAAGTGCCGCGGGATGCTCTTTAATGAAGCGTGCAAGTGGCCAGGGCCTGGGCTTTGTGTCTCATGGGTGATTCATCGCAGGTGAGAATCGCCTTCCTGAGCAGGATTCACGCACCAGCATGAGTACTGGGCACGTCCCCTCCGCGGCCAAGAGCCAGCAGCCTATGCAGGCGTGTCTCTCTTCCAGCCCCTTCCTGCCAAGCCCAGCAGAGCCAAAGTGAGACATGAGAATGCTGCACAGCTCTGGTGCCTGAAACCACCATGCTCCCGAGTCCCCAAACCCCTGAGCCCACAGCTCCCTACACCCCAAATCCCTGAGAGCTCCCACCTCCCTGAAAGCGCCTGAGCTTCCAATGGGCCTGCACCTCTGCAGCACCCATCCCACTGCCTCCACTGGGCCCTGAGCCCAGCCCTAGCTGAGCATCAACCCAAATTATATATTTTAAAGCAACGAGAGAAGCCTGTACCTCCAGCTCTGACCTCCTTTTCCTTGGGGGCTGGAGCCCAGCAGAAATACTCAGCCCTGGACTGCGCAGCTTGGGTGATTGTTGGAGACACCCAGGCACACCTGAAATTGGCCAGGCCTTGGCTCCCCTGTCTGTCTCTTGTTCCCAGCTCTTCCTTGAGTGCTTTACGGCCTTCATAGCCCATTCAACACAAGTGTGTGAGACACCCATAGAGATACCTGGCCGAGCAGCTGGCTCTGGCAGTCCTTGAGAAGTGCGGGGAGGAGAACATGAAACAAAGTGTTGGAGAGGTACACCTTACCTCCCTGGGGTGCTGGGCTGGGGAACCAGTCTGGGTGGCCCCAGGAGTCCATCCTCTATGCTTCCCCTCAATGCCCAACCAGGGCACATTTGGAGCCCTGGCGAAGACGAGCCGAGTGCCAGCTGCAGACAATTTATGTCACTGCCCTCCTGCTGGAGTGGGCAGGGTTGGGCAGCAGGCTCCATCCATCTGTCGGGTACCACAGCGCCCTCTGCTGGGCAGCCACAAGCTCCTCCTTAATGTCACAGCACCCCCTGCTGGGGCAGGCAGGGCTCAACAGGCGGTCTGTTCTCTCCATCCTCCAGCACCCCCGTGAGCTGGCTCTTGTGTTCTCTGCAGGAGATTCTTGGGGGATCTTTGCCTTCCTGTGCGCCGCACTCTGGAACCTGCCTGCGGTCCCGGCCCTGAACAGCACAGACGAGGTGGGCGCCGGCCAGTCCATCCAGAAGACCTACGACCTCACCAGGTATCTGGAACACCAGCTGCGCACGCTCGCCGGCACCTATGTGAGTACAGAGGGGTAGCCATGTTAGTCTGTGTACAGCAAAAACAACGAAGTCCTGGGGCACCTTAAAGACTAACAAATTTCTTCGGGTGTAAGCTTTCATAGGCTCCAGCCCACTTTGTCAGATGCATGAAGTGGAATCTACAGTTAGGAGTCTATATGTATGGCAGCATCCATCAACACTTCAATCTCCCTGGACACTCAGTAGCAGTCTTGAAAGTTGTCATCCTCCAGCAGAAAAACTTCAGAACCAGATTTCAGCGTGAAACTGCAGAGCTGGAACTGATTTGCAAACCTGACACAATCAGAGTGGGTCTGAATAGGGACTTGGACTGGTTAACACATTACAAACACTAATTGTCCCTGTTCACACATTCTCACCTTCTAATCAACTGGTGTGAATGGGCGTCATCCACCCTAACTGAACTGACTTTGCTAACACTTGCCCTCTCCATTGTAATGTTTCTCACCCTGGCAAGTGTATATACACCTCCTAATTGTAGTTTCCACTTCATGCATGTGATGAAGTGGGTTGCAGCCCACAAAAGCTTATGCCCGAAGAAATTTGTTGGTCTTTAAGGTGCCACAGGACTCTTGTTGTTTACATGAGTACAGGGAGGGTTACGGGCCACCTCCCATCTCCCCTTCCCTCTCCCATCCGCATCTGCTCACAGCCCTCCCCCTCATTTTCCCTCCCCCTTTCTCCATCACATGCTTCCTGTGCACTCCCCCTCCACCCCTTCCCCAATGTAGATAGTTCCCCAGTGGGGTGGGGAAGGGTTGAGTTCTCTCTGTCTTTCTTGGGGGGTCTTTATAATCGACAGGCTCCCAAACGTGCTTCTCCAACCTCAAGGGAGCTGTGTAGGTTGTAACCCAATCACCCGCACAGCACAGGAGGGAGCCAGGATGACAAATGACTGAGGCATGTTCTGTTATAGGATCCGCATCCAGCTGATGCAGGCTGGGGGCTGAGTTGGGAGGCAGCTCTTGGAGTGGAGGGAGTAGCTGCAAATCCTTTACCTCACCCTGATTGGGGCTCTCAGTCTCTCATCCCCAGGCCCCTCTATTCTGGACTCAGCTCCCCCCTCCCCACCCCCAACATTGCTCCCATTCCCTGTCTGCACCCACGTGCCCTGCTCTGTCATGCCTATCTCCCAGCTCACAGCCTCCCCGCTGCATGGCTCTGGCCTGGCAGGGTGCCCTGCATGATGCCCCCTCCCTGCCCTGAGGCACCGGGGGAGTCTCCCACTGTTTACACTCTGTTGTGCTGTCTCTCCATGGGGTGAGGTGAGGCCCGTGTGTCAGAACTCGCCTGGGAGACGCCCCGGCTGGGCCACGCTGCACCACGCAGAGAACAGGCACCCAACCATGGCAACGGGGACCCCGCCCACATCAGACCCACAGGCCTATCCGGCCTGGTATCCCCTGCCTCCCTACTCTGCCAGACCAAACCACAAATCCATCCTCTCTGGATCTACCTCCTCCATGCTGGACCAAAACAGACCCTTTGGCCCATCTAGTCTTGTAATCCCACTGCACTGGATCTGACTAAGGGGCTCTTTTAACCTCATCTCCCCCCTCCAAGACACACGGATCAGACCATTGTCCTGGTAATACCTAGTGCCTGCAAGCCAAAACTTCCCATGGATATCGTCCAGCCTGGCCTATAGATTCCCCCTCCCTCTCTATAGATCTGTGCCAATGTGTTATAAGGATGTCCTGGGTACCTGTACACCAGTTACCCTGACACCTATCCCACTAAAATCATGGAAATGCTCTTATGGGATACATCAAAGAATTAAAGGGTGATTAATCCTAGGGAGTGGTGTTGTGGAAAATAGGTCTTGTCAGACAAACCTGATACCCAGTTTTTTGATGCAATCACATATGAAATAGCTAGAGATAGCTGTGCTGACATAATGTACTTTGATGTCAGTGAGGCATTTGACTGAGTCCCTCAGGATAATCTGATTAAACAGTACTGTAGAGACTCAGCATAGCCCGTTTTGAATGGATTAAAAGCAGACTAACTGATAGATCTGAAAAATTAAGTAATTGGGGAATCCTCATCCGATAGGGGGGTTTCTGCAGAGATCCACTCTTGGCCCAAAGCCATTTGATAGGTTGATCAGTGATCTGGAAGAATATACAGAAACGCTGGTGGTAAAGTTAGCATATATAGTAATTAGCAGTGGTAAATAGTGATGGGGAAGGCTGGTTAGAGACAGACTGAGCTGGATTGCTTCCTAAACCAGGCCCATGTGAACAGTGTGCATTTTAACAGAGCTAAATGCAAGAACATCCATTCTTTGTTCCTAGGGACAAGTCACACAAACTGGAGGAGGGGCTGTATCCCAGAAGGAATGGGACTTGGGGGTCAGGGTAGATAACCAAGCACACATTAACGCCCCTGCAGTGCTGTAGCTCCGAATGCAGATATTGGCCTTGGATGCAGCTGCAGGGCAGTGCCCAGTGGGAGGAGGGAGGATGTAGTATTACCTCTGTACGGCACTAGTGAGGCTGTAACAGGACCAGGATATCCAGTTCTGGTGACTGTATTCGAGAAACTGGAAAGAGTCCAGGAAAGAGCAACAGGAATGAGAGTGCTGCGCGATAGCATCTGTGTACTGAGCTTGTTAAAGAGAAGGTGATGGGTGGTTGATCCTGATGCGTAAGTACCTGGATGTGAAGAAGATTTTGAGGCAGGACTCTTCAGACTAGCAAAGAATGAGATCCAGTCACAGGAGGATGGGAGTGAGGGGCAGCCAGGGGTGGGGCACAGGAATTTAAATTCCAACGCTTTTGGAGGGGCATCTTCTGTGTCTCCCAGGCCCTGAGAGAGCACACACCCTGCCTGCCAGGGCTTCGGGGCCTGGAGGAGCTCTGTGCTTCCCTCTTGATTATTGGGGGGCCCTTGCCCCTCTTGTGCACATACTTGGGTACAACCTTTTCAGAGGTTTTGTGAATATTATTGACAATTTCACAGTAGCCCTCACTCGACAGCATTTTCCGTTTTTATTCCAACATGTTCACACATTTTTCTCAAAAATGTTTGGGGTGAAAAATGTTTGTCGCCCCTCCCCCTAGCCTTCCCTCAGTTTTCCATTTTGACGTGGAAAATGGGGGTGAGAGAGAGAAAACAGAAACACCCAACCCCCAAAGCTCATTTGGTTGATGAAAAATTGAAAATCTTGAAAAAATGGACCTTAGGGAGAGAAAATGTCCGTAACTGGAAAGAAAAGGCATTTGTGGACAAATTGTTCAGCCAGGGTCTAAGCAATCTTCCTTTGGGACAGCTTCCCACAGGGCATGGCAAGAGGGTCCTCTCCCTGGATCCTTTCCTCTCCGAGAGGGGCTCTTTCTCAACCATCTGTTCTAGTGCAGCAGTTCTGGACTGAAGGCAGCATCCCTTGGGACGGCTCTCTGGCCGGGGTTACGCAGGAAATCCAACTAAATGATTTCCGTTGCCTCTTTTGGCCTTAAAATCTAGGGCTGTCTATGTTCTCCCATGCTTATTCCCGCTCCGCAGCCCCAGGGGAGGACCTGAGCCCTGTGGCCTGTTTGCACCCCAGAGGTGAGCTCGGCCTTTGCTCATCTCCCCCCTCTTCTGAGGTCAGTGGGTTGGGTTGGAGGGGTGTCAGTGGGGAGGCCATGCTTGTGTATCTCTGTTTCACATCTCTCCCTCTGGTCACATGTGTGAGGCATGCTCTGCGTTCACATGTCAGTGCATGTTACTGCTCTGCAATCTCTCTGCTTTCCCTCTAGCTCCCTCTGCGTCTCTGTCCCCCTCACACCTCCGGGTATGTCTGCCCCTACACCCTCTGCTCCTGTCCCTTCCCCCATCCTGGGTGCTCACCTTGTCCCAGCCCCCCCGCCACGGGCTTCCGCTTCAGCTTGCGCAATGGATGGGGAGAGACGTCTCCATTCGCCTCTGGGCAACACTGAGGAAATTAATTCATCTCCTGAGCTTGTCAGATTGTTCAGGTGCCCGCGCCACCCCACCCGCAGCTCAACACACCTCCCTTCCGCTCCTTGATTCTCCCCGCCTGCCTGCCAGGCTCCCCCGCTGTGGGGCTGCCAGGTTACGGGGAATCCCCTGGTGCGGGGAGCCAGGAGGCAGCGCTTGGGACGATGGGATGGGAGTGTGCATGTGTGGAAGCTCCCAGCAAGTGTGTGTGAGAGGTTGCACATGTGTTGGGGTACGTGTTAGTGTGTGTGGGGCTCTCTGTATTTGATTGTGTAGGGGTGCATGCGTGTGTCAGTGTGTGTGAAGGTGAGAATGTGCAGATGTGTAGGACATGCCTGTGTGGGAAAACGGGTCTGTGTGGGGTGTATCAGCATGTGAGATTTGTGTGTGTGACACAATGGGAATGCATGTGGGAGTGGGTGTCACTGCATGTGTGCATGGTGTGTGTGAGAACATGCACAGACACGTGTGCAATGTGAATGTGCAAATGTGTGTGTCGGGGGGGTGAGTATGTGTCTGTTTCAGGGGGTTGGCGTTTCTGTGGGGAGTCAGCCAGTCTCTGTGTGGGGCGAGGGAGGTCAGGGTGTCGGGGAGGCTGAGTACTTTCCCCAGCCTGACATCGTTCTTCATCCCATACACAGGTTTGGGTGCTGGACAAGCTCTTTTCCCCCTTTGTGCTGTCTGGAGGGCACCCCTGAACCCCTCTGGCGATGCCGCATTCTGGCGTCCTCGGTTCACCTCCACTTCCCCACTCAGCCGCCCATAAATTACCTCATCCCTAGCCTAACAGCCGGTTCCTCCTGCTGTTTCCCAGCCCCGTCATTAGGGCCTCACCTGCCAGACACCGTCCCCCTCCCTCCATCCTCCCTGGAGGAATTCCTGAGAGCCGCCCGCCGTGCTGTGAAGTGCCCACGCCTGCGCCAGAGGGCACAGGAAATTCCACAGCTCATGACAGAGCAGAGGCAGCCCTTCCCTAGGGCACAGTCCCCGAGACTTACCATCCCAAGGCCTAGCAGTGTCCCCGCCTCACATCGCTTTGGTGCCACATCCCCCATCATCTTCTCCACTCCCTAACCCAGCCCAGCTCAGCAGTACCCCTCCCCTGTGGCTGTGGGGCTCCAATCCCACAGGCCATTTCTCTTTCTCCCCATCCCATTTGATGCAAGAACTGGCGTGGGCATGAACTGAAGCCTGTGATCCTCAGGGTGCTCTCTCCAGAGTCACAGTCCAGTGAGACCCCAGCTTCCTGTCCTTGTGCCTGGCCACAGACAGACCCCCCAAGACCCCAACCTCACTATGGACACCAGCTGGGTAGCCAGTTCCCCTGTGAGAAGGAGCCAGGCCCTCCTGGGCTCTTAGCCACCAGCTGAGGGATTTCAGGAGCCGTGGCCCTGGGAGAGAAGCCAGTTTAGAACCACTCACCCTGAGCTCCCCGAGCACTGCTCCGTCCCAAAGCTGCGTAGCCCAGGCTAAGAGCCACCCATGCTCCCTCTAGCTGCACAGTGTGTGCCCATCGCTGAAGGCCTCCTCCTAGCAGTGGCTCTTGTATACCATGAGCCCCTTCCTGAGCTCCCCTTTCCCCCAGACCCCAAGGGTGTTGCCAAGCCCAGGGCTCTCTTGGGAGAGACTGTTCCCGCGCCCCCTCTTCAATGTCTCAGGGTCTCTGGGCATCCTGGGTAATGCCTGATCCCAGTGGACGTGTCCAGGGACTGCTCTAGGCGGTGCGTGGATGACTCTAATGCCCTCCTTCACCCCCTGTAGCTGAATTACCTTGGCCCCCCCTTCAATGAGCCGGACTTCAATCCTCCCCGGATGACGAGGGCCGAGATGGTGCCCAGTGCCACGGTGGACTTTGAGTTGTGGCGCAGCCTGAACGACAATTCCCGGTTGGCAGCCAATTACCGGGCCTACACGCACCTGCTCTGCTTCCTGCGTGGCATGGATGGGCAGGTGGCCAAGGCCGAGCTGCGCAAGAACCTGGGCCACTTCTGCACCAGCCTGCAGGGTTTGGTGGTGAGCATCGCCAGCGTCATGTCCTCATTGGGTTACCCGCTGCCTGGCCCGCTGGGTGGGGCTGACCCCACCTGGGCCCGGGGCCCCGGCACCACCAGCCCCCACAATGACTTCCTTAAGAAGATGGATGACTTCTGGCTGCTCAAGGAGCTGCAGACCTGGCTGTGGCGCTCTGCCAAGGACTTCAACCGCCTCAAGAAGAAGGTGCCGCCCGCCGCCATCACGCTGCGCCTCGAGGCACGGGGCTTCTGACCCCTGCCCACTCCTGGCACCATGCCACGGCCACTTCCACCTTCCCTTCGCCCCAGACCTTTCAACTCCCACCCCAGTCCCTCTCCCTCCCCTTCCCTGCCTGTGGTGCCATGCAGCACAGCCCTGGCCTTCTCCCTCCGCCTCCTTGTTCCCCTGCATGGGACCTATTTGCTTTCCAAAAGCACAGAAATAACCCTCCCACCCCATGGCAGCAATAAACCCCATTCCCAGATCTGGGCACCAATAAGCCCCTTCCCCTGGTGCTCTGGGCTGTAGTCAGCCCTATTTACCATGGGCGGCACTAAGCCTGGTCTGGCTTTCTCTCTTGCTGCTGCCTGCTCTGTGTCTCTGGTTTGATCCAGTTCTTCCTCTATGCCCTCCGTCCCTGCTACAACTGCATCCCCCCCATGCACAATGATCTGGACTCCTCCAGCCCTTCCTCAGGTTCAGAACGCTGGCACTGGCCTCCAGCCTGGCCTCCCGGGCCTCCACAGCTGCTTCCAGCTCTTTCTGTGCAGCATTTCCCCTATGGCTGGGGGCAGGAGCTGAGATGAGAAGTGCCACCAGCACTAGCCGGCTTGTCATGCCTACAAAGGGGGCCAGTCCCACCCCATGGTGCTGCAGCATCATGGGACAAGAGGGTCTAGAAACAGGAAGGATCAGGGTGTGAAAAAGGAAAGGCTGGAGGTTCAAAACAGAAAGGGGGGAGGAGATTTTAAAAAACTGAGGTCCAAAACAGAAAGGGCAGGATTTGAACCAGGAAGATTTGGGTCCAAAACAGGGAAGAAACAGGAGTCAAACCAGGAAAGGTTGGGGGCCAAAAGAGGAAGGGGCAGGACATGAACCAGGAAAGGTTGGGGATCAGAAGAGGAAGGGGCAGGACATGAACCAGGAAAGGTTGGGGATCAGAAGAGGAAGGGGCGGGACATGAACCAGGAAAGGTTGGGGATCAGAAGAGGAAGGGGCAGGACATGAACCAGGAAAGGTTGGGGATCAGAAGAGGAAGGGGCGGGACATGAACCAGGAAAGGTTGAGGGCCAAAGGAGGAAGGGGTGGGAGATGAACCAGGAAAGGTTGGGGATCAGAAGAGGAAGGGGCGGGAGTTGAACCAGGAAAGGCGGGGGGTGGGCGAAACCAGGCAGGGTTGAAAGAGGACTTCAGTGTTTCTCCAGTTTCAGTGGTGCTGCATCTGGTGTCCCTGCCTGACAGAACCCCCAGGAGAAGGGCCAAGAACCTGGGGAAGCTAAACTAGGAAGGGATGGGGCAATCTCCCACTACCTCCTCTGCCCCCGTCTGTACCAATCCCCTCGTGCTATGACGCACGCACCGTTTCCTTGAAGTTTACATTGTCCGCGACGTAGCATTTGGGCAGTTGTGGGGGCATTTTACCTGACGTAGGCCCTGTTGCCCACCCCCATTTCCGGGACTGGGGGCAAGGGCCTGTGCCCCTGCCTTCCTTCACCCCTCACATTCCCCCCATCGGGTTGTGTTTTTCTTGGTTTGTCTATATTAATATTTATTTATTTGGAGATGTTATTTATTAGATGGTATTTATTGCAGAATTTCTATTCTTGTATTAACAAATAAAAGGCTTCCTCCACAAGCTTGGCTTGCTGGTGTCCTGGGGTGGGGCTGTCTGAGAGCTGACTGGGGTGCTGGTGTTCACAGGGGGCAGAGCTCTGCGCTGATGGGGGGTGGGTCGGGGGGGGGGGGGGTGCTGCCTCATGGTGCCCCAGAGGCTCAGCTGGATTCTGAATCCCAAGTCTCTCATTTAACGGGCATTGGAGTTGGATGCAGAGAAGACGATCAAATGTACCCAGGCACCTATGGATGGCAGGATACCCTATGTCCAGCCCCCCAGCCCCCATCCTACCACACCCTAATCAGATGCCAGGGGCCATGTGCTTTGTCATCCACATTCTCCTGGAAGTTTGGCTACCCTGAGGCAATCTTTGAAGCACAGAAAGAGGTGTCCTAGGGGCAAAAAGAAAGAAACAGGACCCAAGAGGTGGCCCCTGTGGTCCCCCAGAGAGGTGCTATCTGTACGGTTGAGGAGACCTGGGTGGGGGAGGAGAACATGCAAGATGGGGAGGGACAAAGCGACAGCATGGGATGGGGGGTTGGGGTGGGGCAAGGGAATCTGATGGGGGGGAGCCAAGCATGGAGCAGCAATGAGGCAGGGAGTAGCCTGGAGATGGATGCAGGGGTGGGACGGGGGGGGCCGGGGAGGCCCAGGCCCCTCTGCCCATCCAGGCAGTTCCTATCTATGCAACATGACCCGTCTGACAGGAAGCAAGCCCTCCCCATCTCTATGGGGACAGCAAGCTCTTTGTGTCCAAGGGGAACCGAGGCACAGGCCAGGCGTAGGGCTTGAGTCACAGCCAATCAACAGCAAAGCTGAGAATGGAACCCAGGCATATTGGCTCCCGCCTTGCACCCTGTCTCTGCGACCCTAAGCACCAGCCCGCCCCCACCCCCCTCCACTCCTCCACTGCATAGTTAATGGTGGGGGAAGCAGACTGCTGCACCTGCCCTGAGGATAAACGGGAGGTTCAGGCCCATCTGGCCTCTCCTTCCTGCTAAAAGCTCACCAAAGAGCCCAGTGTGTCTGGTGCCACTGGGACAAAACACCTGCTAACTCCCAGCCACTGCATCAGGACCTAATCTAGCCAGCATCGGCACACCCAGCCACCCACCCATCTACACATGGCTCCATCTGTCCCTGTGCACATGCCTCCAGCCGTGCATCAGTCCGCCCCTATACGCTCTCCTCCAACCCTCCAGCTATGGATCCCCATACACACACCTCCATCTATTCATCCCTCTGTCCCCATACTCACCCTTCCATCTGTCCATCCAGCCCCCAATACATCCAGCCATACATCTACCCCCTTACACACCTGTCCATAAGAACATAAGAACATAAGAAAGGCCGTACTGGGTCAGACCAGAGGTCCATCTAGCCCAGTATCTGTCTACCGACAGTGGCCAGTGCCCAGGTGCCCCAGAGGGAGTGAACCTAACAGGCAATGATCAAGTGATCACTCTCCTGCCATCCGTCTCCATCCTCTGATAAACAGAGGCTAGGGACACCATTCTTAACCCCTTTCTGGCTAATAGCCATTTATGGACTTAGCCACCATGAACTTATCCAGTTCCCTTTTAAATATTGTTATAGTCCCAGCCTTCACAACCTCCTCAGGTAAGGAGTTCCACAAGTTGACTGTGTGTTGTGTGTGTCCATCCCGCCCTATACACACCTTCTCTCTCTCTCTGACACATCCTATAGGCCAATGTATGGATTTGTGGCCTCTGCTGATTTTCACATTAGGGTCTGCGACAGGTCCACTGCTGCTCCCTTCTGGCTTGATCTACATGTGACTCCCAGAACCACCTCCATGACTTTCTGCCTCATAGCGTCACCCAGCAACTTTCAGCTCATCCATGGGGATTGGGGGGAGAATCTGGCACCTTGGAAGACCCCACGCCTGGTGAGGACAGGACCTGGCTGGGCTAGCAGGGACTGTGGTCAGGGTTGAGGGGCATCGCCAGAGCTGGCTGCATGTATGTGGGCTGTTTGTGTGGGTCTTCTCCGACCATCTGTGGCTGTCACACTTCTCTTGGCCAGAGATGGGCTCAGCCTGGAGCCCTCAGGACGCTCAGGAAGGGGGAAGGAGACGGGGCACTGGGAGCTCAGACCCCTATGAAGGCTGGGGTGAAAGGAGAGTCCTGGCTGAGACGGGTGGCCCTCACAGAGGCCCTCCCCCCCAGCCCAGAGTTTTTTTCTCTCTGTCTCAGCCCCTCCATGTCCCTGTGTGGGGTGGGAGTCCGGGAGCTGCAAGTTGGGCTTGAGGGTACTGGCGGAGCTTGGAGGGGGCAGGAGCTGGTGGTGACTCAAGGCCATGGCCGATGCCTCACCCCCCACAGAGCCAGGCTGGGGCTGGGGTCGGCACCCCCAGCTGCATCCCTTTGTCTCCGTGGAGCCAGGGCTCCCGGAATACGGCTGACTCAGCCCTGAATTCCTCCCTGATTCCCAGCAGGGGACAAAGCTGAGGCTGCCCCAGGTCAGGGATGGGCGGGGGGGGGGGGGGGGAGAGGAGGCCAAGACCCCAAATGAGTCACTCCCAGCCCCTACAGACCAGAAATGCAGCACAGCCCCAAAACTAAACTGGCTCAAGGGAGATTAACCCTTGGAAGGGAGACCGCCCAGATGTTTCATTCCCAGAACCCGGGCCCCATCCCCACCCCTTCTGGCGCATCCATTCTACCTCCTTCAACCACCCCTGCTCCCTCAATGGCTGTGTTCAGTCACCATCACTTCTGGTCCAAATATAATCTGCAGCTGGAGATCTGCAGCTGGGCCCCTCCCCAGAGCTGGTTGCAGCTCAGGCCTGGGTGAGAGATCCTTGTATAAACATCACAACTCCCCAGAAGTGGCAGCATCCCAGCACTGGTTGGGGAGCAGCAAAGAGATTAGAACTGGGGTGGTTTCATGTACTGCAAGAGTCTGGTTCTCCAGGGAAGGGCCTCTTTGTGTGTGTGCTGGGCAGTGCTGGACCTGAGCCTGGCTGGGGACTCTGGGTGCTGCTATCATACGCCATCATCTTAATATTGAAATGCACAGACCCCAGCACTGGATTTCAAGCCAGCTCTAAATGTCTCAGGTACGAGAGCTTTGTAAAGCGCACATGCAAACCTTATGTGAGGTTTGGGTGCAACGGGAGTGGGGGGTGGGGTTCAGAGAGGAAGATGTGAAGCCATCAGCTGGATTTGTAAATGGCCATCCAGGAAAGTGTTAATGACACAGTCATTTAATCTACAATCATTAGGCTTCAGGGTTAACACACCAGCAAAGTCCAGAGCTGTGAAATAGTGGGGCATGGGGCCAGGAGACAATATGGGGCAGTGTGGAGGGAAAGGGGCGGGGACACAGGACTGCTGCCCAGGTCTGGGATGGGCCCTTGTGTGATCCTAGGGTGTCATGCCCAGCCTCATGCCTCAGTTTCCCCTATGCTGTGTGGGTAAGGGGCTCAAGTGTTCCTGTGTTTACACCAGGCCTTGTAGAGTTGTGTAAACACGCAGCTGGAGAAAGCAGCCCCCCATAATACTGTCCAGCTGATCAGCCAATGGCTGCCTCCCCCCACCACCCTCCAAGGCCCTGGTGGAAAGGGGGTTAAGGTGGAGCCCTGTCTCCTTCCCAGCCTGGGATGGGAGCTGCGAATCCTGCGAGTAACAGTGACCCCCAGTGGCCAGATGGGAAAATGCCCCTCAACAGCACAGGTAGCCCCAGGAAGCCCCCAGTTCTGCACACAGGCCCCTGCTAGCCCAGCCCTGGGCATCCCCGCTCAGGCCCTGTCAGTGTCCCAAGCTCTCTGGGCAAGGGGTTCCTCAGCACAGAGGAAGCCCAGCACCCCCAGGCCCTGCCATGTGCACACACCCCCCGTAACACCGGCCCTCCCACTCTCACCAGCCTCCAATTCACTTGACCCAGGGCAGTGGGGACCATACTCTCCCTTAGTCCCACCCTGAATTCACAGTCTCTTGGGTGCATAGCTGAGTGGGATATGAGAGGCTCCCTCTGGGGCTAAAGCAGGACGGGGTCATTGGGGGTCAACTGCAAAGAACTGATGCTAAACCTGCCACACCCAGCACCTTGCTCTGCAGGGGAAAATGGAGGGGCTCAGTGGGGCACTGTGCTGTGGGGATCAAGGGACTCGCTAGGGGGTGCTGTGCTGTGCGGAGAGTGTGGACTTGCTAAGGGGTGCCGTGCTGTGGAGAGCAGGTGGCTCACTAGTGGGGCACTGTGCTGGAGGGGGTGGGGGTTATTAGGGGGTGCTGTGTTCTGAGTGGTGGGAGGCTCACTGGGGGTGCTGTGCTTTGGGGAATGAGGGGTTCCTGGGGGCACTGAGGGGAGAGTGGGGGAGCTCAGCACGGTTTGGATACAGGACATCCCTTCTTCCATTCCCAGTGTTACGTGCTGTGTAAGCGGTGCTTCCTCCGTCCCCCCAACTCCCTAGACCTGGGCTTGGGGTCCAGTGCTATATCCAGGGCACCATGGGAAGTGGGGAGGACGGACGACGACTGCAGTCACCACCAGTATGTGGAGGGCCCACAGAAGTCCAGGTGGTGCCAGGGCTGAGGACAGTTCATTCCTCAGCAGCACGCCCAGCAGGGTCTCCATATAGCATGGGTCAGGCAGGTTGGGGGTCACTAAGGGTCCCCATGGCCTAGCCAACAGGTGCTGTGGAACCTGTGGGTCAGGAGATCCGGTAGCTCCAGCTTTGTCTCTTGCCCTCAGAGCTGCAGTTGTCACTGAGTAGTGCCAGCACAGGGGAGAGGGACACACACGGAAGGAACGGGGGACAGAAACTGACTACGCTGGGAGCCCCCCCCTTCCAGAGGGCACAAGTCAAGTAGATTGTCCTTCTACAAGGCCATCCCTTCCTAAGCCAAAGAACAGGATTCATCGAGATTGGGGCCCCATCACCGGAGGCCCCATCATGCTGGGACATGGATGATCTGGCTTAGCAGTTGGTGCAGGAGTCATGCCTAATAGTTGGAGTGGGGGCTGGGAAATGGAGCAAAGAGTGAAAGCTGGAATCAGGGACCAGATCTTATCTCCTTTTTGACAGCTACGCATTTCCAGCCATCAAAAAGCCTTGGACACCAAATTCCAAGTCTTGAAGCTTGGGACCAATGTATCACAACATCAACCTCAGGACCTGCAGCCCAAGTTGTCCCTCTAATATATGAACAGAGCCTTTGTGGTAGAGGACGTCACCCTGTAATCTGAACATGGTGACAGGTTGGGTACCGCCACCATCCAAGACGAGGTGAATGGGTCAGCGGGCAACAAGGAGCAGATGCAGAATCTCAGATTTCTGTCTATTGTCCCAGTACGAAAACTGGATGCCTTAAGAACTGCAGAAGGAATGCCCCTGGCAGATTCAAGTTATTCCTCTTTAGGGACAGTGCATCAGCCATTTTGTTTCATGCCCCCAGACAAGAAACGACTAAGAAATTGAACAGGGCAAAGAAAAGGCACCAGTAGAACTGACGTTGGTTAAGGTGCCTGGCTGTTTGGAAGAATTCCAGGTTCATGTGATCTGTAAGGACCTAGATTAGGAGCCCCGGCCTCCTCTGTTCCAGTGGTTTTCAAACTTAGTGTCGGGACCCAGTGCTGGGTGACAGACCCTCAGGCACTCCTTGCTGCCACCGCCAAAAGACTGGAATGCATTGCTCAAATATGTGATTGTTGGGTTGCGGGCATACATGATTTTTTCAACTGGGTCCTGAGAAAAAAAGTTTGAAGACCACTGCTCTATTCCATGGTGTTATTCCTCAAAGGCTGCCTTGATGGCTAACTACTTCCTCTCTGCCTGGGTTAGCTTATGAGTTTATGTGGGTAGAAGGCACACTTTGCACTTAGCCATGGGGAACTGCTGGCTGGGACAACGTCATGCCCAGAGTAAAATCTCATGTGTTAGCCTCTCCTATAAATGGGGTTAGAATGCTTACTAAGGTGAATCTCTTTCTTAGTTGCTTGAAGGCAGATTGGACTTCTGGGGACCAGGTGAATTAGGCTCCCTTATGCAGAAGGGCAGCCATAGACTAGAAAACACCTTAATGAAGCACCTGTAGAAACTGGTGAAGGCCAGGAATTGCTGTATCCCATGTGTGTCTTTTGGTGCAGCCCAGTCGGATTTGGACAGGTCCATGGTTAGCCTTTGGGAGAAATGATATACTCGAGGAATTCAACTGTATCTCGGTCAGATTTGCACTTCTGAAGCTTAATGTAAAGATGGTTCTGACTGAATCTCTCTAGGACTCTGCGTACATGGTGATTGTGAAGGGCCTGATCTTATGAAAAGATGAGGCTATCGTCATTGTAGGTAACTACAAAATGATCTAGCATGTCCCTGAAGATATAGTTGCTAAAGTGCTGGAAAGTCACCGGAGTACTGCACAGACCAAATGGCATAACTAGCTATTATAAATGCCTGTATTGGCTGCAGAAGGTGGTCATCCAGTCATCTACTTTCTTAAGCCATGCCAGGTTATAAGCCATGCCACAGAAGTCCAACTTCATGAAGATCTTGGTGGAATAAAGTCATTCAAAAAGTTTGTTGATGAGGGTAAGTGGGTATCGATTCTGGATGTAAACTTTGCTTAACACTCTATAGGCTAAACAGGGCTGCTGAGATCCATTCTTCCTCTTTACAAAGAAGATTGGTGAGATGTGGATGGATGGGTGAAATGCTTTTGAAGGTTCTCTTGAAGGTAGCTCTAAAGTGCTTATAGCTCAGACTCAGAGACAGAATAGATGTGACTGAAATGGATCTCTCCTCCTGTCTGAGGATCAATGGGGCATTGTAATTGGGATGGGTCAGAAAGATGTCCATGTTCTTCTTATCGAATCTATTGACAAATTCTTGATGTTTAGCAGGTATTGCTGAGGTGTAGATGTGGAGCGTTCCAAGATTCCCTGCAAACTAAAGGCTTTGGATTCTCTGAGGAGGTAGACTGAGGTGCAGAGGGTTCCTGGCTCATGAGTTGGTTTTGAGACAAGACTGTGGACCGTGCCAATGGATATGCTATTTGTGGGTGGCAAGCCAGCTGCATGCTGAGGATAACTGGAGAGCTTGGGGCTTGAATGAGCCCAAATTAGAGGTTCGTGATAACCTGAAGGGTGATGATTCCCCAGGGGCAATCCGATGTGAAATCAAGCTTGACAAGGGAAGTCATCCCTTAATAGACACCACCAAGTCTAGAGAGCTAAATGGGGCTCGTATGTGATCACGCAAAATCCAAGTCCATAGAAGGCACCTGAATCCACCACTGCCTGCAGGCAGGTCTCTGAAGTGATGGGGGAGTCCACAATGCTTAATTTGTGCCAGGGACTGCTGGGGTTAAACCCCAGCCCCTCTGGGCTTGGCAGTTCATAGCCCCAGCACCTCCTTCATTCCAGGTGAAGCACTGGGAGTTGGAGACAGACCAGGTTCCAGTTAGCATCAGTCATTCTGGGTGCTGCACAGACACAGAGTCAGCAAGAAGGGGGCCCTGTTGCACCGGGTGCTGCATAGACACAGTAACTGATAAGAGAAATACGCAGGCCTAGAATAGTGCCCACAACATGACACTGAAAACAGATGGCTGAAGAGGGATGTTTAGTAAGACCTGGAACCAGGACTAGATCAAGGCCTGTGGCCTCCCCGCCCTTGTCCACCATGCTGGGGTGCGGGGTCAGGGGCTCCGGGACCCTGGCTGGCACTGTGGAGAGGGTTGGGGGGGATCCTGGCTGGTGCAGCTGCAGGGGGTGTGTGAGCCCTGGTGCTGCGGAGGGGCAGGATGAGGGGGACCATGGGCTGTTTTGCTGGGGGGGGGGGGGCCCCCCCCCCCCCCCGGGGGGGGTTTCGCGCCAGGGGGGGACTAGAAGTTGGCACTGCTGCTGGAGCCTGGGGGGTGAGCCAGAGGCCAGGTACTCCTGTTCCCTCCCTCCCAGGCTGACTGACTGGGAAGCAGACCAGCCAGTGGGCGGGCAGCCTGAAGGTGAGTGCACCACTCAGGCTGGCTGGGCTGGATTCTTGGGGGGCCATAGGCCCCCATTAGGCTAGACCAGGGGCTGCAGCCCCAAAACCCCCTGCCTTAATCTGGCTCTGGCTGGAACTGGGGAGCCCAGGGGTGGGACTGAAGGTAGAGCTCAGAGGAGGGAAGCCCCTGCTCTCATTGGCTCAGTCTGCCCCCAGCCCTGGTGCATTCTGGGTGCTTTTGCATTTCCCCAGCAGGTTCCTCCATCTGAGGCAGGCCAAATCCCTGATCCTGCCTTGCAGCAAGAAGGACATTGCTGCACCTGGCCCAGAGCATTAACACTCAATGGCTCATTTGCTCATGGATAAGAGGCTGAAGCAGCCGGGGAGAGAGAGGAGAGACCCAGCAGGGGGCAGCGACTGTTAGGCAGACTCAGGGCTGCCCCTTTCCAGGACATGGAGACTGCTCAGGTGAGTGGGAGCTAATGGGAGACTCCTGGAAGAGTTGTGAGAGTGTGAATATCTATCCCTCCCTCGGATCTGAACTCATTTCCCCCCCCGGGCTCTCTGGCAGGTCTGCTTCATGGCACCATGATAAATATAAACTACGGGAACCTGACTGGGTATGAGACGCTGGTGGATTCATGGTCCAAGTTCAAAGCCATCCTCACCCAGCGGCACACAGAGGTGCTGCCCCTCAGCCACTGCGCTGCACTTGGGGGCCTGGCTGGTTCGGGTGAGAAGGTATGGAGAGTGGGACCCGGGGCCTTTCCCCTCTAGGAGGTGCTGGGGCAGGGGCCAGGCTGGCGTGGAGGGTCAGGCAGATGAGTCAATTATTGGGAATTCCTCACTCAGCTCTGTGTCTCTCCAGCAGGTGGGAACGGATGACTCTGTACACAAACGTGTGCGGCGCGTTACTGGGACCTGAGCGCCTGTCGGATGCATGCATGGTGTATCCCTGCTACAACACATGGCCCTGGAAAACCACCACACACACAGGTTACAGGAGAGTTAGGCCTTCCAGCTCCCACCTGGCCTGTGCTCCTTTATTATCCACACTCCAGTGCCGGGCATGGCCCTTTCTGAGTCCCCTGCCCAGTCATCCAGGAGACCTTCTGGGGCTAAGAGGCCAAAGGAGGGAGTTGGGGTTGTCAGGGACCAGTACTGAGCCCAACTGGACCAATAACATCCCCCAGTTCCCATTACACAGTGCCTGCCCTGCCCTCCAGCCTCACAGACAGCCTGACGGGGTCTGTCCTACTCTCCTGAACCCCATAACCTGTCTCCTGGCTGCCAGGGTGGACGCTACATTCTGGACTCTGTGCCCTGTTCCCTGTTCCAGCTCCCATCCACTGCCCCCAGCTTCCAGAAACCTCAGCAATGGCTCAGTGATCTTCCACCCAGTAAAGGTACCCCCACACCTGCCTCTTTTCACCTGCTTTGATCCTCCTCTACCCGTTTTTCTGGGGTTGTCTGTTCAGTGTGTTATGGCTGAGTCCTTCATTATTGTAATTTTCCTGGCTTCCCCTACTCCTGATAGGAAAGCTCCCCTAGACCCTCCCTGTCACCTGGGTGCTGCCCTGAGGTTTGCATTTCTCACTCACCCCACTGCAACCTGCCCTCATCAGCAATTTGCATTCAGTTTTCTTTGCCACAGGGAACCCCACGGTGAGGTTGCACTGGAAAGCAAGCTGGATGTGTTGAATTCTGAACTGCACAGCTAAGACATCCAAATCCCCTTAGCTTCTCCCTCCATTGTCCACTGATTGCAGGAAGCATTGCAGGGTTTGTGATTCCCAGCTGCAATTAAACCAATTGTTAATGACGTCTTTGAGTTTTCTTCTTTTGTGGCATCACTCCCCCTGGTGTGGCCAGGACAGTGGGGGGGGGGGGGGGGGAGCAGTCCAATCAGGGCTACTGATCAGGGTTTTGGCACAAAAAGGGTTACATATGAAATTTGGCCACACAAAGGGTCTGCTTACCCTGGACAGCACTGATATGTTATCAAAACAGAGGACACCTGAAAAACAAGTGTTTGTGACCCCAGCTAGATGCTGGCTGCAGCAATGAGGGAAATTAAAATATCTTGCTGGTTCTTGAAAAATAACATATACTCCCAGCTTGAGGCCTCACCCATGATTTTTGGGATCACTAAATACCTGCCCAGGCATTTTTAATAAGCAAATACTTCCTCCCTTCACAAGCACTGAGTTTATGTATGAAACAAGGAGAACTTCATCCCTGACCATCGTGTTTTATGGGAAATGTAGTCTAGCCAGAGAGCTCATATAAGAGAATGGGAGCATAAGGTAACCTAACTACAACTCCCATGATGCATTGTGGTGCCATTTTGAGCCATTCTATTTTATAGTTTGTCCAATCACCTGTTAGTCCTGTGGCCCGGTGCTCTAGAGAGAAGGGAGCTGGCCACTGCCACCTGTTGGTGAGCAGGAAGAAGAGAAGGCCCAGAGCTGTTTGAAAACACCGAGGAACAGAAGCTCCATGGGAGCGTTCTGCTGCCATCTGCTGGTGTCTAGGGGAAGAGACAGAACGAGCCAAGTTTATTTGCATTTTATTACCCATTATCCCAGCATGAATGTTTGGGTCATTTTGCTTAAAATTTTTTTAAGTATTAGGTGTTGGCCTAATAAACTGTTATTTTTCTTATTGTTTCAAAGGAGTATCCATGGTAGTCTAGGTCAGCCAAAAAACAGAATCCTGTGGCACTTTTAAAGGCTAATACATTTATTTATCGCATAAGCTTTCGTGGGAGAAAATCCCACTTTATCAAACGCTTTGAAGATGGGGAACTTACAGAATGGGAGGGCATTAAATGCGGGGAAATGTATGACACAGGATCAGATCAGGCTGTAACAGCAAATCAGAATAGGTGTTGGGATTCAAACACAGGGGTACAGCATATAGAGGAAGGTGAGGTCAAATCACCTGTTGTAATTAGAATAAAATCTGTAGTCCCTGTTTAACCCTTAAGTAATGGAGTAGAATTTATATGTGAGTTCCAGTTCTGCAGTTTCTCTTTGACGCTGTGATTTGTTCTTCATTTGTTTGAGCACCGCTATTAACAAGTTGCCAATGGAGTGAGCAGGGAGATTGTGTGACAGTCGGGTGACAGTACTATAGTGAGAATACCAAGTAAGGGGGGGTCACCATAACCCAAACAGAATCATGCCTCTCTGCTTTTGCAGTTGGCTGCATTGAATGCATGTAGTGTGAGGGATGGAGCAATCAATGCCATGAGGGGATTTTGTTGGACTGTCTAATGTATTGTGTGAGATAAGATGAAGGCTTTTCAAAGCTGTGGAATATAATAAGAGGGTTCAAAGAACTCCAGTAATGCCTTGTGTGAACGCATTGCCTTCCGGCCCCAGGCAGGGCGGGGCCGGCAGCGGTCTCTATATACAAACACAAGCCTGGACCCAAGCAGGGTGGGCAGGCAGTAGTCTCTAGCCCAGGGAAGGGCGAGTCTCTCTATATACAAACACCAGCCTGGCCCCAGGCAGGGCGGGGCCGGCAGCGGTCTCTGTCAGGAGTGGGGTTTGGGACAGGCAGGAGAAAAGAATACCACTAATCAAACTACAGTGGCTATAGCAGGAGGGTCCAACGCACCCGGGGCGCCAGGGTATCCCTGGTGTGGGGCAGCGGGATCCCACAGCAACACGCTGCCCCAGGATATGGTCCACGGCTGTTGCAAGACCAGGGGCCAGGCAGCTCTTCCCTCTCCCTTTCCCCGGGGTATCTGGTTCCCATCGCCTAGGGGACGCCGGGGTACTCTGCCGTGGGGAAGTTCCCGAAGCTGTCTGCTTCATCGGGTGGTGGCAAGGCTGGCAGTGTCTCATCCAGATCCTCGGCGGAGGGCAGCTCCTCCAGATCACAGGGGCTATTGGGCGGGGCCGGTCCATAGGGCTCCGGTGCAGCGGGTGGTTCCCTGGGGTTGTCAGCCAAGGGTAGCTCCTCCAGGTCACAGGGGCCGTCCGGCGGCTCCGAACTCCCAGGCTCGGAGTCAGAGGCTTGGTTGTTCGGTACCTTCGGGGGCGGTGGCTCGCTCTGGTCCCAGGGGGCTGGTGCCTCCTTGGCTCGGCTGGGTGCGTGCCAATCGGGGCGGTCCTCTGGGCTCCAAGCAGTGGGAAGCCAGGGCCACGCCTCTTTGGATGCTTGGCGGGACGTCTGGCCCCGGGGCAGTGAAGCACGGTGCTTCTCTGGTGCTGGCTGGGCCCTGACTGAGCCCTGACTGAGGGAGAGGGCTGCCTTCTTATACTGCCCTTCTGGGCCCTGCCCCCTTGCTTCCTGTCAGCCAGGATTGGTGGCCCCGGATTAACCCCTTTGCAGGGGGTTGGCCCGCCCTCCCTGTCTGTCTCGGAGAGCGGCCATCTCCCCTGTCCCTTACACCCTGCTAACAAACTAGAATCACTGTGAGATAGGGGGTGGACCTTATGGAGACAGACCTGCCTGAGCACCCTTAAAGACTTTGGGAAAAGGCTACTAGTTGCACCAGACTATGGCTGCGTCTCCACTGGTAAATTAAGTCGACTTAAGCTTGCTTAAGTTGACTTAATTTACCCTGTGTCTACATTACAGTTTCCTTAAGTCGACTTAAGCAGCTTCCGTAAGTCGACTTAAGAAAAATAAAGTCGACTTAATTAAAATTAAGTCAACTTTATAACACCACCTTTCAATTAGACCTAAGGCTTAAGTCGACTCCCTAGAGTCGACTTAAGCCAGTGTAGATGTGGGGTAGCCCTAAGTCGACTTAGTGCTACCCCAGGGCTACACCAATGCCCTCCCTGCCGGGGGGGGACACAGGGGGAGCCTGGCATGCCCTGCCAGGGTCCCTGTCCCCCTTTGCCCCATTGTACCTATGTACAATGGGGCAAAGGCTGAGCCCCCTGGCATTGGGCAAGTGGTGCCTCTCCTGCCCCTGTGGACCTCCCCTAGGTCCCCCTAAGCTCCTAGATGTCGACCTAGGCGTCCAGTGTGGACGCTCTAGGTCGACTTTTAAATTTCGCTTTAAGTCGACTTTATTTTTAAGTGTAGACACATTAAGTCGACTTAACTAAGTCGACTTAGTTAAGTCGACTTAGTTAAAGTTGACTAAAATTAACAAGTGTAGAAATAGCCTATGAGAGAGGCTCAGCAGAGGATGGAGGGGGAAAGCTACAGTTCAAGGAACAGGGGACACAGCTGAAGATACAATGGGGTGGGTGTTTACTTATTATTCATGTTGACACATATTGTGGCTGTGCTTTTGCAAGAAAATGCTAGCTTCTTTTTCCCTCTAATGAAGCCTTCCTTGTTTCATACACAGCTTCAGGGCATTGGAGTGGGGAAACATTTGCCTCTTAAGAGCTCCCATGGA
>VOCT01040008.1:0-15172 GCA_007922175.1 Pelusios castaneus | reverse complement strand
ATTCGAACTAATTTTAGCAAGTGTAGACATAGCCTAAAAGTGCCACAGGACTCCTTGTTTGTTTTGCTAAACTAGACTAACACGGCCACCTCTTTAGAATTTGTCTACTAGACCACACTGCCACCCTAATGAGTGCTCTGTGCTATCGGCCAACCCAGATGATGTCACTGCAACAAGAAGATGCCTCAAAGCAAGGAGACAGAGGAAGAAGGACCCAGAGGTCGTGGCGTGGCACCAGCTAAGATGATCTGCTTTTCATCCCAAGCCAGTCCAGGCAAGTTACCAGAGCAAACAAGCAGGAACTTGAAGCCTCCAAAGTACTTTGATAGCTTGACCGTAGGATTTTTATTGCAGTGGAATGTAGCATCATGTCTGGAATGAACATGTTTCACTAGCCTGGCCTTTACTTAGCTTTTCTTTAGGCCCATAGAGTTGCAGCTTGCTCTAGTGCTGCTCCTACATTTTGAATTTCTTTGGTTCTTGATACTTAGGATATTGTTTGACTAACACAACAATACTTGCTCCAGAATGGCTTGAAAAGCTGCTGGGGCAGCTGCTATCCCAATAGGGAGCTGGTAAAATTGGAATAGTCCTTTTCATTCGTTAATGTCATGGATTTTAAATCCAGCAAGAACCATTCTGACCATCTAATCCAACCTCCTGCATAACCCAGGCCAGAGAACCTCCTCTGGGGTTTCTGCCTCCCACCCAGAACTGAGGGTTGAGTGGAAGCTGATCTTTCAGAGATACAGACAAGCCTGATTGAGAAGCTTCAAGGGATGAAGAATTCACCATGTCCAGAGGTGAGTAGCTCCGATAGATAATTACCCTCCCTATTGAAAATATTGCAATTTATGTCCAGTTTGAAACATGACACTGGATCTTCTTGTGCCTCTAGATTAAAGAATCACATAAGTTCTTGACAGTCTGTGATCAAATTACCTCTCACCTTTTCTTTGATCTGTCACTCACAAGGTCACTTTACCTGCTCAGCTGTGCTTAAACCCTACCCTGAGAGTCAAGAGATAAAGGCTTAATTTATAGCCCTGCCACAGCTTCCCTGTATGACCCTTGGCAAGTCACTTACCTGCTCCGTGCCTCAATTTCCCCCTCTTTATAATGTGGATACAAAACTTCTCTTTGTCTTATCATTCTCGAGTGGGTTCTCTTCAGGGAAGGGGCTGTCTCTCACTGTGTGTCTGTGCAGCGCTGGTCTCAGTGGGGCCCTGGTCTCACATGGGGCTGCTAGACTCTACTGGAATAATAATGAGATACATGTGTCACATCTAATCTGATGAAATTCTGTCCTCTTGGTATGGCTGAAAACAGACCCCAACTGTCAGCAATGGGACCTGCACTAGGGTAGAGGCTGAATTGGAACAGGGCTTGTGGATAAGGCACTGGGCTGGGAGCCAGGAGATCTGGCCACCTTTCCCTGCTCTGCTTCACATACCCAGGTTGGACTTGAGTATGTTGATCACTCTGATCCAAAGACTAGTGAAGTCAGTAGAAGGCTGTGATTGGGCTTTGCCACCAGCTCTCTGAGATTCAGATATCCATCAGGAGTTCTTTCCTGTGGCTGGCTGTGAGCTCTTTGGGGCAGGGACCTTCTCAGTGGCTTGGTGTCTGTGCTGCACACCACACAATTGGGCCCTGCCCTTGCTGACTGTCTGAGCAGTGCCTGGCATGATAGGACCCCAATCTTGCTGACTTTGACCAGTGGCCAGCGTGATGAGGCCTCAACCTCACTTGTGGGCTCTGGGTACTACTGTAAAATTCACACATTAGAGACCAGTTCAGAGAGGGTTGCAGAACATTTCCCCCTCCCCACTTGCCCCAAGACCCTAGCAAAGATATTAGGGTGATAACAAAGTGATCTAGTGGAACAGCAGAGACAACCATGATGACACCAGGTGAGCGCTCACTGGCTGTGCAGTACCCTGGTGGCTGGGGAAAGTTGCCCAGCAGCTTAGGGGGGGTAACAATCAGCATGTCAGAGATGCAACTGACTCCTGCAAGACATTAATGCCAACAGCAGTGCCTGGCACACCTGGGCGTGACATCGCCTGTCCCATCAGACCTGTTCCAGCTTGTCTCCACAGCAACCATACAGGCTAGTCCCATGGTGTGATAAGATAACTGGAGGCACACCCCTTCCTGTGCTGAAGGGAATATCAGCGGGGATGCGAAGGATGCCTGTGTTCTATTCCAGCTCTAAGAGGGGAATAAGATCTAGAGATCAGAGTAAGGGAAGCTGGGAGCCAGGACTCCTGGGTTCTATATTCCCAGCTCTGGGAGGGGAGTGGTGTCTAGTGGCTAGTGCTGTGCGCCTGAGTTCTACTCCATGTTTTCCACTGACTGGCTCTAGGGTCTGATTTCCATGGACACCCAGCTCTTTGGCCCCATATGAACTCATTAAGATGATAATGACTCAGTTTGTCCCAAATGCTTTACTGCTCTGGGAAATCTTGGCATGAGATCAGTGCTGATTTTTATGTGTGCCATAAGCCAGGGTGCTGGAGCCAGATCAGCTGGGGAAGAGGGAACAGAATGACTGTGATGAATGGAGATATGACCTGATAGCAGGGGTGGGCCCCAGGGCAGGAAGGTCAGTGTTGACAGATCCCATTGATTGAGGAAAGAGGAAAGGGGAAGAGGATATGATGGGTACCTTTCCTTTCATGTTTACCCAGCTAGTGATCCTGCCTGGGAACAGAGTTGGATGGGAGGGTGGTGAGTCAGTGCCAGATACAAGGGGCAGAGAACGGGCAATATGGGTGCGGTTATCAGGAGGTGTTCCCACCCCTACACCTTTAGCTCAACTCTATACACGCCAGTCACACATGGGCCTCAGGCTGGCTGTCCTGCCACCTATCTAGGCTAGCACAGCCCACCAGGAATGCCCTTTGGGTAAACATGTCCAGTTCCAAACAGAAGAGCATTATGGGGGAGGCGAGGGGCTGTGCTTGTGGGAGCACGCTTGAGGGCCCAGGGGATTGTGGAAGGGGAAGCCAAACTTCCATGATTTCCCTCTGAGAATGTCCCTCAATTCCTTGGGGGCCTTGAAGTTGAGTGCCTGCTTAAAGGTCCCAGCTCTCCCCTTGGAGGAGAGAGGGGTCCCTCAAGGGAGCTGACGGCACAAGATCTCTGTGGCAGCAGGGCAGGACAGCTACTCAGAAGCTTCTGGAGGTGAACCTACATCATCAAGGGGCTGAGTCAGTTGTAGCAAAGGGACTTCTGGGCTCCTGAGGAACCACTAACCAATTAGAGAGCAGCCATCCTGAACCTCACCTGACAAACCAGGCACTCCTGAGAGACCCCCACAGTAATATACCAGAGGATAGAGCCCTGCTATTCATGGGAGACACCTGCCATCACAAGTCAGCAAAAGTAGCCCCTGAGTGACCCTATGCTAACACACCAGTAGATGGAGATGGAGGCATTAGCTTCTGGGAGGGAGGGAAAAACGCTTGAGGGAGGGGGCAGGAGGAGGGATCAGCCACTAGAACCCCACCCCTCCTAAAGTGACACATTCCCTTTACTACTTTGGTGATAGCCAGAATATGGGGCTGGGTGCGGGAGGCATGGGGGACAAGCAAGGGGAGAGAGGCTGGAAAGGTTAGTGTTATTGCAGACGTTTGTTGGCAACTGCGTACCATGCTAGAGTGGCCTCTGTGCGTCAGTTTTAGGGGTGAGGCTCCATGCTGTGATTTATGGGTTAGTGACGCAGTCCTCAGGGCATGTCGGTGCTGTAATTAAAGATTAATTCCTAGAGACTCCAGGACAGTCCTGGAGGGTTGGCAGCCCTTTGGACCAAGCTCTTGGCATGGCTATAGCCAAAGGGGCTTAGCTGCTGGATAAAGCCATTAGCTTTGCACCCTGATGGACATCCTGGCACAGGGCCCCCTTTGTGTTGCCCCACTGCAGGATGGCATGTGTGTTGATGGCGGGAAGAAACCAAAGCATCAGGCCAGGCTCTGCCTCCTTTCTCAGACATTTCAAATCTCAGCTTGGTGTGGAACTGGTTGCATTGGTGCAGTTCCTGCAGAGAACAGCTGGGGATGCCAGTGTAGCAGTGGCCTGTTCACATGGGTGGGGTGGGGATCTGGCCCACTGACTCCAATGGAGCTGCGTTGATTCACACCCGATGAGGATCTGGCCCAAGGGTGTTGTCCCCAGCCGCAGGACTCAGAGGAGAGGGAGTCCCATCAAAGACAACCCCTCTGTAGTGTCATGTGAGAAATGGGGTGAGCTACAGCTGCTCAGGGCCTGAGGGTTAGGAGGCCCCACTCATCGAGTGTATGGGATGGGGTGGGGTGGGAGGATTCAAAGGAGGGGTCCAGAAGGCAAAACGGAATGGGTCCTTCTGGTTGCTGCTGGGCTGAACAGTGTGCCAAGCTGGGTGGGGGAAGGGGTGATGTCTTCGAAAAGGCAGCCAGTGGGGGTGAGGAGGTGCCTGTATCAATAGGGGTCTGGCAGGAGTCCAGGCTGTATCTGTATAACAGGGCATCTCCTGAGTCTGGATGGATCAGTCTAATGGGAAGCTCACCTGTATTTGGGGGAACTGGGGTAAGCGGGAGCTCACTGGGGAAAGGGTATTCTGTGTGATGGGGCATTGGCTTGTTCTCTCCACTCTCTCTTTTCAAAGGGGGAGCCGTGTTAGTCTATTGCAGGAAAAACAAAGAGAGTCCTGTGGCACTTTTAAAGACTAACAGATTTATTTACCGCATGAGCTTTCGTGGGAGAAAATCACACTTCGTCTTCAAAGCGTCTGACGAAGTGGGATTTTCTCCCACGAAAGCTCATGCGATAAATAAATCTGTTAGTCTTTAAAAGTGCCACAGGACTCTGTTGCCACTCTCTCTTGTTTACAAACAGTCAGCGCGAGTGAGGCTCTGGCATCCAGGGGCTCAGGCCAGTGGCGGGAGGGACCTGTGGGAACAAACTGCAAGTGTTTCCCGGGAACAAAGAATAAAGGGAGCACGGGGCAGTTGGCTGACAGAGGAGCCTTTGTGCGCCAGCCCTCAGGTGCCCCCAAGCCTTGCTGCATGCTGGGAGTGGGGCCAGGGAGCCACAAACCTGGGGGGAGGAAGGGGGGCATCAGGGAGAGCAGAGGCTATGCTGCTGGGACCAACATCCCCCCCCCCCCCCTTGAGGGACCCAGTTGGCCCCGCAGCTGTATGCAGCAGCCTCATGGCCTTGTCTGGCATGGCTCGTTGTTGGGGTCTGAGACTTGGGTGTTGTTCTGGGCAATGTGGAGGGAGGGGAGAGGGTTGCACTCCAGAGGGGAGAGTGGCTGCTGTATACCCCCAAGCCCTGGCCAGGACAGCTGTCACTCTCCAGGTTTCACGGGGATGGAAACAGGGGAGCTCTGGGACCACAACACATAGATGGATACAGGGGGCTCCCTGGGCAGGACTGAGGTGACCCCGGCTGGTTGCCCTGATGGGACAAATGGGGACATGCGGCTCAGCCACAGGAGGGTGGGAATCTTGTTCTGGGCTCCGCCCCCTCGTCTGTCTTGTTCCTGAGCTGAGAAAACAATCACCAGAGAAAGGATGGAAGATGGATTATGTGAAATTAAGTGAGAAGCAGAGACAGCCCCCACTGGGACAGCTGAGGGGTCCTGAGGGAGGGCAGTACAGAGCAGGAACACGTGGCAAGGAGCAGAAAAGGCCTTACTTGCCAGGGAACTGAGGGGCTCAGGCAGGTCATGGGGGGCTGGCGGGGTGTCAGTCCCACATGGGCAGCCTCAGCAACATCCCAGTGCTGCCTAGGTCAGACTGGCTGACTGCCCACTACTGCAGAGGGGTTCTGCAGGGCAGGGTGTTGGGGGGGAGACACTGCTCACATACCATTGCCCAGGCCCCCCCCCTCCAATGCAGTTGGGTGATGCCCCTTTCGCCCCTCCCTCCGGGGAGA
Source organism: Pelusios castaneus (assembly GCA_007922175.1). Lineage (NCBI taxonomy): Eukaryota > Metazoa > Chordata > Testudines > Pelomedusidae > Pelusios > Pelusios castaneus. The sequence continues at coordinate 9,250 of VOCT01040008.1, read as the reverse complement.
TCTGGCCAGGGCTGGGGTCCTTCTGGGGGGCAGCAGCCGCCCAGGGGTGGCTTTCCCACCCCATGGTGCCAAGGGAGCTCATTACATTGGTAGCTGCTGATGCTGTTGCTCATGGCGACCGTCGGTTGCCATGACACTGTTTCCAAGCCTGTGGGATCCCAGAGGAATTTCCATCCCCTGGAGGGAGCAAGGTCCTGCTCTGTTGACACTCCAGCCCATTCAATAGGCCTGGGTCCCCATCCCTGGACACTTATAGCCCTACTCCCCCACCGCCACAAGCCCTCTCGATAGCTGGATGGGCCATGCCTATCTTCTTGACAGCTCAGTGCCTTTCTCCTGCTGGGCCCACCACATGCCTCTCCAGATGTGTGCCCTACAATGTGGTGGGATGGGAGAAGCAGGACATAGGGGGCTTCTCGCTTCTAGTGCCAAAGGGCTCCCTCCTGCTCCACTACTGAGAGACAGCATTGTCCAACCAGCATTTCCCCTGCCTTCGCGTTTTCCCTGCCGTGGCCCCTGCACCTTCTGATAGACTTCCAGGCATTCAGAGAGCACTAGAGAGCTGCCTAGTGCTTAGATAGGCTGGGAGCCAGCACTCCGGGTTCTCTTCCAGGCTCTGGGAGGGGAGTGGGGTCTAGATAGAGCTGAGGCGGGTGGCTGGGAGCCAGGACTCCTGGGTTCTGCTCCAGGCTCTGGGAGGGGAGTGCGGTCTGGTAAATAGAGCATTTGGCTGATGAAAAGGGAACAGATTGGGAACTATCCAAAGAGGGACTTTCACTTATGACCTGACCACCGGCCCTTTGCAGACTGGGCAAATAGGTCCCATTTGGGGGCTGTGAAGAAGCCAGTTGCTGAGCAGCTGGGCAAGTGTCCTTTGGCTGGTGATGGGGAGAGAGTGCCCCCTCCCCGCCCCTTTGGCTAGCTGCTGGCATCTTGGGCAGTGTAGGATAGTAGGATTAGGGAGCTTTCCGCTGCCCCAGGATGGTGCCATCAGGGCCCTGCTGCCCCTACCCCACCTACTGTGTTTGGAGACACCCCGCCCAGGACAGACTGATGAGCTCTGAGGCCTCTGTTTGTAGAGCCGGCCTGGGCGACTTCCCCGTTTGCTTGCCCCTGCCAGCGTGCTTGAGCCCTTCTAGCCTGGTGGGGCCTTCTGTTCAACGACTGGAAGACTCTGATCTGAAGTATGTATGGCAAGCTGGGGAAGAGTCCCCTCTGCCACTAGGCGGCACTGTAGCTGCCTATGGGGCAAAGGTGGCTTTTTGGTTATGGCCCTAATGTGGGAGGCCAGCAAGCTGGGCTCATTTCTGCCCATTGCTCATGAATGACCTTGGGCCTCCTGTTTCCCCACTCTGTGCCTCGGTTTCCCCACCTGTGGTGTGGGGCAACTCTGAGTCCCCTGGTGGGAGGTGTATGGGAGATGCTGGGAGGTGCCCATCATGCAGGCCTCAGCAACGGGGCCAGAGAAGTCAGGTGATGAGGGCTGCTGACCGTGGAGTGCTGATTTAAAAGCCTCTTACCTCTTCCAGCCCCATCAGCTGCTTGGCTAGCGTCACAACCTCTTTGGCTTTAGTGAAACATGGGCCAATCCCAGGGATTGTTCATCCCTCCATACAGACTGGGCCATGCTTTGTCTAGCTGTCCAGCCCCCCCTACCCCCCACCCATTTATCCAGGGACCCCAGGATAATGGACAAATAGCACCTTAAAGTCACCAAAAGACCAACTTCTGTTCCCCTGGGATCCCCCCGAAGAGTTTAATGCTAATAGGCCAAGTAGAAGTGGAGGGTTCGGACTCCTGGCTTCTATCCCAGCTCTGGGAGGGGAGTGAGGTGTAGTGGCTAGAGCAGGGCACCGGGAATCAGGAATATTGGGTGGTATGCCCAGCTCTGAGGAGGGAGTAGGGCCTAGTGGTTAGAGCTGGAGGGAGCTGGAAGACAAATAGGAGCCAGGACCCCCGGGTTTTATTCCTGCTTTGCTGTGTAGCCTTGAGCAAGACCTGGTGCCTCAGTTTCCCCAGTTGCAATTTGGGGTTGTTTACCTGCAGCCCTGGGGTCTTTTGATGATTCATTAGCTAATGTTTGTGCAGAGCCTGGAAGATGTAAGGAGATAATTAGTTTAATAAACCCAGCTCCCGAGAGACGCAACGAGTTTATAAACAAGTAGCTCTTTGCACCCAGCCGAAGTGGGATGAGCGCAGGACTGGATCCCTGCTGCTATAACCAAACTGTTCAGGCAGAGAGATCCATACACCAGCCCTCTTAAAGGTGACTACAAAGCACAAAATAGGGCTAGTGGCCACCCCTCCCCCCCAATCCTTTCCCAAAAGAGTTAAAGGCTATGGAAACACCAAGGACAAAACTCTGTCTGTCCACCTTGTAGGTAAGGCCCCGGACTCCTGGTTTTGTTTCCCAGCTCTGCCTTCTTGTGGGACCCTGAGCAAGTCACTTCTCTCCAAGTTCCTTGGGGATTGATAAATCTTTCCTTTGCCCATTTAGACTCTAAGAGCCAGATCCTCAAAGGTATTTAAGTGCCTAATTCCCCTGGACACAGAATGTCTAGGCAGCCCTAGCGGCAGTCTTGGCCAGAGCTCTAGGTGCTACCATAAGACACCTAATACTCCTCTGCATTTTTTCTGCTTAGGATTTCCCCAACTGTAAGTGGAGATGCTCTGTCCTGACCAGTGGCACTCCTTGTTTATCCCCAGGCAGCTGCCGAAGTTAAATCTTGATGTTCATAGTCAAAGGCTGAAGGGAGGCATCGGTTCTGCACTGCCATGTGGGGCAATATGCCCATCTGTATGCCTTGGCCCCTTCTATAGAAAACCATGAGCAGAGCTGATTTATCTGCTTCCTACCCACTCACACTGCCATGGCTAGAGGTGGGTTAGCTATTCCTGGCCCCACTGGGAATCGCTCTGGGGCTGCCCCTGGGGCCTGAGCAGTGGGCCAGTGTTGGGGACCAGCATTATCTTAGGTGGGGAAATCAGGGAGATGAGTCAGGTCCAGTCACGTTTGCACCAGCTGAGGATTGCGGCCACTGACATTAATGGCACCACGGCCTTTTTATCCCAGCTGGGATCTGGCCCATTGATTCCTGTGGAGCAGAGTCGATTGACCCCATAAATTGTCACTAGAATCTCTGCTCCCATCTGCCGCCTCTCTGTGATTGGTGGCTCAGCGCAGGGCTCGGCTAGCGCTGGTGATCCCCGCTAAGCACTCAGCCTTTTCTCTGTTTTACTGACCTTCCCTCTTATTGCCATTAGAGCAGCATCTTAGGAGCACCAGGCAAGATCAGGGCTCCGTTGTGCTGGGCACTGCATGGCCCCAACAGAGAGACGGTCCTTGCCTCAGAGCTCACAGCCTAAATGGATGCAGAAAGGCAGAGAAAATGTGCGGGGCTGTACTAGAGAGGCTCTGTACTGCAGGGCTGTGTGCCATAGGCCCTGTGCTGTTAAGAGATAATGGTGGGGGGAGGGGAGGTGGTATCCCTCAGTTTATTGGCTGGGAATGGTGCTTAGAGGTGCTATCTCAGCTTAGCGCTTAGAGGTACTATCCTTTGTGTAGGTAAGAAACTGAGGCACAGAGAGGTGATTTGCCCAGAGTCACAGAGGAATCACAGCTGAGCCCAGATTCCTACATTACACCTCAGAATCCAGGGCTATGTCTACACTAGCAATTTAGGTTGACTTAAGGAGGCTTAAGTCGACCTAAATTACTCCCTGTCTACACCAGACTTTCATTAAGTCGACTTAAGAAATTCCTTAAGTCGACTTAATGAAAGCTTAAGTTGACTTAATAAGAGCCACCCATTAGGTCGACTTAAGCCTTAAGTTGACTCCCTAAGTCGATTTAAGGATGGTGTGGACGTGGAGTAAATGAAGTAAACTTCATTAAGTCGACTTAAAGGTGATTAGGTTGACTTAAAAATGTGGACTAAGTTAACATAAAGTCGACCTTATCAACTCGACTTAACAAAGTCGACCTAACTTTTTCTAGTGTAGACACAGCCCAGATGTCCTGACTCCCAACCTCCCTCTCCTGGGCTAATCCATTAGGCTATGTTTACACTAGAAAAGTTAAGTCGACTTAACACTTTACACTTTAAGTCGACTCTAATAAGGTGGACTTAGGCGCTAATAGCCATCCATACTGGCTTAAGTCGACCTAATAAGGTCAACTTAAGCATTAAGTCAACCTAAATCGAGGTGTTATTAAGTCGACTTAAGGAAATGCTTAAGTTGACTTAAGGAAAGCTCAGTGTGGACGCGGAGTAGTTTAAGTGGACTTAAGCCTCCTTAAGTCGACTTAATTTGTAAGTGTAGATGCACCCTTTGGGCCTTGGCTGTGCTGAGCATGGTGCTGGAATCCTGGGGTATGTCTACACTAGCAATTTAGGTCGACTTAAGGACCCTTAAGTCGACCTAAATTACTCCATGTCCACACTGGGCTTTCATTAAGTCAACTTAAGAAATTCCTTAAGTCGACTTAATGAAAGCTCAAGTCAAGTAAATAACTACCTCTCCTAAGTCGACTTAAGGACAGTGTGGACAGGGAATAGCCCTTCAGGTGACTTTATTAAGTCAACTTAATGCCAGTGCGGACGCCTATGTCCAATGTTAAGTCGACTTAAAAGGAGCCACTTTGTTAAGGAAACTCCCAGGGGCTGTAACAATGCTGATTTAGGGTGAGTGGAGGAAGTGGCTCACAGAGGGAGGCCTGGCCTGCCTGACCAGCCAACAAGGAAAGTCCTGGAGCCCCTTCTGGGGTGGGGAGAAGGATGGCAGAAAGCCCTGTGGCAAGGGGGTGCAAGGACCAGGAGGCCCAGAGGTGGGCGTGGAACGTTGGGCTCTCTGTTACCCGAGGGAGGTGGGGGAGGACAAGAAGTTCTCTGTCCAGAGAAGTGGGAGAAGACAGAACCTTGGGACTAGTTGGAATGACCGTGGGTGCAAGATGCTAGAGGGAAAAGGCATGCCCAGCCATGTACGGGCGCAGAGGGCGATGCATTCCTACACAAATAGGTGCAGAGGCCCTTAGCATAGGCAGGCTGGGTGGCCTGACTCTGCCTGAGCCCCGACAACTGTGCTTGGAGCTGGAGACTGTCATGGTATCACCCATGACTCAGTTTGTTAGGGGGGTCGCGCTGGCTGTGATGATCAGCTGTGGCTCAGGGTATCCTCAAAGCTCAGGAGTGATCTGAGACAGAGGTCTGGGCCTGCTTCTTCCTTGTTGTGTGTCAGGGGCCCCATAGTCTCCGTGGGGAATCTTGCTCTGCTCACACAGCAGGGTCCTGAGCGCCTAGAGAGAGTGAAACTGAATTCTCTCCCTGCTGCCTAGGTGGTTCCCTCCACCCAAGGCCTTAGATCTGCTGCACTAGGAGTAACTGACTCAGCTAAGCCAGGCTGAGCCCCAACGCAGGAGGATGGGCTCTGCAGAGCACCTGGTCCTCCACTGGAGGGGCCTCCAGCTGTCACCTCTTCATTTCCTGTGCACCAGGCTGCGCCATGCCCCGCCCTACATCACTTTCTAAATGCCTTACAGCATTCTTCATTGCAAGACACATTCTCAGAAGGCAGGAAACGCAACAGCGAAGCTCCTCCTGCAGCCCTATGTTAATCCATGGGCCTAGCCCCAGGACACAGACCCGCGGCAGAATAGGAGCCTGCAGCAAAGAGCCACTCAGCTAAGCCATCTGCTGGTCAGAGAGCGTGAGGCCCACTTAAATGCTGAAACCTGAGCAAAACACCGAGGCATCTCTCCTGCTGACTTTCCAAAGAACTACTTCTCTCTCATGTCTAATGCTGGGGTCATGGGCATCTGGCTGGATAGGGCAGTGTGTGAGGGGATGGTAGATAGGAACGTGTGGGAGGGGATGGTGGACGTGCATGTGTGCAGGGATGGAAGGAGGGAAGCAGAAAGAGTGGGGAAGGAGAGAGGGAATCATGGACCTGTTTAAGGGTGGATGGTAGCAGAAACAGAAGGAGGGATGGGACAAATAGTATAAGAGATCACAGAATCAGGAGAGGAAGGCTGAAAGGAACCTTGAGAATTCAGCTAGTCCAGCCCCCTGCTCAGAGACAGGACCAAGTAAACCAAAACATCCCTGACGGGTTTGTTCCACCTGTTCTTGGAAACCTCCAGTGACAGGGATGCCACAGCCTCCCTATATAACCTATTCCATGGCTGCATTTAATTTCCTCCCACTCTGTAACATTCCTATCTTCAAAGCGTCTGACAAAGTGGGATTTTCTCCCACGAAAGCTCATGCGATAAATAAATCTGTTAGTCTTTAAAAGTGCCACAGGACTCTGTAGTTTTTCCTAATAATTCACCCAAATCTCAGTTGCTTCAGATTAAGTCCATTATTTCTTGACCTAACTTCAATGGGCCTGGAGAACAGTTGATCACTGCCCTCCTTATAACAGCCCTTAAAATAGTTGAAAACTGTTCTCATGCCACCCCTGTCTTCTTTTCTCAAGGCTACATATGCCCAGTTGTTTCCTCATAGATCAGCATTTCTAAACGTTTTATCATTTTTGTTGCTTTCCCCTGGGCTTCAATCCAATTTGCCCACATCTTCCCCAAAGTGTGGCACCTTCTCCATCAGAGGCCTCAGCAGTGTTGTTACTCAGCAGAATAGTTACTTCCCAGCCAGGTCCTACACCCCAGAATGATATAAGCCTTTTTAACAACTGCATCACATTATTGCCTCATATTCAGTCTGTGATCTACTATAAGCCCCGGATCCTTTTCAGCAGTGCCACTGACTAGCCAGTTATTCCCCATTTCATCGTTGTGCATATGATCTTTCCTTCCTCAGGGTAATACATTGCACTTGTCTTTTTTGAGTTTCAGCTTGTTGATTTCAGACAAATGTTCTGATTTGTCAAGCTCATTTTGACACACCCCGATGTCTCCAGTGCTTGCAACCCCTCCCAGCTTGGTATCGGCCCCAAATTTGATGAGTGTGCTCTCCTCCCTGTGGATGGATGGACAGAAGCAGGAATGGAGGGAGGGAGGAACCATTTGCTTAAATGAGCAATGGACAGAAGCAAAAACAGAAGCATGGTTTGACTGCCCAGAAACTTTATCAATGCAGGGTTAAAGCTGACGAGCAGCATCTCTTATCCTTTCAGAACATCAACTGCTCCTGCATTTATTCCTCTGAAGGCAGGAAATTCAGCCTTAACTCGGCCCCTTCGTGCTTCCAAGAGACACAGACATCGACTGTCCATGTGGAGCAGTCAGAACAAGAAGCCAGGAAGAATGGCAGAGGAAATGCACCCATCTGCATGGTGTGCTGCATCCCACAGAGCTATGTTCTCTTGTTCATCTACAGGCACTGCAGGTGCCCTGCACCGTGCGAGGAACAGCTGGGTGTGGGGAGGGGTACGGCCATCAGCTGGGATCGTGTTCCCCCGCGTTCATTTCTGTGCTGAGCAAAGAGCACAGTGGCCTCTGCCTGCTATGGAGATCTCTGTAGTAGACATGGCAGAGCTCAGAACAGGTGATGGTCCAGAGGGAATCATTAGATCAAGGGGTGGGACCCCCTGGCAACTCTGGAGTGGCTAGCGCTGTAGCTCATTATAGTTGGGGTACGTAGCTGGTGTGCTCATTAAATCCACCCTAAATGGGTCTCCTCCCATCTACACGTGCCTCATCTCAGCTGGAAGGGCAGAGCATGCCATGTCTATAGGGGTGGGTTGGGGTTTCACTCAAGGCAATGGTGTTTTTTGTCTTGTGGGACCCCTGCAAAGCTGCATCAGAGCTAGGGAGGCTACCGCTGACTTCTCTTGGACAGTTCCTGTGAAGTCATACACTTACAACTGCAACTGAAGTCAATGGGAACTATACTTTGAATATATAAAGAGCTATATAACACAAAGTGCACTGGAAAATCAGGTCCTAAGTGTCTCAAACAGGGCTCCCAAACTTAGTGGCTGTCATGTAGAATGGGGATGACACCCCCTCATCTCACAAGGGGTTGAGAAACAAATGGGGTTGAGTAACAAATTCACTCATATCTCGGAAGATCTCAGATCAAGCAAGAACATCGCAGAAATGTCCAGGAGGAAATGAACAATTTCGTCTTTGGAGCAGGATTTGCGAAGTTAGCAGTGAACCAGGCCTTGGGTCATTAACGAGGAGGAAATAATATACTGAAAAGCTGATCATTTGGTGAGCGCTGTCCGGCCTGTGCATTGAATGAGGCAAGGGTCCTGGGGGAAAAATAGTATTAATGTTTTTAATGAGTGAACATTTCATTTAAGACTATATCATAATATGTATGCACAAAGGGCTGCATTAAGGTTACCCAGCCAGTCTTAATTCTGCCGAACTTGAGTGCTTGGCTTTGCGACATCACCTTTTTTACTGCAGTACTGCTGCTCACTAGCCTTCCCTATCTGATGAATGCTACTTTCCCTGATTCTGCTTCTCAAGTAAGGTCAGAGTCTGGACATGGGTGCTACAAGGCTTGGAAATATCTCCTCTGACACCAGCAGCTTTGGCTGCAGAACATTTCCAGACGGAGCTCCCCCTGCAGGCCGACAGCAACAACTGCGCATAGCTCCCATTCCCAGGGTATTTAAGGTGTGGACATTATGTCATCCCATGAATGTGCATAGCGACATTAAGATACTTTCTGCCTTACTATCCATCACTTTCCTAATGGCTGCTAACATTCTGTTCGCCTTTTGGACTGCCACTGTACATTGAGCGGATAGTTGCAGAGGACTACCCAGGCGGACTCCAAGATTGCTTTCCTGAGTGGTAACAGCTAATTTAGACTCCATCATTTTCCGCGTGGAATTGGGATTATGTTATCAGCATTGAATTTCATCTGCTGTTTTGTTGCCCAGCTCCTCAGTTTTGTGAGAGCCCTTTCCGCCACAGTGAGCATCAGCTTGGTAAAACTAGACCAGGGCTTTGCAGAACATCCCTGTTCCGTGCACATAGCGAAGGTGTTCTCCGACTCCTCCCCATCAGAGGGGGCTGAGTGGGGAAGGACCAATGCGGGGAGCTGAGGTGCACCTGGGAGATTAAAATTCCCCAACCTCAGCAAAGCTTCCCTCACCTCCAGCCAGCCAGCCCTCACCAGGGTGCAGCATGAGCAGCCAGTTTCCCCCCACCCCCCGCCCAGCCAGCCCTGCCTTGCCAGGGTGCGGCAGGAAGCAACTGGTGAGAGCATTGTCAGCCTGTTCCCAGGAGCTGGGCTTACTTCGTTGTTGCACCAACTGACTCCCCTGCCAA
>VOCT01039998.1:0-25420 GCA_007922175.1 Pelusios castaneus | reverse complement strand
TCCTAACACTTCCCTAGTAAGTAAAGCAGGATTAGCACTGAGTTGTACCCAGTGCCGTGCAGGCACTGGACCCCAACCTCAATTCTTAGTCCTGCTTCGATCAGTGACTGAGTCCACAGCACTGTTTTTAATTCACTATGTATAACGCCTCCCCACCCCACCCCCCGATTGGCTCAGCTGTCAGAGATGACTTGTGTATGATTTCCCAGGTCTGCTTCCCACAATGAAACCTTCTACACAGCCTCAGAAACAGCTGCTGAGCTTGTCAGGTAATTGCCGTGGCTCGTTTTGGAAGTTTCTGGGTCTGTCTGAGTTGCTGTCTGGATGTCCACATGCGCAGACACAGAATAGCCAGCTAAGATCCACGTCTCTCTCCACTGCTCCTCTCCCCGGCCCTGGAGACAAAGTCAAATGCTGCAGTGTAATGCACGTGTGTCACAGTAGCTCTTCAGGACAGATCATGTCTCTTGCTATAGGCGCATCTACACTGTAGCCGGTGGTGTGATTCCCAGGTCAAGCAGCCATACCCTTGCTAGCTCTCAATGCACTAATGAACTACAAATAGAAGTGGGAGAGGTGTTAGCCGCCCCAAGTACAAACCTAGGGTCTCGGGCGGAGCAGAGTTATTGTGAATATGTCTATCTGAACTGGAAATCATAGAATCATAGAATAATAGGGTTGGAAGGGACCTCACGAGGTCATCTAGTCCAACCCCTGCTATAAAGCAGGACCACTCCCACTAAATCACCCCAGCCAGGGTTTTGTCTAACCGGGCCTTTAAAATCTCCGAAGAGGGAGATTCTACCACCTCCCCAGGTAGCCCATTCCAATGCTTCACCACCCTCCTAGTGAGAAAGTTTTTCCTAATAACCAACCTCGACCACCCCAGCTGTAATTTGAAACCATTGCTCCTTGTTCTGTCCTCTGTTACCCTCGAGAACAGCCTAGCTACCTCTTCTTTCGAGCACACCTTCAAGTAGTTGAAGGTTGCTATCAAGTCTCCCCTCAGTCTTCTCTTCTGTAGACTAAATAAGCCTAGTTCCTTCAGTCTCTCCTCATAAGTCATGTGCCCCAGCCCCCTAATCATTTTTGTTGCCCTCCGCTGGACTCTTTCTAATTTGTCCACATCCTTTCTGTGGTGGGGAGCCCAAAACTGGACACAGTATTCCAGATGCGGCCTGACCAGTGTCGAATAGAGGGGAATTATCACATCCCTCGATCTGCTGGCAATACTCTTACTGATGCAGCCTAATATGCCATTGGCCTTTTTGGCAACAAGGGCACACTGTTGGCTCATATTCATCTTCCCGTCCACCATAACCCCCAGGTCCTTTTCTACAGTGCTGCTACTTAGCCGATCGGTCCCCAGCTTGTAGCAGTGCATGGGATTTTTCCGTCCTAAGTGCAGGACTTTGCATTTGTCTTTGTTGAACCTCATGAGGTTTCTTTCGGCCCAGTGTTCCAATTTGTCCAAGTCTCCCTGGATCCTGTCCCTGCCCTCCAGAGTATCTACCATTCCCCCCAACTTGGTGTCATCTGCGAACTTACTAAGCACGCAGTCTATTCCATCATCAAGATCATTAATGAAGATGTTGAATAGAAACAGCCCCAGGATCGACCCCTGGGGCACTCCACTTGTAACCAGTTGCCAACCAGACATCGAGCCATTGATTCCTACCCGCTGAGCCCGTTGATCTAAACAGTTTTCGATACACCTTACGGTCCACTCGTCCAACCCATACTTCCTTAGCTTGCCGACGAGAGTGCTGTGGGAAACCGTAACAAAAGCCTTCTAAAGTCAAGGTATACCACGTCAATGGCTCTTCCTGCATCCACAAATCCAGTCATCTCATCATAGAAGGAAATCAGGTTGGTCAGGCACGATTTGCCCTTGGTGAATCCATGTTGACTGTTCCTGATCACTCTATTTTCCTCCAAGTGTTTCAGGATGGATTCTTTGAAGACCTGCTCCATGATTTTCCCAGGGATTGAGGTGAGGCTGACCGGTCAGTAGTTCACCAGATCCTCCTTTTTCCCTTTCTTGAAAATTGGTACTATATTTGTCTTTTTCCCATCCTCTGGGACCTCCCCCATTCGCCACGAGTTCTCAAAAATAATGGCCAGCGGCTCAGCAATCACGTCTGCCAACTCCCTCAGCACGCTCGGATGCAGTTCATCCGGCCCCATGGACTTGTGCACATCCAGTTTCTTTAAGTGTTCCTTAATCTGACTTTCCATCACCGAGGGCCGCTCTTTTCTCCATTCCGTGTTACCCCGTGTAGTAGCCTGGGAGCTGGCCCTCCCTGTGAAGACTGAAGTAAAAAAAGCATTGAGTATTTCAGCCTTTTCCGCATCATCCTCCACGAGGATGCCTGCCCCATTCAGTAAGGGACCTACATCACCTCTGATCCTTTTCTTGTTGCTGATATATTTAAAGAATCCCTTTCTGTTATTCTTCACATCTCTTGCTAGCTGCAACTCCAATTGTCCTTTGGCCTTTCTGATTTTATCCCTGCAGTCCCGAGCAATATCTTTATACGCCTCCCTTGTCATCTGTCCAAGCTTCCACTTCTTGTAAGCTTCCCTTTTATGTTTCAGCTCCCCGCAGAGTTCCCTGCTAAGCCACGCTGGTTGCCGTCCATATTTGATGTTCTTTCTGCACATCGGAATGTTATCTTCCTGTGCCTTTAACAGGGTTTCTTTAAAATACAGCCAGCTGTCTTGGACACCTTTCCCCTTCAGATCAGCCTCCCAAGGGATCCTGCCCATCAGCTCCCTAAGGGAGCCAAAATCTCCTTGTCTGAAGTCCAGGGTGTGTGCTCTGTTTCTTTCCTTCCTTCTATTGATCAGGATCCTGAACTCTACCATCTCATGGTCGCTGCTGCCCAGGTTGCCATTTTCTTCTACTTGCCCGATCAATTCTTCTCTGTTTGTGAGCAATAGGTCTAGAGGTGCAAGGCCCCTAGTTGGTTCCTCCAGCATTTGTACTAGGAAGTTGTCCTCAATATTCTCCAAAAACTTCCTGGATTGCCTGTGCACTGCTGTATTGCCTTCCCAGCAGACGTCAGGATAATTGAAGTTCCCCATACGAACCAGGGCCTGCGATGATCTGGAAACTTCTGTTAGTTGTCCATAGAACGCCTCATCCGCCTCCTCTTTCTGGTCTGGTCTGACACCCACCACAACACCCCCCTTGTTGCATTCTCCCCTAAACTTAACCCACAGACTTTCAACCATCTTGTTTCCACTTTCATAGTGGATCTCCGAGCAGTCATACAGCTCTTTTACATACAGCGCTACTCCTCCCCCCCTTCTTCCCTGCCTGTCCTTCCTGAACAATTTAGATCCATCCATGGCAGTGCTCCAGTCATGCAAGTTATCCCACCATGTTTCTGTTATTCCAATTATATCATAGTTCCTTGTCTGTGCCCGTACTACCAATTCTTCCTGCTTGTTTCCCAGGCTCCTCGCATTTGTGTACAGGCACCTAAGATACTGGGCCCAATCACACTTCCCAGCTCCAGTGCAGATGCGTGTGTCCAGCTTCCATTACAGTGGGGCCCAAACTCAGCTTCTGCCCAGGGATCCAAAGGTCTTACTGGAATACAAATTCTAAGTAATGCATTCCATATCCACCTCATTACAATTGTGTTTTCAATTACCCAGCGAGACACCGGCTACCAAGGTTTCCACAAGACCCTGAAAGCCGTGTGCCAGAAGAATGGTGTATACGCATCCCCGACCTTCGCCCGCATAGACCTCAACAGTGCCCTCGCTCAGCCCATCTATGAGAAAATTGGCACCATGTTCAAAAACATATTCAGGTGAGAGGAGCCCTACTCTGCTCAGGCTGCAGAGCCTTCTGTGTTCGTGCTGTCCAGGCGCCATATGGATCCCAGTTTACGTAGAACCCTGTTCTCTGGCCTTCTTGAGTAACCCAGTCTGAGGGAGTTCCCTACCAGCTCTGTGCCACTACCTGGCTTCTATAGCAGGGCTGCATATGTTATCACATAAACCCTGTGTAGATAACACCGCAAGAAGTACTAGATTGGAAAGTCCAGATTGACAGCTTCCCTTATGGCCCCGGGTTGGTCCAGGTGCCCTATTTAAGTACAGGAGGAGTGCCAGGAAGTTTCTGAGCCAAAAGGTGAGCTCCATAACAGTAGAGAAGGGCAGAGAAGTCAGCAACCACAGCTGAAAAGAGGGGACTTGGAGTGGGTGTGGGAGTTCTGTTGAAGAAGGAAGGAGGCAGGCCTCTGTTCCTTAGGGGTAGGGAGTGAATTCTTGCATGTTCTCTGGGGTTGGTTCTTTTCAGTTTTCAGAGGCTGCTCAGGAGCAGCAGAGCCTTTGATCACAGCAGAGCCCTGATTAGGGGACCTATAAAGGCATTAAAGCAGTCAGCCACAGGAGGCCAAAAACGGGAGTTTGAGTGGGAGGTGTGGAAGAGGGCGTGGTGTTTGCTGTGTTTTTCTTTGACAGGAGCTTAGGTAGGAAAGCTATGACGGTTTCTGAGGCAGCCGTGGTAGTGATCCGAGGAATAGAAGAGACAAAGCATCTCACGAAGTGGGATTTTCTCCCACGAAAGCTCGTGTGATAAATAAATCTGTTAGTCTTTAAAAGTGCCCCTGGCCTCTGAGCTAACAGGGTAGTTATTAGGAGATTGGTCCATGTGTCCTGTGTTAGAGCAGCTCTGTGGCTGCTCTAGTTTATGCCAGGGTCAGTGTGGCACATGACCAGTCCTGGGGTGAAGGTGGGGAGATACCGATGGCCTAAAGCCACTCTTCTCCAATCACCCCCTCAGCCAGGGCCAGATTAAGGGCTGGCCACTTTCATGGCGTCCCCCAGCCTGGGGCCTCAGCCCCCCACTTTCATTGCCCCTCCCACCTGGGGCCTCAGCCCCCCACCGCATCAACCAGCCTGGGGGTGGGGCAGCACTTGAGGGGGCTGGGGCCTTGGGCCCTAGGCAGCACCCAACGGCACTCCTGTCCCACCCCCGGGCCGGCAGGCCAGCAGGTGGCTGCTGCGTTCGTGGGCCAGAGGCAATCAGCACATGGTGAAGCCTCCAGTGCAGCCCTCTGGGGCCCAGCGTGCTGTTGGGCTGCCGTACTGGGGCCCACCCCTGCGGGACTGGCCAGGCCAGCCTGAGTTGCAGGGCCCCAGTGCGGTGGCCTGACAGTATTCTGGGCCCCCAGCTCTGGAGCACAGTGGCCACACACTGGCCCACCCCATCCCCTGGAACAAAGCAGACAGCCTGGGAATGGGGGCAGGAATGCCACAGGGTGTGGCCTCTGATCCTAGGCCCTGGCTCCCCCCAGCGCTGGCCAGGACCTTCCCAGAGCTGAGCTGGATGTTTGCAAAGAGGCAAAGGGCCCAGGGTTATAACCCAGGCCTCTCTTTAGGCCGGGCCCCAGGACTGCAGACCCTAAAGCCCCGGTGTTACTCCAGCCCTGCCCTCAGCTGTTTCAAGTGTCGGAAGACCAAGCCCGTTTGTCTTTTTAATGATTCAATGATTTAATAACAATGCATTTTATTATCCAACTAGGACCCAACAGTGCACCAGGGCTTCGCTGAAAATACACCTCGATACTTTCAAAAATGAGATCCCGCAGGAAATCAACAAAGTTGGGGAGAAGAGCCCAGTGACTAATGACAACTGTCTCAACTTCACCATTCAAGAAGTAAATAGAGGTTCAGATAAGAGGGGTGCTTTGCCCTGCCAGCCAGCAGACGAGAGGGTCGGGTCATTCTGCTCTTCTGCGTAGCAGGGCTGAGGAGGTCTGCAGGACAGACGTAGCAATGAGAGGGTAACAACTGGTGAAGGGGACCCTCAGGCAGAGCAGGATCGGCTCTGTGATGAGCTCCGCCTTTTGGCTCACTGATAAGAGACATGAACAGCTGTCAGCGATAGCAGACAGAGCGGGTTTAGCATTTATCATCTGGCTTCCATGCAGGGCAGATTCAGGTGCAGCAGACTTCATTGCAGAGGTGAACAATTAAGCAGAGACTGAAAGTCTTCGCCCTCAATCAGGCAATCCATGCATGAAGCTCCAGCACAATGAAGCTAGGAGTTAGTTCGAAGGCCCCAGGCACCATTTCGCCTTTAAGATGTGAAACGGTTTGTGGAACTCTCCGATTCTTTAAATTCACATATTTGTACGTAAAGCCTTAAGAACCCCACCCCTGTATATTCCACCTTGATTTTGGGTCTAACTAATAAACAATCCGCATAAACACTGATCTCTGACCAGTTGCAGCGTTCCAAACTGTTGTTTAGATTCTTTTTACAAGCAAGGAATAGAAAAGATAACAGCAGATGCTTTAAATTGACCCTTGCAGACAAACATCATCCTGAACACGCTGGAAAGAGAGATCCTGAAGAAGAAGGTGGATATCTACCAGTCCCTTCTGCTGTCCATCCAGAGCAACCTACGGCCTCACTATGAAGGTAGGACCCTCGGACTGGGTGATCCTGTTTTGCATTAGTTTGTTCTTTGGCATCAGGCCATAGGGGAGTGCTGGTGGTGATGATGATGAACTTCTTCAACTTCATCCTCCAATCCCGGAAAATGGCAGGTGAAAGAAAAGTACGGTGGTCTCTATCTTCAGGCGTAAAGAGATTGTCCAAGCATGTAGTAATTCCTGACTCTCATGGGGTTTATGTACCCCATGCTGGCCCATCAACCAAAGGATTTTCACAGACACTGCTGGCCATTGCTGATGTGGCAGTCTCTCTACAGCTGAGAGGATCAAAGGGTTGAGAAGCGGTGGGAAGAGGCAGTTGCCAAGAGAGTGAGCAGTCTGGAGAAGGGAACTCCACCAGAGACAATGTCCTGGAAAGAGACGACCAGACCAACAGGCTGAAGAGCCTGCAGAAACTGAGGGAAAGGAGGAAAGGGTTCAAGGCACAACCAGAGTTGATGATCACTGATTCAGGTTCTCTAGCTTGAGGGTCCTGAGCCAGATGCCCAGTGAAATGGGTGGACTTCGGTTCCCGTACTGACAGCCTGACAAATTTTAAATCAAAAAGAGTTTTCAAATTCCTATGGACTTTGAGAAGCCTTATGATAACTTTCCTAGAGCATTGTGACGGTGAAACCTGTGGTTGCACAATTTGCTGGAGGCAATTTACTTCAGACTATCATGGGCCGCAAAACAATAGTGAAGAGCAACTCTGGCTTCAGTGGGGCACTTACGGTAATGTCCGGTCTACATCAAAGATTATTAGCTCTCGGTCCATTCCTGTTTGTGATTATAAAGGACACTTTGAGGCAGGGGACAAGAAGGGAGGCTCTATGGAGCATGCTTGTCACAGGCGATATAATGTTCTGCAAGGATAGGTGGGAGCTGAAAGGAACCTGGAATGATGGAGGGCTGCAGAGAAGAACATGCTTTGCAAATCAGCTGACAGAAGTCTTAATACATGTAGTGCTTCATTGAGAGGGACAATGAGAAGCCAATAAAACTGGATGGGATAGCATTATACTCTGTGCTCCTAGTCACAGGAAAAAGACCGTGAGAAAGACCCAAAAAAAGGTGGTCTGAGATGCTGGAGGAGGACATGAAGGTTGGTGTCATCTCTGAAAATGCACTTGACAGGAAAGCTTGGAGCCAAAGAACATGAGCCACCCACCCTGACTAAAACAGGCCAGGAAAGTGAAGAAGAAAAAGAAGATGGTTTCTGGCCTCTTGAGATGTTTCTCCAGACAGATAGAAGGACTTTTGTTACCTCTGAGCGAGGACTAATTACAGGGACCATCTCAATTTCATTAGCATCAATAGAATGTGCAGCAAAATATGTAAATCGGTGTTCTCGGGTATCATGACTTTGGTGGTGCTGGAGGTCTGGCCAGCACACCCTTCCAGTCATCCAGCAGATTGCTGTCAGGGCAATGCAAGCCACTGGATCCCGGGGCATTCTGAGCGTCCCTGGGTCTCTGTGGACTGCAGCACTTATTCATGCCTTGGCCTCTCTCAGTCTACTACCTCTTCACGGAAATGGAGCCTCCTACATTGGGTCCTCAAGACCAGGGCCGACCCCCCAGACACCTCAGTTACTGAAAGACACCCTCTCGCAGAACTGCCCCCAGAGATGTGAAGCATCTGGTTACACTGTCTCTCCAGAGTCGCGCAGCAGTTGTGAAGCATTCAACATGCAAAGAGACAGAGTCCAGAGCCCGCTACCTGAATGCTCGTGTACTAAATCAGATAAGGCACAAGGGAGTACCATGTCTAGACGGCACTAAACCCTACCTGCATTTCGCTGCAGAGTGCACGGCTCGTGGGCTGCAACAGGGAGCTGCCTTCTCTTGGCTCAGCTTGGTTCCTTTGCCTTGACCAATTTGGCCTCTTCCCTTGGCATCCTTGCAGCCAGTTGGGCTCAGGAAAGCCAGCGGGCACCTTCTGTCTGATGAAACCTGGCATGCAGGGGCACCTGCTTCTCTCTCCTTTTGGGGTAGAAAAAAACCAGCCAGAGACCTCAGAGACCAGGTCCTCCTTCTTTATCACTTTTAGCACCCTTTCCAGCATCCTCACATTAGCACTAACAGCCGTCAGAGGACTGTGTTGCCCAGGCAACCTCTCCCCTGCCATATCAGTTGACAGTGTCAAGAGAGGGGCTGAGGACTTGAGCCAGGCCATGGCCTCCTTGCCTTTGAACTGGAAACTCACCTAGAAACTGTCAGAGGCGGCTTTTGGGGTAGGCGAAGCAGGCACATGCCTAGGGCCCCGAGCAGTAAGGGGCCCCATCACCTGCTTTTTCGACCCCAAAAGGCCCATCTGCCTTGGTTGGCAGCAGGAGGAGGAACTGGCTCATGGGGCCGGGCCACATGGGTGGGAACTGAGGCTGGAGGAGGAGGGTGGGGCAGCAAGGGGAGGAAGGGGGAACAGGGCCACAGAGGGGGGCCCCAGTGGGCCTATAGGAAGCCCCACAATGGGCCTTCGCCTAGGCCCCTAATAGCCAAAAGCCACCTCTGGAAACTGTGGTGGAGGTTGGTGAGTTTCAGTGTGTCTGGGCTGGGGGATTGGCCCAAGGCATATCTCTGGGACAGGGGGTCATGCTGTCTGGACCTAGGGGACCAATTGTAGACTGAGACAAACAATGTATGTTAATAATGGTCTGACTTTGGTTCCCAGCCTCTGGTTCAGGTCGTGCATGAGGCCCTGGGCTCCATGCTGTCTCTCCCTACTCCAGGGGTCAGGCTGAGACCCTCGTGTGTGGTTGAAGTTCTCACAGGGGAATTAAAGAGGCGTGGGAAAAGGAAGCAGGGCACGGCACTGAGGCAGAGAAGTGGGATGGGGAAGAGTCTGGGGACAGGGGTCGGGATCTGGCTCAAATCAATTCCTGCTCCAGTATTTCACTGGCATCTCTGCAATGTCCCACTCAGGGCTAGGGGGTGTGAAGGCATTGGGGTGGAGGGTCATTTGCACTGGGGAATACGAGAGAGCTTCATTCTCTGGGCAGCCAGGCTGGCTCCTAGATCCAGCATTACAGCCACTGTCACTAGAGGAGCAGCCGGAGATGCCTTTGAGTGGTGCTGGTGTAACCCACATGCCTAAAAAGGGCTCTCTCTTTAAGAAACCTGCTAAGGATGGGTTACTGTTGCTGGGCAGATTAGCTACCCACAACCAGAAACTTCTGGAAGCAGGGAGTGGTAGCATTTTGAGCATGCTCCACAGTGTAGCAGGGAGTGGTAGCATTTTGAGCATGCTCCACACCCTGCTGGTGTGATGTGTGTGGTCAGTCAGATGACATGAGAGCAGCAGTCTGTGCAGACAGCAGGCAGGAGCTGCTTTGAGAAGAGCCCATGTGCTCAGTTCTCAGGAGAGAAGTTGAGCCAGGAGTGAACAAGATGTTTTCTCCCTCTAATGGAGTCATCTGCAACAGACTTTGCAGACATGCATATGGGACTGAGGGCTGGTTGCAAAGGAGAAGGAAAAGCCTGCATGGAATGCTACAGAAGATTCCTGCAAAGAAAGAAGAAGAGGACAGCTATTTCTTGCCACTCAAGCCCCTACACTGGAACAAAGATTGGAGCTGGGAGTTGGGTGAACTCCACCTGGACTTTGGGACTCTTGGGGATCTTTCCTGCGGGGGTTTCTGTAGGAATTGTTCTTGGTTAATTGTATTTTGTTTTCTTAGGATAAGGTTTATTTAGTTAGTAGTTAATAAAGTTCATTCTTATGTTTGTTTTTAGTAGTATTTTAATGCGGGAGGGTAACTCTGAACAATCTTTGCTGTGAGTTCCATACAGACTGGATCCTGGGTCTCCAGCTGCTTTCTCCATAGGGATTGGGGAGTATATCTGTGAGGCATTTGAGAAGGGCAATCGAATTAATTTTAGGCCACCCAAAGGTTACTCTGGCATCACCATTGGCTGCCATTATTTTCCTCACCTAAATCCCACCCGCAGCAGCTCCACAATCAAATCTTTCCTGGTCTTGTCCAGCATTGTGACCGCCCCCTCTTTCCCACAGTGGCGGCGCAGATCCAGGGGCGGCAATCCTGCCAAAGGATGCAAAATGTCCTCAAGGAGAACATTGTGATAGAGACGAAGGCGGGGATGTTTGAGGAGGCAAAGGAGAAGATGAAGACGCAGCTCCAGGAACTGAAGGTGAGGATCGCTTCCCCCTGCTCTGTGGGGCTGTGTTTATGGGTTTGGGTGGTGCAGTCTGGGGAGTGTTGTAGCCTGATTTTTTTTATGATTTGGAATTTGGATCAGAATCACCAAGAGATCTTAACAGGTAATTTGGGTTCCTGCCTGAATCTGACCATAGATAAAATCTAAAACGAGGAACCCCAGGGATGCCGAACAGGAATTCTTACACTGGTAGGTTCAAATATTTTATAAAAACCTTTTATTGCAACGAGCGTAAATGGTAAGCAAAGAATTGAGAAAAGATTCAATGAGCAAATTCACAGTCAAATTACAATTGACTTCTATTCTGATGAATGCATACATGCAAGCCAAGCATTGGTTAAGCTAGAGGCTACACTGTACAGAGGGATGCCCCAGAGCACATTACCCAGTCAGAATTTTGGCAAAAGTTATTGGTGCAAACTTCCTGCTCCATGAGAAGTTTAATTTCTGCCTAGAGCAGACGCATCAGGACCTTGATTTTCAAGGGTCCTTTAAGGCCCCGATCATTGCACTCACATGTCTAACGAAACAGGAGCCTTGACTCCAGTGAACCACAAACAGGCTTAAGAGTAAGTCTGTGAGTGTTTGCAGAATTATTAAATTTACTATTTGTGTTACCCCAGCACTAAGAAGCTCCAGTCATGGGCCAGACCCACCATCCTGGGTGCTGTCTAAATGCAGACCAAAAGAATAGGCGTTCCTCTGCATACAGACAAGAGACAACATGTGATCAGGGTGTAAATGACCTCTCTACAGTGAACTGCATGGAACCCAAATGCTCTTGGTCTATGTCTACACTTACTAAAGTTAGCTCAAATTAGTTAATTCAAAGTAACTAATTTTAATTAATTTTAGTTAGTTTGAATTAACTTAATTCGAACTAGCAAAATTTAGTTTGAACTAAGCAAGTGCCATTCATGGCACTTGCTTAGTTCGAATTAGCAATTTGCATTGAGTTCAATGGGCCTGTTAGTTCGAACTAAGCAATTAGTTCGAACTAACATGGCCACATTGGTTAATTCCAACTAACTCGTTCAAATTAACCCTTAGTTCAAATAGCCTATTCAAATGTATTAGTTCAAATTAAGGAAGCCCTTAATTCGAACTAATTAAAGCCTAGTGTAGCCATGGCTTTAGTTAGTTCGAATTAAGCTTCCTTAATTCGAACTAACTTGCCAGTGTAGACATAGTCTTGGAAGAAACACTAATGATTGCTCCATTTTCCTAAGGACAGGTGCATGCTCTAGCTACTCGCATCTTCTTTGTATAGAACAGGAGTGTCACACATGCAGCCCATGGGCTGAATGCAGCCTGCAAACCTCTTCTATCCGGCTCATGGCTGTGCTCCACGGGACCACACTCCGTCCCTAACAGAGAGAGAGAGAGTGGTACTGTAGAGCACTGTTTGACATACACAGCACTTCATGATGCCATAAGAGTGCTGTAGTGTTTCGATTTATGGTGTGTACGGCCCAGCACTCTTCAGAGATCTCTTAACCCTATGTGTCCATGGTAACTGTGAGCACATCTGTTTGTTGATTAATCCAAATATTTGCAGGACTCTGAAAGATGTAAACAAACATTTTGATGCTGCTCCCTATTTTTGCACATGCAAAGCGATGGGACTTACAGCAAGTGTAAAGGTTGGTTGAACTTGGCCCTATGTGCCTCTGTGGATTGTACTGACCAGAGCTACTACCTAGATTAGGGTGTCAAACTGTAGCCTGATTCTTTATGATTTGGAATTTGGATTGAGATTGCCAGGGAATTTCGGTTCTTGCCCGAATCTGACCACAGAAAATATTTAAAACATGGATCCCTCAAATTACTTTGTAAAATCCTTTATTGCTAAAAGCATAAAGCATATAATTGAGAAAAATGTTCTTGATAAATGTACAATGAAATAATTAGCTTATACACACAGAATGCATTTAGGAAATCTTATGCAGTTTGTAATTTAATAGATTACATTTTCTGTTTAAAAACATATGGTTGCTAAATTTACACCCTGGAGCCAAAAACGGATGCCTGATGCCTCAAATGGACATGAGGAATGCAGAGTCTGGCAACCCTAACTAATATATATAAACTTATTAAAACAATAAAGACTAGATAGCTAAGGAAGAGCAAGATGGGTCTGTGAAGCGTTGAGCTGGAGACTGAGAACTGGAAGCTTCCCTGCTTTTCAAATCCCAAGGTCTTAAATTCCTTTTCCCCACTAGCAACTGGGCTCACACCTTTATAGCCTTCTAAAAATAGGTTAGATTAGATCCTCTTTTATCATCAAAATATGGGTCCTTACCCCAGAAATTGTCAGGGTACACCTGTATCATTGGTTAAGGGATTTGTGTGTACAATTGACATATGATTAACGTATAACTGCCCTCCAGAAAGTTCATCACCTTTCCTCTTTTCTTATTTATGAATTTTGTGGGTTTTGAGAAACATCAAAGGTTCCACCTTAAGTTTTTATTTAAGTTGTTATTCACCTGCTAACCTATGTATCATGATCCAAAATAACTTATCTGGGGTTTTCCATTAGAGATTGTTAAACAAACAGATGCACCCTGTCTGATATTTTTAAACCTCAAAGTACGGTAATTTATAACTACATCTTTTAGCAGAGCTTTTACATACATGCTGTTTATAATTTCTTACCTCAGCCTGTAGGCACCTTGCATTTCAGCTACCAATATAAAAGTTATGCTAAGTGTACTGCTATAGAACCAGGATTTCTTCAACTTAGAAAGAAATATATATATAAAATGACATACATAAAGTGATATATGCATGCAAACCAAACATAGGTAAAATCAGGGGCTATACAAACATGTGGGACATCTTCCATCTGGCCCGTGACTATGCTCTGTAGGACCATACTCTCCCTAACAGAGAGAATGACTGTGGTCTCTTGGTAACCTGTAGTACAGTCTCGTATACCCAGTGCTCTGCAATGTCATGAGGGTGTCAGGTCTCACAACACTATGGAGCTCTGTGCTCTGTGATACTGTGAGACCATACTCTCTCTCTGGCTATGTCTACACTTATTAATTTAAGTCGACTTAGCTAAGTCGATTTAACAAAGTCGACTTTAAGTCATCTTTGTTAAGTCGACTTAGCATATCCACACTTAAATTTTAAGTCGACTTTGAGGGGACCCTACAAAGTCGACCTAGAGTGTCCTGTGGGGGGGGAGGGGCAAGCCAGGCTCTCCCTGTGCCAGCCACCCTGGCAGGGAGGGCAGTGGGGAAGTCCTGGAGAGCCCTAAGTCGACTTAGAGTTGACTTAGGGGTACTCCATGTCTACACTGGCTTAACTCGACTTTAGAAAGTCGACTTAAGCAGAAAGTCGACTTAAAAGTAGGTTTAGTAAAGTCGACTTAATTTTTCCTTAAATCAACTTAAGCAGCTGTTTAAGCCGACTTAAGGAAAGTGTAGTGTAGACGCAGAGTAAATTAAGTCGACTTAAGCAAGCTTAAGTTGACTCAATTTACAAGTGTAGACGCACCCTCTGTTAAGAAGCGTTCCTGTGTTCTCTGTTCCTTTGTGTAGGAAGGGTAGGAAGTATGGCAAGAGACCACCCTGGCTTAACCAGGAGATTTTCAATAATCTAAAAATAAAGGAAGAGTCCTACAAAAAGTGGAAAGTAGGTCAAATAAAAAAGAATGACTATAAATAAATAAATAACACATTTATGTAGGGGGAAAATCAGGAAGACCAAGGCACAAACTGAAGGCATAAAGGATAACAAAAAACATTTTTTAAATACATTAGAAACAAGAGGAAGACCAAGGACAGCATAGGACCATCACTCAACAAAGAGGGAAAAACAATAACAGAAAATGTGGAAATGGCAGAGGAACTAAATTATTTCTTTGTTTCTAACTTCACCAAGAAGATTGATGGCGATTGGATGCCTAATGTAGGGGAGGGCAGTAAAAATGGAATAGGATCAGAAGGCAAAATAGGGAAAGAACAAGATAAAAATTACTTAGAGAAGTTAGATGCCTTCAAGTCACCAGGGCCTCATGATAAGCACCCAAGAATACCCAAGGAGCTGACTTGGGAGATATCTGAGCCATTGGCTATTATCTTTGAAAAATCATGGAAGACTGGAGATGTCCCAGAGGACTAGAAAAGAGCAAATATAGTGCCCATCTATAAAAATGGAAATATGGGCAACCCAGGGAATTACTGACCTGTCAGTTTAACCTCTGGACCAGCAAAAATAATGGAGCAAATAATTAAGGAATCAATTAGCAAACATCTAGAAGAGAATAAGGTGTTAAGTGATGGTCAGCATGGATTTGTCAAGAACGAATAATGTCAAACCAACCTGATAGCTTTCTGTGATAGGGTAACAAGCCTTGTGTATAGAAGGGAAGTGGTAGATGTAGCATATATAGTGGAGTTAGGCTTTTGATACGGTCTCACATCACCTTTTCATTAACAAACTAGAGAAGTACAGCCTGGTTGGAGCTACTATAATATGGGTGCACATGGTTAGATAACTGAGAGTAGTTATCAACGGTTCACAGTCACGCTGAAAGGGCATAACAAGTGGGGTACTGCAGGTATCTGTTCTGGGTCTGGTTCTGATCAATATTTTCATCAATGATTTAGATGATGGCAGAGAGTACACTTGTAAAATTTGCCAACGATACCAAGCTGGAAGGGGTTGCAAGTGCTTTGGGAGATAAGATCACAATTCAAATTTTTTTGGACAAACTGGTGAAATGGTCTGAGGTAAATAGGATGAAATTCAATAAAGACAAGTGCAAAGTACTCCACTTAGGAAAGAACAATCCATTGCACACATACACAAAATGGGCAATGACTGCCTAGGAAGGAGTACTGCGGAAAGGGATCCCGGTGTCATAGTGGACCACAAGCTAAATATGAGTCAACAGTGTAACGCTGTGGCAAAAAAAGCAAACCCCATTCTGGGATGTATTAACAGGAGTATTGACAGTAAGACAGGAGACATAATTTTTCCGCTCTACTCTGCCCTGATTAGGCCTCAACTGCAGTATTGTGTCCAGTTCTGGCCTCCTCATTTCAGGAAAGATGTAGACAAATTGGAGAAAGTCCAGAAAAGAGCAACAAGAATGATTAAAGGTCTGGAGCATTTGAATTATGAGGAAAGACTGAAAGAGCTGAGTTTGTTTAGTCTGGAAAAGAGGAGACTGAGAAGGGACATGATACCAGTTTTCAAGTACCTAAAAGTCTGTTACAAGGAAGAGGGAGAAAAATTGTTCTCCTTGGCCACCGATGATAGGACAAGAAGCAATGGACTTAAATTATAGCAAGGGAGGTGTAGGATGGACGTTAGGAAGAAATTCCTGTCAGGGTCATTAACCACTGGAATGAGTTGCCTAGGCAGGTTGTGAAACCTCCATCACTGGAAGTTTTTAAGAGCAGGGTAGACAAACACCTGTCAGAGGTGGTTTAAGAGGGTACTTGATCCTGCCATGAGTGCAGGGTACTGGACTCAATGACCTCTCATGGTCCCTTCCAGTTTCTAAGGCTATGTTTACACTTGCAAGTTCAGTCGACTTAAGCCTCCTTAAGTCGACCTAACTTAGTCCCTGTCCACACCAGGTTTTCATTAGGTCAACTTAAGAAAATCCTTAAGTCGACCTAATGAAAGCTTAGGTCAACTTAGTAAGACCTGCTGGTTAGGTCGACCCAACCCTCCTTTAGGTCGACCTAGGCACAGTGTGGACGCTAAAGTCGCCCTAAGGGCAGTTAGTTTGACTTAACAAAGTGGACTAAGTCCTCGCCCATGGAAACCACTTTGTTAAATCGACTTAATAAGGTCGACTTTAAGTCGACATAAAGTCAACCTTATTAAGTCGATTTATCAAAGTCGACCTAACATTTTCTAGTGTAGACATAGCCTATGATTCTATGTTTTGTATGAAGCATGGCTTGTGGGGTATCATTTTAAAAGTTTTTATCTTTTAACCTTAATATCCACTTGAATAGTGTGTGCAATCATTGTATGTGAAGTTAGGAAGTATTGCTATGTGTGTTAACCTTTCAGTGGAAACAAAGGATCAGCCAGATGTGTGCTGATGGCCATTAAAGGGAATCAATTCTCTGAGAGACTTCTTAGAGGAAGCATGTACACAGTGGGGAACTGCCTGACCAATGGGAGCTTCCTGACATCAGTGACATCACTACTTGGTCTCACAGTTCTTCTGCCTCTACCCCCATCTCAATACCTGGATACCTCAATTGTCTGGAAGATAAATACCTCAGTTGTCTGGAAGATAAAGACTTTGATCTAGGGAGATGGGTTTCAGACTGGAAGGGAGTCCAGGTTAGACTGACCAGAGGTCCCAGTTTTACAGGGAAAGTCCCAATATTCAAGTCTGTCTCCTATACAGGAGTCTATTACTCCCTTCCCCCCTTTCCTGATTTTTCATATTTCCTGTCTGCTCACCCTAATCCAGTCTGGGTATTAAGGGCGGAGGAGTAGTGCTATATATAAAAGAGCTGTATGACTGCTCAGAGATCCACTATGCAAGTGGAAACAAGATGGTTGAAAGTCTATGGGTTAAGTTTAGGGGAGAATGCAACAAGGGGGGTGTTGTGGTGGGTGTCTGCTACAGACAGCCAGACCAGAAAGAGGAGGTGGATGAGGCGTTCTATGGACAACTAACAGAAGTTTCCAGATCATCGCAGGCCCTGGTTCTTATGGGGGACTTCAATTATCCTGACGTCTGCTGGGAAGGCAATACAGCAGTGCACAGGCAATCCAGGAAGTTTTTGGAGAATATTGAGGACAACTTCCTAGTACAAATGCTGGAGGAACCAACTAGGGGCCTTGTACCACTAGACCTATTGCTCACAAACAGAGAAGAATTGACCGGGGAAGTAGAAGTAAATGTCAGCCTGGGCAGCAGCGACCATGAGATAGTAGAGTTCAGGATCCTGATCAATGGAAGGAAGGAAAGAAGCAGAACACACACCCTGGACTTCAGACAAGCAGATTTTGGCTCCCTTAGGGAGCTGATGGGCAGGATCCCTTGGGAGGCTGATCTGAAGGGGAAAGGTGTCCAAGGCAGCTGGCTGTATTTTAAAGAAACCCTGTTAAAGGCACAGGAAGATAACATTCCGATGTGCAGAAAGAACAGCAAATGTGGACGGCGACCAGCGTGGCATAGCAGGGAACTCTGTGGGGAGCTGAAACATAAAGGGGAAGCTTACAAGAAGTGGAAGCTTTGACAGATGACAAGGGAGGCGTATAAAGATATTGCTCAGGACTGCAGGGATAAAATCAGAAAGGCCAAAGGACAATTGGAGTTGCAGCTAGCAAGAGATGTGAAGGATAACAGAAAGGGGTTCTATAAGTATATCAGCAACAAGAAAAGGATCAGAGGTGGTGTAGGTCCCTTACTGAATGGGGCAGGCGTCCTCGTGGAGGATGATGCGGAAAAGGCTGAAGTTCTCAATGCTTTTTTTACTTCAGTCTTCACAGGGAGGGCCAGCTCCCAGGCTACTACACGGGGTAACGTGGAATGGAGAGGAGAGCGGCCCTCGGTGATGGAAAGTCAGATTAGGGAACACTTAAAGAAATTGGATGTGCACAAGTAAATGGGGCCGGATGAACTGCATCTGAGCGTGCTGAGGGAGTTGGCTGAAGTGATTGCAGAGCCACTGGCCATTATCTTTGAGAACTCGTGGCGAACGGGGGTGGTCCCGGGGAATTGGAAAAAGGCAAATATAGTACCTCTCTTCAAGAAAGGAAAAAAGGAGGATCCGGAGAACTACAGACCGGTCAGCCTCACCTCAATCCCTGGGAAAATCATGGAACAGGTCCTCAAAGAATCCATCCTGAAACACTTGGAGGAAACTAGAGTGATCAGGAACAGTCAACATGGATTCACCAAGGGCAAATCGTGCCTGACCAACATGATTTCCTTCTATGATGAGATGACTGGATTTGTGGATGCGGGAAGAGCCATTGACGTGGTATACCTTGACTTTAGCAAGACTTTTGACACAGTTTCCCATAGCATTCTCGTTGGCAAGTTAAGGAAGTATGGGTTGGACGAGTGGACCGTAAGGTGGATCAAAAACTGGCTAGATCAATGGGGTCAGTGGGTAGGAATCAATGGCTTGATGTCTGGTTGGCAACTGGTAACGAGTGGAGTGCCCCAGGGGTCAGTCATGGGGCCGGTTCTATTCAACATCTTCATTAATGATCTTGATGATGGAATAGACTGCGTGCTTAGTAAGTTCGCGGATGACACCAAGTTGGGGGGAATGGTAGATACTCTGGAGGGCAGGGACAGGATCCAGGGAGACTTGGACAAATTGGAACACTGGGCCGAAAGAAACCTCATGAGGTTCAACAAAGACAAGTGCAAAGTCCTGCACTTAGGACGGAAAAATCCCATGCACTCCTACAAGCTGGGGACCGATTGGCTAAGTAGCAGAGCTGTAGAAAAGGACCTGGGGGTTATGGTGGACGGGAAGATGAATATGAGCCAACAGTGTGCCCTTGTTGCCAAAACGGCCAATGGCATATTAGGCTGCATAAGTAGAAATATTGCCAGCAGATCGAGGGATGTTGATAATTCCCCTCTATTTGACACTGGTCAGGCCGCATCTGGAATACTGTGTCCAGTTTTGGGCTCCCCACTACAGAAAGGATGTGGACAAATTAGAAAGAGTCCAGCGGAGGGCAACAAAAATGATTATGGGGCTGGGGCACATGACTTATGAGGAGAGAATGAAGGAACTAGGCTTATTTAGTCTACAGAAGAGAAGGCTGAGGGGAGACTTGATAGCAACCTTCAACTACTTGAAGGGTTGCTCCAAAGAGGAGGGAGCTAGGCTGTTCTCGATGGTAACAGAGGACAGAACAAGGAGCAATGGTTTCAAATTACAGCTGGGGAGATCAAGGTTGGATATTGGGAAAAACTTTCTCACTAGGAGGGTGGTGAATCATTGGTATGAGTTACCTAGGGAGGTGGTAGAATCTCCATCTTTGGTGATTTTTAAGGCCCGGTTAGACAAAACCCTGGCTGGGGTGATTTAGTGGGAGTGGTCCTGCTTTTTAGCAGGGGGTTGGACTAGATGACCTCGTGAGGTCCCTTCCATCCCTATTATTCTATGATTCTATAAGATGCCTATAATGTCTGTTAGGGCAAGAGACTGCTTGAATCAAATCTTGCTTAGTCTGTTAACGTTAGAATTTAGACTGTGCTTCTGTTTTTATTTCTTAGGTGTCCAACTTTGGCCTCTGTGCCTGCTGCTTATAATTACTTAAAATCAATCTCTCTGTAGCTAATAAGTCTGCTTTATATTTTACATGAAAGAATGTGGTTTTGGTTGAAGTGGTTGGGGAATCTCAGCTCCAGTTTACAGAGGCCGTTGTACATCCACTATTGTTTTGTCAGTGTGGTAAATTAATTAATGAGACTGACCTGGCCACAGGAGACTTCAGCAGTTCAAGATGGTATATTTCTGCGGTAGAAGGCTGGGGGTTGGGGTGACAGTCTGCATTTCTCTCTGTTTTTATGACCGGCTTGGAGAACCTTAATGTGATTTAGCCTGGCATCTATCTTCACCTGCTGATGGCTCAATGATTCCAGCAACTGGAAAATTGGCTTCTGGTCACTGACAGAGCACAGTATCAGACAGTCCAAGCTGCAGAGTTAAAGGAACCCAGAAGTCACACAGTTCTAGGCTGTACACTGGGGACCCCTCCGCTATAAATAGATCGTGAGTTTTTCTCCAAAGAAAGAGCAGAAATATTTATTGGACACTGTTGTCTTTTCAGAATTCTTATTGAGAATTTTATCGGTTGCATCTAGTGGTGATCCAATACCATACAACCACTCAATAATGGACAGTAATGAACAACACCATCATTAGGGTTCTTTGTTCCTGTTGTAAGCAAGGGTAAGAAGCTGGGCACCTCTCTTGCTTAGCAGCTAAGCAGGGAGGGGG
Source organism: Pelusios castaneus (assembly GCA_007922175.1). Taxonomy (NCBI): domain Eukaryota; kingdom Metazoa; phylum Chordata; order Testudines; family Pelomedusidae; genus Pelusios; species Pelusios castaneus. Next base: position 4,818 of record VOCT01039998.1, on the reverse strand, counting down.
GCAACTGATTTACCTGGGCTTTGTATTTGCATGATACTCAGCATAATTTCACCCAGGGCCTGGGCATGATGGGGAATGGTATGTGTGGCTGATTCAAATCCTCTGAATCTGGTGTTTTAGCAGAAGTGGGAAATGAAATATTGTCTTTCCATGTTATGCTGCCCTTTGATTGTATATCTGTTTTTACAGTAAGAAGCTAAAGGAAAAGTCACCATTAGCAACAGAGAACTTGGAGAAGTGAACAACCCTAGTATTCAGCCTTGTAAAACTAAGGGGGGAGGGGTGTGAGCATTACTTCTCCTGGTGCTGTGCCTTAGATAACTGCCTAATTCCTCTCCCACTGTTAAAAGATAGACTTAACGATTCCTTGTGGAGTCTCTTTTGTTAGCAGCTGAAGCGCCAGAGAGGTAAAATCCTCTCTAAAAGCTGAATTCAGTGAGAAGCTGACTGAGGTCTAAGAGGAGACTCTCTTGCCAGCAGATGGTGTGAGTGATCAGCAGGCAGAGCCAGTGGCCAGTGCTAGCTGATGGCAGATGGCGTGAGTGACCAGTGGGTGGTGTTAGTGGAAGGTGTCAGTGACTCAGAGGTGGCAGAAGATAATTGGGGGTGAGGGCTGATTCTCCCCCCCAGAGGTGGACACTATAACTCTGATGGTCAGTATGGGGGGTTATGAAGAAGTGAAGGACACACTCTATGTACCCTAGGGGTGGAATTTCCCAGGAGACTGGTTGGGGGCTCAAGCCGATTGGTGGTGTAACATTGTTTGGGAACCCCTAGATATAGAACCCAGCCCTTAGCTGCTGCCATCCTGGCCTGGCAGAAGGGTTACACTGATGGGGCAACTGCCCTGCACTGGCCAGGAGAGGGTTAAAGAGGGCCCAGAGAGAGCAGCCAATCAGATTGAGGGGCTGCTGGGCCCATCAAGGCCCAGGACTGGCTATAAAAGCTGGCTGCAGAGCCAGGGCAGGGGCAGTCTCCCCTGGATGCTGAAGGGAGAACGTCCTGGCTGCTCAGGGTCTGGTGCAGCTCTCTGTAAGCAGCAGGACTTGGAAGAGGAGTAGGGCTGGACCTTTCTAGAAAGGTTTGAGGAAAGCCCCGAGAAAGGGAGGAAGGTCCTAGATTTCTGGGGCTCAGGAGGAGCTGGAGGAAGAAGCCTGGGAAGAGGTGAGGAAGGTATGGGGGCTGTGAGGAAGTGGCCTAGTGAACCATGCCACTTTTAGGGATTGAGGTGATGCCTGGTGCGCGGGTCTATGAGCTGGAGCCTGAAGAAGTTCATGGGACTGGGTTCTTCCCTGCCTCCTCCGGGCTGCTGGTGAGTGGCCAAGGACCAGAGGTGGCTTCTGCAAGCAAGTGGTTTGCTGGGACTGGAGCCTTCCCTGGAAGAAGGATACTTGGTCTGGGGCCCAGCTGGAGAGCTGGGTTGCCCTGAAAGGGACTTAAAGATGCGGAAAGCACTGGACAGAAGGGGAATTCTACTTGAGCTATGTGACCGGGGCCTCCTGGGATAACCTAGTCAAAAAAGACTCTGAATCAAAACTTGAGTGTGATCAGCAAGCCTTTACTTTATTCAGAATACGAGAGCGCTCCCGGGGAGAAAGCAAAGACCATCTCCGCTCCCGTGATGTAGCAAAGTATCCTTTATAGACCCTTAGTCCATTTTGCAGGGAACAATTATCGATTCTTATTGGTACAGCCACAATCCTTCCTTATTAGGGACACAAAGACAAAACAACAGACACAGAAACAGGCAACCAGTTCTGACCGGACAGGACCAGTCCTCAAGGCTATGTAATACGCACAGACAAAGTAACAGCCTCTATCAATGCTCCCTAGCTGCATTCTTTTACAAGCTCCCCCCATTTGAGACTTTATGAGTCTCACTACTTTAACATTTTATATGTATAATGTTTAGGGTCTTTTGACTTTTTAGGGATCCTTGCTGGGTTGGTTATTCCGGCTGCACGGTCGCCGGTCCTTCTTCTTGACTGGACACCTCCTTCTAGTGGAGGTGTGGTTTTCTTACACTGCATCGCATGAACTCAGGTCGCCCTGCCTTCTAATTTGACTGCAGTATGGGCCATAAGAAGAACTTAGAAAGGCCCCTTCCACCGGGGTTCCAGGGCATTTTTTTCTCTGATAACACTTTAGATATACCCAATCTCCAGGTTTTAGGGTACGATACATCTGATGCGGGGAGACCGGCAATGCCTCCTTCACCAGCAAAGATATTCTGTGGAGACTTTTAGTTAAATCTAAACAATACTGAATAGCCTCGTCATGAGTAAACTGCAAGGCTTTTGGGGTGTTATTAAGCCCGTGAGACAGGGGCATACGTCTTCCCATTTGAATCTCATGTGGAGTAAGACCATTTGTTTTTGGTTTTTTTTATTAGGTGTAGCCTGAAGAGACATCAATACAGTAGGTATGGTGTCGAGCCACTTTAACCCGGTGGAGGCACAACCTTTAGCTAGTCTTCCTTTTAAAAACCCCTCCTCCTCCTCCTCAATCTGCTTCCCTGGCTGTGTTACCAGCAACTGTGGATACAGACTCTGTATTTTCCTGTCATTAGCTTTCTCTAACTCCTCCTTAAGTTTTTTAACATCATCTTTTAATTTAGACACATTTCCTTTCCAACTTTTTACTAGGGATTCCCTGTCCCTCTTGAATGATTTGTCAAACTACAAAATAAAATTGCCAGTGCTTCTGGGGCACCTTGGAACACAGGGCTTCCAAAGCTCCCCTTAAGTGTAAATTTTTCTCCTTCTCAAAACTACCTTCTAAGGGGAACTGTAGCAGTGGGTCGTCCTCCGTATACTGGTTCCATTTAGGTAAAAGGATACAAGTTACAGGTCCATAATGAACATACATAAAATAACCTGGGGTGCCCACGGGGGGAGCGGCATCCTTCGTATCCCCTGCCCCCATTTCTCCATTCCACTTTAAAAAACGAGCAGACCCAGGCTCACATAACTCGCACTGCCCACTGGGGCACGGACACGCTGGTCATCCCCCTTGCAATCCAGCTGCTCTGGCTCCCACCTAGCCACACGATCCCTTAAAGAGATAGGTTCTCCTGACCCCAAAGGGCCATCCACATTACACAGAACAATATAGGTTTGTATCTTACCCAAAATACCACACTGATAGCCAATCCTTTAATAACGACAACTAAAGGTTTAATGTAAAAAGAAAAGAAACAAAATATGAGAGGTGTTAAAGGGTCAAAGTGAATCACACACATACAAATGATTTAGAGTCCATGGAAAGCAGTTTGCAGACACGATCAGTTTCTCTGGTAAACACCCAGCATCCGGGTGGGTCTCAGTCCTTTGTCCAGTCGCAGAGCAATAGGTCCAGAGATGGGTGTTGACTGTAGACTGGGGACTTGAGACAAAATGGAGTCAGGGCTTCTGCCTTTTATCACCTCTGGCCTTCCCCGTGCTGTGTGCAGTTCTTTCCAACCAAAATGGAGTTGAGTCACATGGGCAAGTCCTAGTGGCTCAACAGGTTTCTCTCTGGGCCCATTGAACCTGGGAGCTTCCTTAATGGGACATTAAGGAAACCATGAACCATGGCTGTAGACATCCCATCTGGGGAGCATGATCTGAGAATCATACAGGTTGAAATACAGATATAACAAACATATTCCTAACTTCTAATACTGCTGCAATTCCTACACATAAACCATATAATCATTCCCAGCAAATTACAACCTTTCTATTGGTACCAAAAAGACCATAGTTTCTATGGATTATTGCAATTATGAAATTCCAATAAGAAATAGTACCATAAATGGTCCCCTGAATCCGGACAGTGTGACAAGCTATATCCCAAAGACCATCGTGAGGAGTGTCTGCCAGGAAGTCTGGGGTGAGGAGTCTGTGACAGTTACTAATATATTTTAAAAACTTGTTTTTCTGATTCTAAACTCTGAGGATTATAGACTTCTCCTTTTATGTTTTTCCTTCCCTTATCAATTTTCTACAACTCTTAGCTTCTGTTTTATATTCATTTTAATCAGCTTCTTCTTCTTTGATATACATATCTAAGACCATATATGTTTTGATATATTAAGTTTTATGCAGTTCATTATGTTCGGCTTTCTCCGATGAAACCTTAATAGATGGCTCTGCTGTGAAAATTGACTATAAAAATGGCATCGTTAGCATCATTTTACCATGACGCCAGTTGAAGCTTGATAAATTTATGGAGGGGATGATGTGAAGGGACAGCCTAGTTTGGCATTGACTGATCTTTGACTACTGGTGGTGGATATGCTAATGGCCTGAGATGGGATAATTGATGGGTGGGTTCTGAGTTATTACAGAGAATTCTTTCTTGGCTGGGGAGTCTTGCCCTCTTTTTCAGTGTTTAACTAATTGCCATTTTTGGAGTTGGGAATTTTCCCGAAGGCAGATTGGCAAAGTCTCTGGGTTTTTTTGTTTTGTTTTCTTTGTTTGTTTTTTGTTTTTGTTTTGTAGCTTGGGGCACGACTCACTTGCTGGTGGATTTTCTGTACCTTAAAGTCTTTAAACCATCATCTGAGGACTTTAATAACTCAGTCCTAGCTTTAAGTTTATTACAGGAGTGGGTGGGTGAGGTTCTGTGGCCTGCCTTGTGCAGGAGGTCAGACTAGATAATCATAATGGTCCCTTCTGACCTTAGAGACTATGAAATATGCTCTGTTTACAAGCCACCTGCCAACTGTGCAAAATCCCTTTGGGATCGCAGCGTCAACTTGGAATCTTTCATTCTTGCAAGTCATAACCAGTAATAAAAGCTCTCCAGGGTGATCCAGACCCATAGTTACACCTGTGC
>VOCT01039997.1:0-10973 GCA_007922175.1 Pelusios castaneus | reverse complement strand
ACCCTGCAAGCCTGGTGGAGCCACCTGAAAATGCCAAGATCAGGGCAGGTGGCAAAGGAAGAGCAGATTCCACCGGTACTGATCGGTGACCCAGACAGCCACAAACAATGCTTCTGATTCCCCACGGGTTATCAAGGAGCCACAACAAAATATAAACAGCCCCTTTACTGCATTTCAGTCACTGGTTCCCACTCAGACACTGGGTCTAGTAAAGAGAGAAGTTACTTAAAAGTCTATGCTCTTTACCCAAAAAAGAGTTCTCCTGACTCCAAAGGATCAGCCACAGTACCAGATCAATATAGGTTTGGATCTAACCCAAATTACCATGTTAGCAGCCAATCCTTTAGTAACTAAAACTAAGGGTTTATTATACAAGGAAAGAAACAAACTTTAAGAGAACTGTTAAAGGATTAAAGCAAATCAGATCCATGCAATGATTTAAAAGTCCATATACATCAAGTTCGTGGCAGAATTTGGAGTTTGCCAGCTTGTGTAGTTCCTCTGGTATACACCCAGTACCTGGATGGGTCTCAGTCCTTTGATTTACAGCTTCAGATGTAGATGAATGGATCCAGAGGTAGGCATTGGCTGAAGTCTGTAAACAAATACTGGTTTATTGATCAGAGTATGATTTCAAGTGAGAAAATGGCCAATCAAGGCAGGATCATACTATAAATGAGTCAGGAGTGACCACTATGAAATAAAAGGTATAAACCACTTACTCATCTAACATCTCTCCCTAAACTGACCTCATAGTCCAAGATTCTCCTTTGAGGCGTGTCCCTGTGGATGCTCCACCTTGGTGCACCCCAGGCCCGGACTGGAGAATTGTATAGCCATGCTCGGCATGGCTGCACACACGCCGGAGGCTGTCTTGCGCTTGTTTGGTGCCCTCATGGCGCTCACGCAGCACGACCTGCCTCACTTCCTTCTTAACCGCTTGTGGTCTCGGAAGAAAATTCTAACATCTCTTCAGCTCGTCCTGCTTTCTGCTTCAATTATCTTCTTTTCCCTCTCAAATCACCACTTTACCTCACCCTTTGAGTTCTTTTATTAATTACCTTACCTTAAAAAAATTCTTTTTTCTTCTTCCTCATGCTGGACTCGCTGGGATTCAAACACTGCGAGCAGTGCCACGATGCTATGCTGGCCTCTGATGGCCATAGCCTCTGCATTAAATGTTTGGGTGAGGGGCATATTTTAATGGCTCATCAGGTTTCTCCCTGGGCCCATTGTACCTGGGAGCTTCCTTAACATTAAGGACACAATGGTTGTAGACAGCCTGTCTGGGGGGTTTCCCCAGAATCACACAAGTTAAAGTATAGATATAACAACCATATTCCTAACTTCTAACACAAAGTGAATTCCTAGACATAAACTATATAATCATTCCCAGCAAATTACTACCTTTCTATTGATACCAAACATGACATAGTTCCTATGGATTATAGCATTTATGAGATATTAATAGAAAATAATATCATAAATGCTTCCCTAAATCCACACAGCGTCACGCCCTGCCAGGGTCCCTGTCCCCCTTTGCCCCATTGTACACAAGGGGTGCCCCCCCTGCCACCGTGGACCTCCCCAAGGTCCCCCTAACCCCTAGAAGTCGACCTAGGCGTCCAGTGTCGATGCTCTAGGTCGACTTTGTAAGTTCCCTTGTAAGTCGAAATTACACTTTAATTTTAAGGGTAGACTCACTAAGTCAACTTAACTAAGTTGACTTTATGTTGACTTAGTTAAGTCGACTTAGTTAAAGTCGACTTAAAATTACAGTGTAGACATAGCCATTGGCAGGGATCCTGTGGTTTTTGCCTTCCTCTGCAACATGGGACATAGGTCACTTGCTGTTTTGAACTAGAATAAATGCTTGAATCTCTGTAATTTGAAGTCTGGAGATGAAGATTTGAGGACTTCAATAACTCAGCCCGAGGTTCTGGGCCTATTACAGGAGCAGGTGGGTGAGGTTCTGTGGCCGCCGGTGTGCAGGAGGTTAGACTTCCGGTGTTAAAGTCTAGTCAATGAAGTATGAAGGCCCTGATCCAGCAAAACATTTAAATGTGTAAAATTGTAACTCTTGTTTTCCTGCAGTTGTGTGGAGAGGTAGAACACTATTGTTGCTAAATTATAAAGGAAAATGCACACTTCTTTTTCAAAAGAAGGACAACTAATCATGTTTTGATCTGCTGTTCTTTTTGCAGATATCGAGGAGGAATATAGAGTAATTCATTCGATTCATAAGAATCTGCAACCAAGGAGAAGTTCTTAAAAAGAGACAAAATAAATTTGATAGATATTTTAACTGACTTTCTCATTATAATAAGTGACTTTCCTCTATCTGTACCTCCCCACCTTCTACTATGCTGTTCCCTACTGTTTGAATCTAAACAACTGCTTTAATTTGCTGAAACTGTGTGACCTGATCTGATGATTTATACTTCCCTGCATTATTTTCCTCCCATAGTCCAAGTTCCCCATCTTTAAGTGCCTGATGAAGAGGGACTTTCTCCCACAAAAGATTGTGCAAAAAATAAATTTGTTACTCTTTAAAAGTGCCACAGGACTCCTTGTTTGTTTTGCTGACCACAGCGTGGATTGCTGAGAAAGGCACATGGTCAGGCTTACTGCCCTGAAGCCACAGTCCTTGAGTGCCATAGGAGCTACAGGTACACGAAGAAATGAGTGCCCTGTGGCAAGGAGCAGCTCAGCTAGCAGGAGGAATTGCTGCTGTCCCCTCAGCACACAAAGGGTTAAGGCAGGTACCACCACATTTATAGACCGAGACAATGTGCGTACCACCTTACCCGTTTCATGATATCTACTTCTTACCTCCTCTTGTACCTTGCTCCTAATGCATCGGGCCGCACATCCCTAGTCATCTTCAGTCAAACCCTCTTATCTTGTGCTTGGTTGGGGTGTACCTGGGCGAGACTTCTGGAAAGTGCCCAGGGCCAGGCACTAGCAATGATCTTCCCAAGTTCAAGTACCGGACAGGGAACCTGTAAGCACCTGCGTTAATAATGGTCTGACTTTGCTTCCCAGCTGCTGGTTTAGGCCTCAGGTCGTGCACAAGGCCCTGTGCTCAATGCTGTCTCTCCCTACTCCAGGGGTCAGACTGAGACCCTCGAGTGTGGTTGGAGTTCTCACAGGGGAATTAAAAAGGCATGGGAGAAGGAAGCAGGGCACGGCACTGAGGCGGAGAAGTGGGATGGGGAAGAGTCTGGGGACAGGGGTTGGGATCTGGCTCAAATCGATTCCTGCTCAGTATTTCACTGGCATCTCTGCAATGCCGTGATGCAGTGGGGCCCCTCCCACTCAGGGCTAGGGGTGTGTACACATTGGGGTGGAGGGTCATTTGCACTGGGGAATACGAGAGAGCTTCATTCTCTGGGCAGCCAGGCTGGCTCCTAGATCCAGCATTACAGCCACTGTCACTGGGGGAGCAGCCGGAGATGCCTTTGAGTAGTGCTGGCATCACCATTGGCTGCCATTATTTTCCTCACCTAAACCCCGCCCCCAACATCTCTATGATCAAATCTTTCCCGGTCTCGACCAGCATTGTGACCGCGCCCCTTTTTCCCACAGCAACGGCTGAGATTCAGAGGCGGCAATCCTACCAAAGGATGCAAAATCTCCTCAAGGAGAACATTGAGAGAGAGACGAAGGAGGGATGTTTGAGCGGACAAAGGAGAAGATGAAAACGCAGCTCCAGGAGCTCTGCTCTGTGGGGGTGTGTCTATGGGTCTGGGTGGTGCTGTCTGGGGACAGTACAGTGCTCAAGGAAAGAGTGGTCCAGAGCAAGTTACCCAGTCAGAATTTTAGGCCAAAGATGTTGGTGCAAACTCCCTGCTCCATGAGATCTTTAATTTCCACCTAGAGCAGATGCATCCAGACCTTGGTTTTCAAGGTGTTAGGCCCTGATCTTGCAAACACTCATGTGTATAACAGAAGAGGAACCTTGACTCCAGTGGAACCACAAATGGGCTTATTGGTAAGTGTGGGCGTGTTTGCAGAATTGTTATGTTTATTACCTGTACTCCCTAGTGCTAGAGTTCCAGTCATGAACCATACCCCGCAGTCGAAGAAAGACTCCGAATCAAAACTTGAGTGTGATCAGCAAGCCTTTACTTATTCAGAATACGAGAGCACTCACGGGGAGAGAACAAAGGAAATAACCGACCAGTGCCGTAGCAACAGTATCTCTTATAGACCTTAGTTCGTTCTGCAGGAAACAAGTACAGCTTCTTATTGGTTCAGCTACAATCCACCCTTATTTAGGCAGAGCAAGGTCAGAAAGCACTTTCCCAGACACAGGAAAACAGATAAGCAGTATAGACCAGAATGATCCAGTGCTCAAGGCTAGGTAATTTACAGGGAGACAGCAACAATTCTTATCAGTGCTCCCCAGCTGCAGTCTTTTACACCACTGTGCTGGACAAAGGATGGACACTGCCCCAGGGAGCTTCTGATTCAAGAATAAGACAAGAGACAGCATGTGATCAGGGTGTAAATGACCACTCTAGAGGAAACTGCATGAACCCAAAGGCTGTAGAGGAAACACTAATGATTGCTGCGTTTTCTGAGAACAGGTGTATGTTCTGGCAACTTGGCTCCTCTCTGTATAGAATAACGGGCGGTTTTTTAACACCCGATACAGTAAAATGAACAACACTCTCCACCAGCCCCTTAAAACTATGGGCCAATGGCAACTCTGAGCACATCTGTCTGTAGAGTTAGGCAAGCGGGGGGAGGGGGAGGTTTGCAGGACACTGGAGGATGCAAACAAACATTTTGATGCTGCTCCTTATTTTGACACATGCAAAGTGATGGGGCTGCAGTGAGCACAAAGGCTTATTGAACCGGCCCTGTGGATTGTATTGACCGTAGCCACAGCCTAGATATCACCAGGAGCAACTGTGAGCTGCAAACATTCTGGTGATGTGAATATTGTCCCTGATACGGACAAGGCGGGTGAGGTGATATCTTCTGTTGGACCAGCTTTCGTTGGTGGAAGAGACAAGTTTTCCGGCTTCACAGAGCTCTTCTTCAGGTCTGGGGAAGGTAACCAGTGTGTCACGGCGAACGGCAAGTGCGAGTGAGGGTTAAGCATAAGGGTTTAACAGGGGGAGCAGACCACTTTAGATGAGGTGGGTAGGTCCTAGAACAGTGGAAGGTTAGTAAGTTACAGGTTGTGGTAAGAAGGGATACATCCCGGCCTCTAATCTGTCTGTGATTTATCGAGTCTAACCGAGTTCTGGATTTAAGGTTCCAGGCTTGTCTTTTGAATGTGGGAATGTGTTGGGCAGGGTTCCTGTGAGGACAAGGACCAAGAGAGCAGATGTGGACGGATGGCTTTCTGGAAAGTTTTTATCCACAAGTGATAGGGTGACTTTGTCTTTTATCACTTTTCTGTGTGAGTTCATTCCAGGATGCAGGGATTGGCTGGTTTCACCCGTGTGGTTGTTGGGGCCTTTGATGCACTGGAGGAGGTACATCATGTCTTGTGATAGCCATGGCTAGGACCCATGGATCTTGTGGGCATTTGGAAGCCAGCAGATGAGGCTTGGGGGAAAGTATCTTTCAGGACCTGAGTTGTAATTGTTTGATACTCATGGGTTGATTGCCCTGGCCTGGCTCTGCAAGATAACAGAGAGGCTGACACAGTCTCCACAGGCTGCTGAAGGGAGAACGTCCTGGCTGCTCAGGGTCTGGGGCAGCTCCCTGTAAGCAGCAGGACTCGGCAGGGGACTAGGCCTGGGACCTGTCTAGAAAGGTCTGAGGAAAGCCCTGAGAAAGCCCATCAGCTTTCATGCTGAGAGAGAGACACTCCACCCAGAGCCATATGAAATACCTGGGATGTTTCATATCTAGTGATCTATATACACATACATGTGGTGATGCAGGAAACATGATCCCATAATAATGCAGAGCATGTTTATGAGCATTCAGAAAGGAACCTTGCTTGCATGGCACGTTTTTCATCAAACCACCACACAATTACATGGCCGGAGAGAAAGCAAAGTTATACAGATTATACCCCACTATGCAACATATGACAGGGCGGGCTGGGGATCACAGCCCTTCTGCGCTTTCCCCTGGCCCAGGTGACAAGTGTGAGGTGGGGTTACCCCTCCCATCTAGCCAGGGACCCCCTCTGGGCCTGGGTCCATCAATCCGGCTGGGCATCGCCCCTCCTCCTCATGCAGTGAGGTCAGTTGGGGGATGAGTGGCCCAGGGATCATCCCCCAGCTGGGGGTGTCAATGCTGGCCTTATTTATAAAGATAAATCTGCAGACCAGCACCATATTGTGCACCTAAAATTTATTCTGTGCTTTGAAATTTGGTTTTCTTGTTTGTTTGTAATTAAGTAGGGGGTGGAGGGTGACTGGAGGAAATGGAGTTGATGTTTGAGTTCCCCCTGCCCATCCTAGGGTGTGAGTATGTGACAATTTAGGGTTGCCCTCTCTCCCACAGGTACTGGAAAAGGTGATTTTTGGCCCCTGGTGCAGGATCTGTCCCCCCCACCCCTGTCCCCTCAGTTCTGTCCCCATTACTGTCAGCCCAATAATGCTGCATTTTTAGTTTGGACTCTGCCTTTCCTATAAGAGCGGGCTTTCTCAGTTTTAGCTGTTGTCCTTTCTGCTTTGTCTCCCCAGGAGAGGGATTGGGAGCCTGGTAGGAGCTGTGGGGTGAGAGTAGGGAACAGTGCAGCTGCCTTCTCTGCCTTTCTTCAGTTCACTCTGTTGTCTTCTCTTTGCCTATTTGCAGGGGAGGCACAGGCCCGCAGCCTGGCTGGCTGGGTCTGCTAGTTTGGTGGGACACCGCTCATGGCACCACACTGGAAACCCCAAGCAGTCTACCTGCTTGCCTTGTGAATTCCCAACTTCCTCCACCTGCTTTGTGTGCACCTGAAAGCTGGGACCTGGCCAGAGCCTTTTTCAATGTCCTCCCTTGCTGCATGCTCAGGTGTGTGGCCCAGGGCTGGAACAGCCTGGGAAAATGCAGCTGCTGTGCTGCTTCTCCTGGTGCCCACCATCCAGCTGCACTGCTCCCCTGCCACCCTTCCCCTTCTCCCCACTCTCCTGCTCCACCACCCTCCTGCCCACTCCTGTTTGCTGAGGTCCCTGGCTCCTGATATTCAGCCACGGGAACCTGGAGGGGATGGGGAATGTTGTGCCTTGTCATACAGGGAGACACATTTTATGTGTCCTTCGGACATGGTCTGACTTTTGAAGAAAGATTGCTTCTGTTAGAGTTCTTAATACAGATGAATACGAAGGAGTTGTATTGCAACCCGGCATGGAGAGGAGCCTGGGGTGTGGGTTTGTTTGTGTGTGTGTGTGGGGGGGGGGGTTGTGAACTGGGGGAGGGGCCTAGTGGCTTGGCCAGGGGGTGGGGCCTAGCTGGGGGTTGAGGTCTGGGGGTGTGGCCTGGGGGGGCTAGCAGGGAGTGGGCTGGGGGCCACAACCCTGGATCTTTTTGCTATCCAGCAATGCCCCTGCTATTAGGACTGCACTGTATGGCTATGTCTACATTTGCACTGTTAAGTCGACTTTAAGTAAGTCGACTTAACTAAGTCGACTTAAAGTCGACTTAGTTAAATCGACTTAGTGAGTCTACACTTAAAATTAAAGTCGACTTAAAGGGGAACTTACAAAGTCGACCTAGAGCGTCCACACTGGATGCTCTAGGTCGACTTTGTGGGGTTAGGGGGACCTTGGGCAGGTCCACGGTGGTGGTGGTGGGGAGCACCCCCTGTGTACAATGGGGCAAAGGGGGACAGGGACCCTGGCAGGGCAGAGCCCTGTGTGTGACACTGTCTGGATTTAGGGAAGCATTTATGATATTATTTTCTATGGATATCTCATAAATGCTATAATCCATAGGAACTATGTCATGTTTGGTATCAATAGAAAGGTAGTAATTTGCTGGGAATGATTATATAGTTTATGTCTAGGAATTCTATTTCAATGAGAAGTTAAGAATTTGATGTTATATCCATACTTTAACTTGTGTCATTAGACGGGAGGGTGTGAACAACCATTGTCTCCTTAATGTTTAGGAATTTTCCAGGTAGAATAGAAAGGTGGTTTAATAAAGTCGACTTAATTTTCATTAAGTCGACTTTATTTTGCTTAAGTCAACTTAAGCAAGCTGCTTAAGTCGACTTAAGCAAAGTGTAGTGTAGATATAGGGCACATTAAGTCGACTTAAGCCAAGCTTAAGTCGACTTAATTTACAAGTGTAGATACACCCTATGAGTTTAGCCCTCCAGACAACCCTTACCCAGCTCCCTTTCAAAACGGGTGCCTTCATGGGACAGATGGAAAACCTACGTACCTTGTCCGCTTCAGTTAACCATAGAATGTAGACCGCCCTGTACCTTCCAGTGGAATGTGCTACTGGAAGGTTACATTGGTTATCTATTCTTTCTGTTAAGAATAGCTTTATTATTCTTTTTTTTTAATAGATTCGACCTTCACAAGGCAGGTGTCTACCCCAGCTGACCGCATGAGAAACATTCGGCAGCGTGCTCGAAGAAACAGGGAGGATATGTTTCAAGAGCTGATTAAAGCAACAGAGGCATCCACGAGGGAGAATCGAGCCTGGAGAGAGGAATCCCAACAGAGGAGGCAGAAACACAGGGATGAACTGATAAGCTTCATGAAGGAGCAAACAGAACTGCTCAAGAGCATGATTGCTCTGCAGACCCAGGCAATTAATGTACGGGCTCCACTCCAGACAGTTCAGCCATGTCTGCCTCCCACACACCGCAGTTCTTCAAAGCATTTCTTTGAAGGCCACCTGCCCCCCTGGTATACTTCAACATCCAGTCCCTCACAGAGCTACTTTTTAGAGACCCGCAGCTACACCCACTTGTAACACCTCCCATCAACCCCCCCTCGCGCCCTTCATCTCCTAATAAAAATAGTAACAAAAATTTTGAAGAGTGGCTTTATTTGTACGCAGTGAAAATCTCCTAAGGTGCACTTGATGCATGCTTGTTGTGAACTATGGGAGGGCATCATTGAAATGCTCCCTCTTGCCTCCCTTATGCGAGCAGCTCCTCGTTGGGCCCCCCAATACTCCTAGTGGCTGGCTGTTCGTATGCTGCCTTGAGGCACTCTGCCTCCATAGCACACCCCAGGGAAAACTTTTCTCCCCTATTTTCACAGAGGTTGTGAAGGACACAGCACACCGCAATTACAGCAGGGATGTTGTCCTCATCCAAGTCCAGCCTCCCATACAAACAGCACCAGCGCCCTTTTAAACAGCCGAAGGCACGCTCCACAGTCATTCTGCACTGGCTCAATCTGTAATTGAACCACTCCTAGCTGCGATCTAGGTTCCTGGTGTACAGCTTCATGAGCCATGGCATCAGTGGGTATGCTGGGTCTCCGAGGATGACTATGGGCATCCCCCACAGTAATTTTTTGATCTGGGAAGAAGGTACCCCCTTGCAGCTTCCGGTACAGACCAGTGTTCCTGAAAATGCAGGCATCATGCACCTTTCCCGACCTCCCAGCATTGATGTCTGTAAAATGGCCCCTGTGATCCACGAGTGCTTGCAGCACCATGGAAAAGTAGCTCTTCCTGTTGATGTACTCGGTCGCGAGATGGTCTGGAGCCAAAATAGCGATATGTGTGCCGTCTATTGCTCCCCCGCAGTTAGGGAATCCCATGGCAGCAAAGCCGTCCACAATCTCACAAACATTGCCCAACGACACCGTCCTCCGTAGCAGAATGCGATTGATGGCTCTGCACACTTGTGAGAGGGCTAATCCGACGGTGGACCTCCCGACTCCAAACTGGTTTGCAACCGACCAGTAGCAGTCAGGAGTTGCCATCTTCCAGACAGCTATTGCAACACACTTCTCCACGGTTAGGGTGGACCTCATGTTGGTGTCCTTATGTTGCAGGGCAGGGGCCAACTCTGAGCACAGTTCCAAAAATGTTGCTTTCCGCATTCGAAAGTTCTGTACCCACTGCTCGTCATCCCACAGCTGCATAACAATGCGATCCCACCACTCGGTGCTCGTCTCTCGCGACCAGAAATGATGTTGCACCACATGCAGATGATCAATGAAGGAGCTGAGCAATGCGGTGCTGTTGCTCTGCAGGGCATCGAGCAGCCCCTGCTCTGCAGCGTCCTCATCTGATTCGGAGCTCATTGCGTACTGAGCAGCCAGCCGAGATGTATTTAGAATGCTGAAGGTGACAGTGGAGATCAGAGCAGGATCCATGCTGTCGCTGTTGTGATTGCTCGCAAGTAGTGCGGCACTGCACTGTTGAAAATAGGCGCGAGTTGCTATGAGCAACGAGGAAGATGCAAAGGGAACACAGTGAACCACAGGAAACTGAGAGTTTACCCATGGTGCTTTGTGTTCCTTTCCTTCATCCCAGGATTCCAAGCGCCGATTCAGGGAAAATTGAACTATGGGATAGGTGCCCAGAATTCATTGTGCGACATTGCAAAGAGCTGTGTTGCGTTGCAAGGAGTGACGTGTGTACGCGCTCTCCCGCAATAAAGGTCACGTGATTTTTATAGCGCGATTGCCTTGTTGCGCTTTAATCTGATCGTGTGTACATAGCCACAGTCAGGGCGATTAACCACTGGAAGAAGTTGCCTAGGCAGGTTGTGGAATCTCCTGACTGGAAGTTTTTAAGAGCAGGTCAGACAAACACCTGTCACGGGTGGTTTAAGAGGTACTTGGTCCTGCTACGAGTGCAGGGGACTGGACTCGACGACCTCTCATGGTCCCTTCCAGTTTCTATGATTCTATCCCCAGTGCCCTGGGAAAAGCAATCACATTTTCAGTGTAAAGTGTCTCTCTAAAACCTGCTCAGATGGGCGTGGCTTTGGTGTGGGGGTTTTGCACTTTGGACTGTCCCAGTACTGGTGTGATGTTCCCCTCCTGCAATCTGAACTGGCGGGTCACTGTGTCACCCCTGTTCTTCACTCCTGGGCC
>ML686197.1:257435-363921 GCA_007922175.1 Pelusios castaneus | reverse complement strand
TTTTTTTTTGCAAAACAATGTGAATTGATCATTAGTCCATTTCAGAGGTAGATTTCTGCCTAAAAACCTAATACTGAATTGAACTGGCAGTCATAGTGAATTAACTGATTACTCCTGGCTCTAATTTTAATAGCAAGAAGTCCTAATTTAATATGGTAAGTTTAATTTGGCTGGTAAAGGACTTTAAGACATGGCATCTGACTTTTACAGTCTATTAAATATATATAAACCAACTCACATTTGTGTAGAAGACAGAGTTCACATAATTAATGCTAATACTTCTTTTCTTGGGAAGGATCAACACTTGACCTATGTTATCTCCCACCCAACAGCATTTACTTAAAAAACAGGCAAGTTTCATCATGCAAGTTCTTACAGGTTTATCTCAGTCTGACTTGGACCTTTGGATTTTCATCCATTCCTTCTTTATAGGGAGTACAGTCAAGTGGATAAGTCACTAGCATAAGATACTGGAATCTATTTTTAGTTCTACAACAGACTTGCTGCAAGACCTGGGAGAAGTCACTTCACTTCTCTGGGTGTCAGCTTTCTCATCTATAAAATGGGAATGAAATTTACCCTCCATTGTAAACACTTCAAGATCTAAGGACAAATCATGCTATATAAAAACTAAGAATTACTGTTAACATGACTATATTTTCCTAGGATATGAACCTCAACCAAGAGAAACAAGGTGACTTTCTGTACTGAATGATCTATAACTACTAGGCTGTGCTGCCACCACATAGCAGGCTAGGATTCTATGAATGACTTGAATGTTACAATGTTTCTCGTCTTCTTCCCCCTATATGCAGGGACCAGCATCCCAGAAATTGTTACCACCATCTCTGAGGAAGTCACCAAGCTGAATCAAAAATCTGAAAGAGGGAGAAGAGAGCTTTTCCTGGTATTAGAATATAAATGACAAGTAGCTTGTGTTAATTAACAAATGAAGGGTTAAGCAGGAAGCTTTTCTGGAAAAAAAAGTTGACGCTTACCAAGCTGACACTTACTCATGTACTTACCATGAAAACTAAAATTATCTTTATTTAAATCTTGGAAGGTTATGTCATGTTTGGTTAGAGAAAGCTGGAAATTGCTCTTTTCAAAGAGTTGCGAAAAAAATTGAATGAAATAATTTCTGCTCTGCACATAAAAAACAAGATAGAAAACTCACACATGCACTGCACCTCTTATTTCCCCATTCTTCCCAGAGAGAAACAAGATGACTATTTTTACTAAGGATTTAGTAGTCCATTGTGATCAGATCCTGCTGACTTACTGTCCCCTTCCAAACTTTCCTAACAACTCCAACTGCTCTCAATCCATAAATAAAGTGAAGATTTCCTTCCTCCCTCCCTGCCACAAAGATACTTGACAGAACAGTCATCGAGAAAGATTTCTCTGTACTTCTGTAATGAGCATTACATATAATTCAACAGAAATACAGAATCCACCCCATCTGTGATACTTACATGCCCCATCATCAACAGTATCTGATAGTATTGCAACAGCGCTCTCTCTCTCTCTCTCTCTCTCTCTCTCTCTGTACATATATATGTCTTGTACATGTGCATATGCTTACTAGAGGGAAAACTAAATTGGAAAAAAAATGACAATACTGCTCCAGAACCGTCAGATCTGGCTCATTTTCCTCCCCAAAATACTCTAAGAGGGCCAGTTGTGTTTGGCTTGGCCATGGCAAGAGGTTGTGCACAGATGCTGGGTATCCAAGGTCTCCGACAGTGCCCAAACATTGCCAGTAAAATAGAAAAGAATAAGACAGATAGTAGAGGAGGACCTGACGGCATAATGCACCAGCTGTCCCTGAGCCAGTCATGTCTGGTTGGAGGTCGGAACCTGATCTTCTAGAGCTTCTGTTTGGGGCTGTCTCCCCTCCGTGCCACAGAGACTCCTGGAAGAGAAAGCTGAATCCCCGATCATCGATGGGACCAGTGACTATACTTCAAGGCTGGCAGGTGAAATGAGGAAATAATGCCATCTCCATAGACTCCCTCTCCAGTTTAATAATATCCAGGTTAATATGGACAGACCTAATAGGTGTGGGGAATGCAGATGGGGAAAGTAAAGTGTCTTCTGGAGAGCTACATGTCTCTGACTAGAGTCTGAAGAGTGTCCATTGATGGAGCCAGAGCCTCTTCGGCAACAGTGGCTGTCAGGTCGTCAGGGGTCATGTTATCATCAGTACCACCGCTGTTCCCAAAGTGGATGGAAGCACCAGGAACTGTATCCCACACCTTTACTACTGAAAATGGTGTTGAAACTGTCAAATCCACAACTTTGCATGTCTTCTTCTGTCAAGAGTATTTAGATGGGTCTAAGACCTGAGCACCCATCCATTCTGGCTCACCCAACTTTCATGAGGTGTTCTTTTGGGGGCAGCCTCAGACATAGATGACTTGTCCTTATAGCTATTAGAGTGCCCCTTACACTCCCGAGAAGCCTTCTCTTATGCTTAACAGACTTAGTTTCCATTCTCAAGCTTATGCTCAGAGAGACGCAGACTGCTTGTTGAGGCCGATGCACTGGATCAGATTTGAGCTTCACTGCCTTCACCATGGAGTGTTTTCTGAGTCTCAGCCCACCACCCATACGAGTTCGGGGTGGGGGGAGGAAGAGTGGCAGATGCTGCACTTGGCATTGAGTTTCACCCAGACAGTAGAGGCCACAATGATTTTAGTCAATCACAGAAAAGGAGCAAGGGCAGGAACACAACTTCTGAATGTTAGGGCCGTGGGCATAATCCCAGACTTCTCAGGGGGGAACATCCCTAAATGGGGAAAATGCTATGCAACAATCTATGGTCAATACTACTAAAAAATATAACCCTAACTATACACAATTATCACAGGAATGATGTAGTTAAAAGGAGCTGAAGATTCTGACTCAAACCATGCAACAGGAAGAAGGAACGGGGGAATCATCAACCTGAATTGCCTTTTGTGCCTTCAGCTGGGAACACAAGGAGAGCTACAGAGCTTGCGCAGCTCAACGGACACAGTTTGCAAAAAATTCTGGATTCCGTTGGTGTGCATGTGTATCCCACATGTGGAATACAGATAGGGACCCTCACTTGAGGAAGAACTTCCATTATATAGGGCGACTGAGATAACAGCAGGTGAAAATGAAGTTTCATTGATACACAGTGTTAAGTTTCCGATAGAAATTTTAGTTTACTTACTTGCTCAAGCAAAAAGCATTTCCTGTGGAGAGTAGCTGCACTACAGAATGCACAAGTATTTAAACGCTGTAGACAAAATACTTCTGTGGCAGTGTTTATTTAAGATTATATAACTGAATCAAGACCAATAAAAATGTGTAGTCAACACCAGCTAATGACAAATGAGGAAGCATTACTACCTGTATTTCTACAGCGCACAGACATAGCTAACAAAAGACAGAATTAAGAAAATATGTTCAAATAAAATGTTGACAAAATGTTTTAAAACAAGTTTATGTAAGAGATTTGAGTTCTAGGACCTTGCATAGAGATAGATAACTTCTGCTGACTCATGCTGGCGGCCATAATGAGTCCATCATAAAGACTTCACTACACAAATACTTAGGGCAGGGGTAGGCAACCCCCGCCACACGTGCCAACAGGGACACACAAGCCCATTTGAAGCGGCACTCAGCATCCTCTGTGGGGCCACAGAAATTGCCACTCCTGCCACCAAAAGACACTCCACGTGGCTTCCTTCAGGGGCGGCTGCAGTGCGGAGATCCCTGCCATGTCCATGCCCCAGGCACACCATGTAAAGAAGCCGCCCAGAGCGGCTCCTCTCTGTGGTGTGCCACCGCCAAAAGGAGTGACTCCAGGTAACAGGAGATAAGGGTCCCCAGGCATGCTGCTGAGAGGAGCCCCTCCGAGTGGCTTCTTTCCATGAATGGGCCGTCGGCACCAGCTGAGGGTCGAGGAAGAGGGGCCGGCACAGGGGTGGGCAAAGGTTGCCAGCCCCTGACTTAGGGTTTGTCTACAGAGGGGAGTAAGGCACTCTGCAGGGGTGCGTTTTCTAAAGCACACTAACATACTGCACATTAATTGATCCATACAGACCCTGCTTGTGCACTTGAATATAGTGTTTGCAACAGTACTACATTAAAGTGCACTAGGAAATCTTTAGTGCACACTAGCATGGGCTACAGAAACCAGGTCATCTGCAACACATTAGTGGAGAGAGCGCATTACCCCACTGTGTAGACAAGCCTTTAGTTTACTACAAGCCAGGCTGCAAATCTACACCATGCTAACCTACCACACACGGGTCATGTGGACTCTTGCTCCTGTGCACTATACATTAACTAGAGCAGTGATTTTCAAACTTTTTTCTTGGAACCCAGTTGAAAAAATATATTTACACCCACGACCCAAAATTACATCGCTGAGCAATGCATTCCAGTCTTTTGGCGGCAGCAGAAGAGAGTGCTGCAACCCAGTGCCTCAGGGTCATTGACCCAGATCTGGGTCCCAACCCTAAGTTTGAAAACCACTACCCTAGAGCACTTTAATCTACTCTGATTTCAAACTAAGATAGATCAAAGCACACTAGGGAATTTTGCACATCAGCAGGGTCCTCATGGACGCTTATTACATGGCAAATTACTCTAGGGTAGACTCGCACTCTAGTTTACCATTAATTAGTTGTTCAGTTGGACAAACCCATTCATTCCAGCCAAGGATATACAAGATTTCAATTGATTCTTCCTAAGCAACCAGAGACAGGGACAGAAAGTTGCAAAGAAAACTCTAGAAACAGCCCCACTCCAAACCAAACTTGTGCAAGAGATGTGTGTCCACTGGTATGCTAAATATAAAGAAAACTTAGGAAAGTTTTAAGTCTGGACCTTACTCCATATACTCTGGGTCAGTGCAGGGTGGGATTCCCAGAACCTTGTACAAAGCAAAATGCCACAAGACGGGATCTCCTAACACAACTATATAATGTATTTTTCACCTCGAATTTAGTCCAGGAACAAGGTGACAGTCTGACAGACCTAGGGAATTGTTCCGTTTACAACCATAGACCAATTACAACAGGGACAACAGAGGTGCCGTCCTCTCCACACTGTCCCACAAACAGTCTCTGTATCACCATCAATGGAACTAGAATCACTGGAAGGACCGTTATTGAGGGCACACCAGTAAACAAGGAATTAGACTGGAAGCAATTCAGCCACGGAGACAGAGCAGTGCACAGTATTTAATAAAGTTCTACTTGTTCAGCTCAACTCACATTCAACTTCTATCTCTGCAAATAAAATAGCCCTATCCTAAGCTGGAGTGAGCACCTTTATGGAAAAGAAAAAAGATTAATTTGCCTTCATTCGCTGGCTTTGAAAATCTTCCAAAAATGTTACCAATATGGATGTTCAACATGAGGTTCAAACAGATTAAAGAACTAGCAGAAAACCACTTTCCATCAGTACATAACTGGATTGAACTGGGAACAGTGACTCATGCATGAAAGACCATCTTTCATGCAGGAAAATTCCACCAAGCCAGTCATATCATCTACATGTAGTACCCATGAAATTATGAAGTGAAAAAATTATTTTATGAGATTGAAGTTCTGAGTAAATTTTGCTGCTATTCAGCAAGCTGCAGGAGAGTTTGTGAGCACAATTAATTTCACTACCTTCATATTACCTGCCAAGATATTTAAAACAAAGAAGTATTTTAAACTTGAATCTTTTTCTAAGATTTATAGTAGATATTTTGCAGCTCTTTACAAATAACTGCCCCCACCTATTTTCATCTGTAAAACGCTTTCCTATGACTCTTAGTCAAGTCTATTTTTAACTAATCATGTTTCACTTATCCATTTCCACCCATATTTAGCATTTGTCCAACACTTTTAAAACAGAAAGCACTCAGAAATAGGGAGTATTAGTACAACTGTTTAAAAGTTTAATTGAAATGAATGTGCCAAAACCTGAGTTAAGTTCTGGATGTTGAGATCACCAACAACTAAAAGAGCAAGAACTACAATATACTGTTCTAAGTTTTAATGAGGCGAAGGGGGAAAAAACCCCAAACTTTCAACTCCAGTCTTAAGAAGGAAAAATAAACTGATTTAACTGATTTTTAATTTTGTTTTACAGCTACACAGATATTCTGTTACCAGCTTTGAAAGATTAACGTTTTTTAAAACCTGTTTAACAGACCCTAGATCCTCATCATCCTTATGACATAACAGTTGTAAGCAGTGCCATAAGAAGATGAGAAATTTTACTGAAGGCTGGTCTACGCCAGGAAATTAGGTCGGTGTGACTATGTTGCCCAGGAGTATGAAAAACATACACTCAAGCAACACAGTTAAACCAACCTGACCCCTGGCATACACAGCACTAGGAAATTCTCTCATCAACCTAGCTACCACCTCTGCAGAAGATTGAGTATCTACAGATTAGAGAATCCTCCCATCAGCACAAGTAATGTCTTCACTGAATCACTGCAGCTGCCATGTTTTAAATGTAGACAAGCCCTAAGAAAATCAAGACAAGACCCTTCTGAGAATGCAATCGCATCAATTTAGCTTTCTTTCTACATCAGTTTAACCCTGTGTTTTGTAGGTATTTGGCCTTCAGCAAAAAAAAATATCCATTAAACATCCTCCTTGCACACAGAATCACTTTTCCAAGCTATCCTTAAAACTCTGGTATTATCTTCTCTTTTTATTGGCTCCAACGCAGCCATTACAGACCAGAAAGCGGTGTCCTTGTGCAGGGTCAAACCTCAACGGTAGGTCCTGGATTCAGGCAAATGTAAACTTAATACGGGCAAATTGCAGCATTTCTTGTCTACATCTGGAGTTTACATAGGTGTAGATACAGCAGTCTAGCCACTGAATGCTAAACCCTAAGAACACTTAAGGCCTCACTTTTTCCACAAGCACCAATAACATTACCTCTTTAAGTGCTGTTCACAGAGCTATTTAAAAACATGCAAATAGAAAGTCAGTGTTTGAACTTGGGCACTTTAGCACATATATCACCATCTGTACTGAACTGTCTGCTTCTGAATTACAGTAAACTTCTTTGGCAAGAATCCTGTCTTCCTTGATGCCTATACAGCACTGAAAGCATCATACATTGTCAAGTGAAAATAATTCAGCCACATCCCAAGAAGTTTTCCCTCCTCAAGGTTTTCTACTATCATCTTCTTCACTTTTAAATCCCCCTTAGCTCATCATGCACTCTGCCCTTATTTTCCCTTTCATGTCCTCTACCCATTTTCAAGTTCCCTTTGTTCCCTTCTCCCAGCCATGACTCCATACTTTTTCAGGAGCCCTCTCCTATGCCCAAATGACCTACCTTTCTTTGCATACCTTGCAATCTCACTAGCTGCCCTTGAATACCTCCCCAAAATGAACTTATTTCAGTCGCTCATCTGCAGTCAAGTACTCCTGATTGTCAGATATCCATCCATAAAACTACAGTACCAACTGAAAGACAGAACTTCCAAGAAGATATTTGCAAACTATATCTTTTTTTTTTGTTTCCAGCTATTTTCCTTTTTTTTGTTGTTGTTTTTTATTTTTGTTTTCAGCTATTTTCAACCAACATCTTATATGTCCTGTCATCTTTATTTAGCAGCAAATGGACATAGCATATTAGTGCCACTGAATATGAACTAAAATAGCAGAATCAGGCCCTTAATAACATGAGCCAATCACTGACGGCTGGACACAAGGCTACAGTTGCGAGCGTAATTTCCCTTCCTTTCCCTTCTCATTTACAGTTGCATGAGGCATCTAACAATAGAACATTGAATTCTAACAGCTGATTACATCTTACAAGATTGCTTAAAGCTCGAGTGGCTTGTCTGCGCTAGTGAAAAAATAAAGCAGTAGGCTACATTAATTGGAAAGCAAATCATTTCATGACCAACAGAGAAAGCAACAGAAAACATATCTGTTCAAACTGGAGGATCAATTAATCAAAAGTTTCTGAATTTTACTGTGAAGGAGAGGGAAACCTCTTCTATATGGAATAAACAGCATACATAAAGCTGTAAAAACAGATTCATTTTCTAGGGGAAGGAAACCAAGCTAAGTAACTTTAAAATTTTTGCAGAATAGGCAACATGACATATCGGTGCTCTCAACCACTACTTAGAATGTGGGTTAATTTAAGGAATTCCAATCTTTGTAAGAAAGCCCAACTCTGGCAAAAGATATGAAGAAATAACCAAAATCAACACACAAACAGGGCACATTAAAAATGCAATGAAATATAATTTGGTACTCATCTAGATTAACTGTCTGCCTGTTGACAAACAGATTTCACTAGAACACTAGGAAAATAATTATGAGAAACACAAGGCAAAAAAGGTTTCCTAGCTCATTGCAAACAATGTATTTACACAGTGTGGATGTAAAAAATAAAAACCTAACAGTTCTCAACCAATCTGAAAAACAAAAACCACTAGTAAAGTTGTAGAAGTATATCCATTGTTGTAATATTACATCATCCAATACCCCGTTTTTTCCTTTGACTAGGATCATGATTCTTCAAAGCAAGTGCTGTCTTCTGGGCATACTAAAAGCAATGGCATATATTCTCAATGCCATGGAGAACAGGTTCACAGAAGCTTTTCAAATTACTATCCAGTAAGCCTACTTATCTTGGGCATCTGCATCTTCCTAACAGACTCACAACCGCTGAGAATAAGGTAAAATACACAATTAAAGATTTTTATCAGAGATTTCTCTATAGCATCCATGAACTAGCACTGGGTCTCTCTATACTATGATTTTACAATTATTATTATTATTCTTTCTTGTATCACACTAATACCTAGCTCCGGTAATCAAAGATCAAGGCCCCACATTGCTAGGTGATGTACAAATATATAACAAAAGAAGCCCATATCCCAAAAAACCTAACGAATGTTGCTTTACTGTACATTATAAACATTTTTAAAATGTATAAAAATTAAATTTTGACTTCTTTAGCATATATGTTTTATGCTACAGGTGTAATACATTACTAAGTAATAATCTTTGGCCTCCTCTATACCAGGCTACCGTTGGTTGAAATGATGTAGATGCTATCAGATCACAGCTTTAATCCAAGTCATTTCATAACAGCATTTACCATAAAGGTTAAAATATATTTTGCAGTTTTGAATATATATGAACTGCAAGTACTTTTTTTTTTTTTTTAAATAAATTGCTTTGATTCTGCAAGTTCTCCAGTAACAAACTAAACTATTGGGTTAAACTGCCTCCCTTCTACACTGCAAGAGCATTGTCTTTATTTGAATAAATTAGACGTTTCAGTAACCAATGAAAAATATTCATTTTAAAAATGCCTCACACCACCCCAGACAGAGCAATATGCCTGGACTAGTATAGGAGCTTGCAGGCAATAAAATGATAGTATGTCAACAGCCTCATATCAGAAGAAAGTTTTCCCTATTATCAATGTATGGAAATTAATAAATGTTTTCTGAGACATTATTAAACAGGATGATGGGCAAAAAGAGAAGAGAGAGTTCCAAGAACATTAAGTGAGCATTTATTTCTCAGATACTGAGGGTTCTGCTTTTAAGGCATTAAAAGACAGAGTTCAGAAGCTCAACAAGCTCAAGATAAAAGTGGGCCCATGTTGCACAGTACGATATGTAAAGCTAGGTAAGCTTGCTTCTCTATACAAGGCCAGATTCCCGAAAGGTAGGACTCAGACAGCAGTGATATTTTTCTATTTTTAACTGAGAACGTGCAAACTGTAGTACTGCTTAGAAGGCAGCACACAAATCGATACAAGACTCCAGTAGGAAATATCAATGGAGGGATCTCATATCACTTCATTTGTTTGATCTTGTAACCACAGCAAACTCCAGTAAAAATTCTTGTAAACTGTAATTGTATCTTGATTGGCTTTTCTTGGATAGTCAATGTAAAGATATTTCAAAACAGTTTGGAAGAGATAAGTTTGGATGAGTAAACACCTACCCCTTTCACGAGTCATAGGAAAAATGTACACCTTCGGGATGGGATTGTCAGATGAAACACCTAGTATTAAGATTCTAATGTAGACACAGTGTATGTCTTTCAGGGTTTTTAATTTCATGTGTAATAGTGAACATATCACATGTATTCAGAAGGGAAATTTATATATTTTATTAATTAATACTTAGTTCTTGACAATTTAATTTCAATAACTTTGTTAAACAGACATCAGAAATACTCTATTCAGAAAACAATTACATTTATTTAATTTTACATACACAACCTCAAGCTGCAAAATTTATATAATCAGTATCTCTGAAACCAGGATCAACATTTGGGGTGTTTAGAACTGAGATTTAGGCTCAGCTCATTATAGGGATAGAAATGTTTGAAAAAAAAATCTGGGTTATGATTTCAAATATCAAGTCCCAATCTTAAAGGCATTTAGATCTATAGTTTCATTTTTAAACCTGCATCAGGAGGTTGATGTGTGTCTATTTTGTGCACCCTAAATATGGATATAGTGTAGTTATCCATTGAAGAGACCTATTGAAAGACAGAATGAAAAAGTACCTCTCGTTACCACACACTGACAAGCCTAATGGCAGGTAATGGCCAAACAAGTACAGAGCCAGTACAAGGGTCATATTAGCGAAGACGGTATAACTCTCTGTGGAACAGCTTTCCGCTTGATGCAGACTGCAGAACTAAAGGTCACCAGCCATGCAGAAAGCCACAACAAGTTCTTGCTGCCTGCCGAGAGGTAGTAATATCAGAAGAGGTGCTCTGCAACATGTCCTTCTCTCCCCACAACTGATTGTTTATTATTTACATTATGGCAACATCCAGAGACATCGGTCAGGACCAAGTCCCCGCAATACTCAGGTGACATAGTCTCTGTCTCGAAAAACTCACAGCTTAAGGGCTGGTCTAGACAAACGTACACCACTTTAACTAAATTGGTTTCTTCAAAACAACTTGATTATTTCCACACACCTGGGTTCGGCTAGGCAGGTCCACACACACACTCTCCCACCAAAGCCAGGCTTATTTCAAAAGAGAAGTGGCAAAATTCATTAGGCAAAGTTGATAATAAATCAATTCACGTTTAACCACTTCCATTGTGAAATAAGCCTGGCTTCAATGGGAGTTTGTTGTGTGTGGACCAGCGCTAAGAAAAGAGAAACCTTTTCTTCTTCCTGGAACAAAGGTCTGAAGAAAAGACTCCCTGCTGTTTACATCCCTTTCTATTGTATGGGAGAGAGGCTGAAGATGGGGGGACCCTGTCTGCAATAATCTCTCTTCCTGGAGGATAATTGGCAGTTAGGAGCCTTTCTTCTTCCACTCCACTGGCTCCTCCTGAAGGGAAGAGGAGAGAAAAGGGATTTGGGATTAGAAGTAAATATAAGCAGCAGCAAGCACCAGATTAAAGGAGATGAGGGTGGTGCATTTCTACATTATTTTGAGGTTACGTAGTGGAGGGCAGCAGAAGGATGGTTTGGGTTTTTTCTGGGGAGATTGCATAAGAAGGTGGGACAGGGAAGTAAGAGCAGCCTTCTCAGTGACTCTCAGACATTCTTTAATAACATGAAAGACCAGTTCTGAGCTTGTAACATATTAGGAAAAACAGCCAAGGCGGGAACTGTAAGAATTATTCACTAGCTATGGTTTTACATGCCTGAAATATATACCTTACAGTAATACTAATGAATGATTCCTGCCATATCCTAGACTCTAGAGAAGATACACTGTTTATATTTTGGACTATAGCTGACAGAGTTTCACAATGTAAGAGGGTCACTTAGATCAGATTACGTGGTATCTATGCTGCTAGATAAGCCTGCCTTTTGTTCCAATTATCTGATATTTTTAGCTTTGGGGCATTACTGACCACACATGTTCGATGGTTCAAATCACAGAGATGGATTGGGTCAGGGCAGCAATATATGGGACCTGTGCTTTACATATTCTGTTTTGTCTGAAGACTTTATAAATGCCAAGAAACAATCCTGCAAAGCCAAGTTAACTATGCGACTGCAGATTTAGAACCAGATCCAATTACCATTCAAGCCAAGAAAGAGTCACACTGACTTCAGTGGGAGCTGGACTGAGACGTTCCTGACTATAAATACGTATGAATCTACAGCTACATCCCATACTTGATGTCCCCTTGAAGAGCAATGTGTAATTGTGGCCATAAGAGTCAGAGCATTTTTGGGATGCTCAGGCATTAAAGGGTTGGTACAACTGATGGGAACACACGTTTCCACAAATACATCCATACTGCACTATATCTGTATTTTTTTTCTATTTATCTTTCACTTATTTCTTCATCTTTTTTATAAATATTAATTACATTAATTTGGCACTACAGATCCTGTTTTTTCATAGCTAAGTGCTTGCATACCATGGTTTTAAAATTGATTCCTTGGTAGAAATACACACAGCAAGCTTTATTAAGCTATATATAGGGACAGTTTGGGAATGAAAGGTGCACCAGGGATCTGGATAGGAGAACTCATGGGAGGGAAAGCGTAGAAAATGGTCATTTTGCTGAAAAATAGGCATTTTGCCCCTATAAACAGGAGCTATTGGACATATTAAATAGCATAAGTGTCTGTCATATGTGACAGACTATTCTCTGCTAGACAGTATTGTATCACAACTGTGTCTCATATGACCTGCACTGCTAAAAAATAAAACAAACCTCTTCAGTTCTAATAGGCTCTATGCTTTTTTGGATAGGAAAGATCAGGATTCAATTAAGTAAAATTCAGTAAAATGCCATCCTCTGCACACTCAGGACTGCTGTGATCCCATCTGCTGATGAAGGGACCCCACTTAGAGTTACGACCCACAGTTTGGGTACTGCTGCTTAGAGTTCCTGTCCATAAACCTAATCCCTACATATCAAGACGAGTCATGGGCATAACCCTGGCTTCCCTTCCTGGATTTATTGTATAACTGATGTCCCTTGATCAGTCATCAGTGCTGACACTAATCTGCCTAAAGGTGAGGGTGTGGGGATGTAACCCAGAAGCACAGCACAAGTTTTTGGATATAGGTACATCACATATATCAATAACTCACAGTACCAAGAGGATACATACACAGATAACCATTTTATCATACTTAGCAAATGATAATCTTTCCATTGGTACCTGACATGGCAAAGTTTATAAGAATCATTACAATGTTGTCACATATTCCAGAGAGCGTCACAGGTACATTAGCGGACTGACAGATCCATCTGCAGTTACTGCACTCCACATGCTTACTTCAGAGTTCCAGAAATGACAGGCAGCCAAGGTAAGTGGCTGAATCTGAGAACAGAAGTAGGCAAGCAAGCCCAATGTTTAAAGCAGGAATCAAAAGCCACAAGAGTCCAAAACCTGTGCAGCTCGAGATGACAATAGGTGGGAATAAAGAGTGCACCAGCCTTGATGCATAAGGCAGTTTCAAGCAAGTAACCAGCTGCACCAGTTATTTGAAACTGGCATCTTCCCCTCACCCGTATCTTGATCTTCCAGTGAACAAAATTTCCACAACTACCACAAGCAACTAACCCATCCACAGGTGCTGAACCCTCTCAGCTCCCACCAGAAACATACTACAGGGAGTTACAGAAATTTGCTTGGGGTTTCAGATGCCTTACTTCACATGAGACTCTTCAAACACTTTCACTGGTCCTGGTCACGTATCAAATTTTTTTAAACGTAACAAAAATTAATAGTGCTTCAATTAGACAAGATCAGAGCAGCTGACTGTTCTTCAGACATGCTCTCTAAAAGAAAAAATTGAGACCCAATGCTGTCTCTCTTTCCCTTCCTTTTTTAAAGTGTATCCTTTCTCTTCAAAACTTATTGCTATCAACAGAGAGGACAGAACCTATAAACAGCACTACCTTCACTAAAATCACTGTGCCTGCATTGCTGGACAGAAATAAAAGCCCTCCTCATATATTCTTACTGTAGAAAGTGGGATCTCTACTATCCATCATTGAAGTGAAACCTCTGCAAGACATTACAAAATTACAAAGTAGACATTCTTAATAGAAGTGCCAATAAAAACAAACAATCTTTTAATCCATTCAAAGTGATTTCAGTTTCAAAGTAATAGAAACAAACACTCCCCAATGAAAGAAAGTGAATCTGTAGCCAGAATATTTTAAATGCTTTGATTTTGTTCAAACCCTATGCTCTACCATTTCTTTACTGTAAAACAGATTTTAAAATTGGGTATATTCATACATTGCATATAATCATCTAACTTAATTGAGAAAGGGTGATTGCAGAAATGCGGATAATGTAAATATTGTGCAGTACAGAAGCAGCTGATTTTTGTAGTTCCATGCCCAAGAATGATGTAAAGTCTTTTGGGTTGTGAAATCATTTAATACAGAGATTGAGGCCCAGTTAACATTAAGGGGAAAAAACAATATTTAAAAGGATTAGTGACTGATGATCCACTTTTAACTTTTAAGTTCATTTCAGCCAGCTCATGCGAAGTTGTTGTGTCCACTTATATTAAACTGAAAAATTATCCTATTTTGTTGCAGACTCCTTTTTGCCATTAGTGGTGTTTCATAGAATTCTATACACATTGCAGGACACTTATTTCTGTACTCTGCTCATTCAGCCAACAGGAAAATAAAAACAAACCCAAGCTTTCTAAATCATTTGTCTTATTTTAGATGTCTTCTTTATGTCGCTGTTTTGCTTCTATTACAAATACTTCAATCAAGCCGTTTTAACTACCCTCACAAAGTAGTTTCTTTCATTTTGCTAGCAAAGACTTCCTTGTTAAAACATTATGCATGTGTCAACAAGCTTACTGTAATTCTAGGATTTAGCACTTGTGTTATATAAATAAAATTTAACTCCTTACGTACAATCCTCAAATTAAAGTACTAACTGTTCTTATTTGTTAGAAGCACAAAAACCATTAATACATTTGGGAATTGAACATTTTTTGAAAAAAATATTGACATTCCAATGCAAAGGCTGGTGAGCAGGAAATTAAATGAAGCTTTAGGGCCTGCTTGACCAGTTGCATCTGAAGACAATTATGCCTTGTCTATATATATGGCCAGCAAAACTTTTGTCACTAAGGGACATGGGGGGGGGGGGGGAAAACCACACACATCCCCGAGTGACATAACTTTTGCCTCAGTGGACAGCACTATGTGAGCAGGAGATGCTCTCCAGCCAACATAGCTACGGCTATTCATTTAGGTGGCTTTAATATGTCACATAACATGGCCTCATAAGTGCTCTTACAGCAGCACAGCTGTATCAACAGAGCTATGCCACTGTACATTTTAATTGTGTACTAGCCCTGAATGACACTGGAGTAAGAAAGAACAGGGGAAAGAGATAACTTGCATCCATCAACTTTCAGCCTGCCTTTCCCCAGTTTCCTCCTAGCCACCATACCCAACCCTTCTGCTTCTCTCAGTTGGTTCAGCTCTTCAGTGGGCCTAAAGAAGAGATGTACTGTGCAGAGACCCTTCTGTGGATTACCTTCAGCAGGCACAGCTCTTCTCTGCTCAGCTGAACACCTTCCTCCTATGGGAAAGGAGCTAAAAGCAAACAGATGTGGGGACAAAACACTGGAGGGGACATGGGGACACTTACCAGGGGTAAAGGATAGCCAGAGATCCTGATGAAAGACACAGATCCAGAAATCCTGGATGTACATATGAGAATTTTTGTTGGTGGGGAGGCAAGATGGGAAAAGTAAGACACCTTGCAGGGAGTATACAGGGAATGAAAGTGTAGACAGGGGTCCTGGAGAATGGGTAAAGGAAAAATAGAGGGAACGTGAAGGACAGTGTTGAGATGGGGAGGGAGGCATAGATCCCAAGCTTTCAAGCACTGCTACATTTAAGGACAAAGGTCCCAGGAATATGAGGGGACAAACAGGGTAGGGTGGGCATAATTTTGGAAAGGAAACTAAAGAATTCTTCTCCCTCAAGCAATGCCAGTGTGAGAAGAGAGTACACCTCTCAACAGCACTCCAGTTGGTCACCTGCCAACTCCCCTGGTGTGGGGACATGGCAGCGAGGTTCTAACAGTGCTCCCCAGGGCAACTCACTCAAGCAGAGAGACAATGAGACAACAGGAACCTGTTGGGCCCTCAGGACAGTAGGACAGAGACACACTAGGCAGATGTGACAGGTTCCAAAGGGGTAGCCATGTTAGTCTAGTTCAGCAAAACAAACAAGGAGTCCTGTGGCACTTTCGAAGACTAACAGATTTATTTATTGTTTGAGCTTTCGTGGGAGAGATACCACTTCATCAGATGCTTGAAAATGGAAAAAATGTACAGGAAGGACGGACTACACTTACTTCACGGCATTTATCCCTCCTCCCTCCCTATACTCCCCATCCCACCCCATCATTTTCAAGCATCTGACAAAGTGGTATCTCTCCCACGAAAGCTCATGCGGTAAATAAATTTGTTAGTCTTTAAAAGTGCCATGAGACACCTTGTTTGTCAGACAGACCTAAGTGACCCTAAAGGAGTGGCAGGGCAGGGTGACTCCACTCCCTAAGGACACCTGCATGCAGCTATATAAAAGCTTCTTCATCAGCTACCCTCTAGGGCCAGGCATTGACAAAACCGGGGCATGCAAGAATCTTGAGGGCTAAGGGAAGGACAAATTTGCTCTTGCTGAGGCAGAAGACTGCCTCTTCATGCACAGCAATAAGGTGGGTGAGGTAATATGTTTTACTGGACCACTTCTGGTGGTGAAAAAGACAAGCTTGCAAATTACACAGAGCTTTTCTTCTTTGCGTATATGCAGTCCTGCTCCCTTGTATGTATATACATGATGGTACAATCTCCAATTACATGTCCACCTTGCTTCATTAATGCACAGGACAGACAATGAACATAGGAGAGAGTAAAATTGAGCAGCAAGGGTGTTCAATTGTATTCAAGGCTACGAGCCGAGTGCCAAGTTCTAGCCCAGGGGTAGGCAACCCCCGGCACACGTGCCAACAGTGGCACACGAGCCCATTCGGAGCAGCACTCAGCATCCTCTGAGGCGCCACAGAAATTGCCACTCCTGCCACCAAAAGACACTCCACGTGGCTTCTTTCAGGGGCAGCTGCAGCGCAGAGGTCCCTGCCATGTCCATGCCCCAGGCATACCATGAAAAGAAGCCGCCCAGAGCGATTCCTCTCTGTGGTGTGCCACCACCAAAAGGCAACTTCTTTCCATGGCATGCCTGGGGATAGAGGTCCCCAGGCACGCTGCCGAGAGGAGCCACTCCAGGTGGCTTCTTTCCAGGAATGGGCCATCGGCACCAGCTGACGGTCGAGAAGGACGGGCCGGCACAGAGGTCAGCAAAAGTTGCCGAACCTTGTTCTATCCCCTTGGTCTCCTACTCTGGGTGAAATCCTGACTCCTCTGAAGTCAACAGAGGTTTGCCATTCCCATCCATGGAGTCAGGATTCCACTCTCCCAACCACCATGTATATGTACAAGGAGGCAGAATTACACAGGCAAGTTAGACTTTGGCATTTCCCAACTTTTAGTGCTTGACCTGACAGCCTACATATTCTTTAATAAGTTCTTTTATGTAGGTGTAGTTACTTAAAAGGAATCTTACTTTTTGAGTAACGAATTTCACTGTGACTGTACTTTAGAAATGGAAAAATACTCATTTGATAGTAACATGATATTTCCATCATTACCTTTTTTGGTTTGTGCTTTTAAAAAGAAACCACACCATGTACACAAATGAACACAAATGCACTCGTTGGACTACATAAGTGTAAAATCTTCATTGTAAATGTTGCTGTGGCTCCTCGAGAAGGAAAGTGAAAAAATGGGGACACAGGAAAGCAAATTCTTCTCTTGTTCCAGCTCTTTTTTGTCCCCATTTAAGCCAAAATTACTTCAGTGATAAGATGTCTTTTGGAGTTCATCCAGTTACATTATTATTTTTACTAGATTTCCACTGGAGTCTAACACAATCTTGGTTTTGATAGATGACATTTAGACGATGATGGGATCGCTTAAAAAGTACTTACAATGAATCAATTCCTCTTGTGAGAATCAATTACATGTATTCTGTTAAGCTGGAGTAGTGCCTGTCCTTCTGCTATTTCTCTGTGGTATTTTATGCTCATCAATGCAGCATTTCCCTCCAATGAAAAGGCTATTACTTTGTTTGTGCTCAGGGAAAGGAAGAGTATTTTGAAATGCTGCAAGTCTATTTCTGGAACTGCTGCCAAAGAAATTACATGATGTATTATAAAGGGACTCAGAGTATATGAGAGGTTTACTCTATTTTACCTCCTTCAATTTGCTCATTATTTTTTAAATTTACTTTGATGACGTTCCCATCTCTACATAAAAAAGACAAACTGACTTTTTAAAAAGGTAAATGGTTAGCTGGGGGTTTTTTTAAGTATTAGAGTACAGTTTAGTTTTTAATTGTTAGATATACAGTAATAATGAACGCTAGAAGGAAGTGTCGCTCTCCCCAAGAGGTCCCAGTGACACACACCAGCCGAAGGCCCCCGTTTAGAAGGGATAACCCTCTTCCACTTTTAGAGCAAACAATGCATTCTCTTCCTCCCATTATATCCTTCAAAGTTCACCCAGTCAAATGTAGCTCCCAGGAAGAAGATGGGGACATGTCATTTAACTCCATAAAAATCCCTGTTTACAGATTTCAAATGCTGGCAGGTATAGGAGACAAATGATATCTCTCAGCAAGAGGAGAAGCTGAAGCAACAGACATGGGAATATCATTTTTAATTAAATGTATTTAACATAGCACAGCTTAAGCAACCAGTGCCTCTCACCATGAAAAGTCCACCATGCTTTGTTCAGCAAAATGGGCACAAGTTTCCACTAACTTTATTGTTTCAAGAAATGGTGAGAACATTTTATGTTGAAAGAGCAAGAATATTCTCACTGTTCTAACCTCAAGAGAATAAAGTTCTCTGTTATGGGTTAACCAAAACAATGTGTTAACCAAAATAATACAAAAACTGGTATTTTATATAATCACATTGTTTTTTTACAAAAGCACAGAAGCCTCCAGGATAATAAAATACTTAAGATAAAATCAGTTTTCTAGCAGAACTTCAATAAGTGTTTTGAGTATTCTAACAGATTAGGTCTCAATGTGAAATGTACATATTTCTCTCAACATACTACAGACATAATTTATGCCTATTGTGGGGCATAGTTGAAGAGAGGAAGATATACCACCCCACCAAAAGCTGGGAAGCCATATGTCTTTAAAAGATATGATATTCTAGGCAAGCAAGCATGTGGGGAAAAACCCATGCTACATCTGTACAAAAGGAACAGCCCACATTCCCCCTCATCAGTTCACACATCCAGGTGTTTTGTAAGGCATCTAGCACTGATAACTGCCTGCCGTCCACCTTATCTCCCCATAGCTGGAAGCAAGACTCTATAAGCTTTTTGCTGCCACCTTTCCCTTTAGAATCTGGAGAGAAGAAAAGGTACAATTTAGCCCTAACTTACCTGTCACAGCAATTTTTAAAATGTATGGAATGCATAATACCATCCATTCAATATTAATGCCTTCACTTCACACATACAAGACAACTTGAACCATTTAAAGTACTTGCTAGAATATCTCCCTTGGTCACCATCAATGGTCCCATAAAGCTAATATACTATGGCATGCCAAGGCCTGTTTTACTGGTCTGTTAATAGAGCCCCCTGGTGCATTGGGAAGCAGACAGCCACAAGTAAAGGACTTTCCACCATGGGTGGGGTATATTAATGAAACACTGAACATGCCCTGGGGTGTCTTAATGCTATTATCATCTGGCTCTTTAAAATTTAAATGAACTTTTAAAAAAAATTTCTCTCTTTGCTTGCAATATGTTCTTTTACTAAAAAAAGAAGTCCCCATTGCACAAATAGGATTTGGGGTTTTGGTTTAAGATACTCTTTTTTTTCTATTTCTCAAAGAATGCTGACTAAGTGGTTTTCATACTGTTCTCTCTGGATCTCTTTTTGTTGACTTGGAATCTTCAAAAATACCCACACTAGCCCAGCAATGTTTCACTGATTGAAAAGCCCATCCTAACTATGTGTTATTTATCTGAAAAAGAATAGATTAGAAACTTTTTGGATTGTCAAAGTTTGCCTCTGCTCACAAGAAATGTGTAATTCACAATTTGACCTGAAAAGAAAAATATCCTACCTTTTTTGTTTATTTATGGTATATAAAATTGGTTATAATTTATATTTATTTGGTTTGTCTTTTACATCAGAAATTCACCTCCTGTCTACCCTATAAGGTTCTATGGATAACCAGAGAACAGGTAAAAGAACCTTATACAAGTGAAACTTGATTTAGGGAAGTGATTTTTATTTACTCTATCTGGACCTTGGACGGGGAGAGGGGTTTTGCCTGACTTTAAAAAAAAAAAAAAAAAAAGAAAGTGTTAACAAATATCTGAACAAACTACTAGGAAGCAAGCCGTTTCTGTCATAGACTCAACCTCTCATCGTTAATGATTAATGATACTTCGAAAACAACTGGCTGTGAGATTTTTCTGCTAAAGTCAGATGTGCTTTCTCAGACCCACTCCACAAAAACAATTTCCAAAGCACTCAAAAGAAGCATATCTTAGAAGTTAGTAATGAAAAAAAGTCACAATATACTATCCAGTCCAGCTCCCAAACAATGCTGGGAAGGATCCATACCATACATTTTTCTAACTTTTTCTTTGAATTTTTACAGCAAAACCAGGAGAACACAGCTTCTCCCTCCTCACTAACACCCTAATATACTCACTGTTACCAATGTGTCCAGAATGTTTTCCAATTCTTTATGCACCTCAGTTCATACTAAAGCTTTGCCTACACAAAGAAAAAGGTGGGGGGGTTCAATGTGATAACTAATTCTAGGGTTCACTTCAGTCTGTTTTGAGTCAATACTACAATTTGTCCTGAGGTTGGACTATGCAACATTAGCTGCCACATTCTAAAGAGACACCTTGGAGATAAATCTTAAATAATTCTTTTCCATTGCTAAAGAGTGTATTTGAAGAGTGTATATTATGTCCATCCCTTTTAGCTTCTCCTTAAACTATTTATATTATGCCCTTCCACTCTTTCTTCATAAATTGATCCCTCCAACACGACTATTCTTTTTGTTCTTTTCTCCACTGTCCTCCTCTATCAGTTAACAGTGCCAAAAACAGAACACAACACTTGAACTGCATTCATATCAGAGCTACATATTTTTATCCCAATGGATATTCTAATCCACATTAGATTTAAAAACACAAAAATAACAGATCATGGGAGAAGCAGTTGTAAGGGATAGAAAAGGAGTAACAGGAAGGCAACGTACACCTTGTGGAAGTTATTTTCCACGGACAGCAGGAAACAAGTTTTTATGTTATGAATATTTCTTCTTA
The DNA here is from genome assembly GCA_007922175.1 of Pelusios castaneus. Lineage (NCBI taxonomy): Eukaryota > Metazoa > Chordata > Testudines > Pelomedusidae > Pelusios > Pelusios castaneus. Next base: position 342,512 of record ML686197.1, on the reverse strand, counting down.
AAAAGATTAACTAGAGCAGCAGTTCTCAACCACTGTGTTGGGACACGTTACTGTGTCACCCCACAGTGGTAAGTCTGTTGCAGAAAGCCAAGGGAGGGGCTCGATTAGGCCTGAGAGCGGCTGGTATGTCCTGTAGCATCATGCACACTGCCAAGCATGTCATGACCCACAAAAGGTTGAGAACAACTGAACTAGAGAAAATGCCAGTAATTTATAAGAAGTAAAAACCAATCCAAAAGGGAAACCCTGTTAAGAGCTATACTCCAGATATGATGGAAACCAGTAACACTTTTCTAGTTCCAGCACTATTCTGTAGTGCCTTGGGCAAATCACTTAGGGTCCAAATGCACAAGCACTGAAATCCCTTAGCATCTTTGCTAAGATTTCAATTAGAGTAAGAATGCTCAGCACCTTACAATATCAAGTCCTGAGCTTCTGTCTCAGTTTCCACACTCAGAAAATAGAGATTTTAATATCTAACTATTTCGCAAGAATCTTTGAGGAGTAGGAACATGTACAACATTTTGTAACGCACTATGTTGACCAACTATTCTTAATTCCCTAAGAACTGGACCCTAACCAGAGTGCACACAAAAAAATATCTCACACAACTAGCTACAGGGAAGGACAATCTGGAATGGTTTGCATAAATCGCAAGAAACAACAAAATGCAGAACTTCGCTTTCTGTGCTCTGAGCTATCCACCTAATGGTGTCTGTATGGCAGCTCCTTTAGAGAAAGTGAGAGGTTAAATCCTTGGGAGTGTACGGGGATGAAGGAGATGATCAGCCTACCTCATCCTGGTGTTCAGGACTTAATTCCACCCATTCCCCAACCCCCCAACGAATGCACAAACACTCTCATATTTCAAGCAGCATTCCGCCCCCTTGGGTACGTGTTTATTAAAAATACAAGATATAAATAGCTTCTTAAACCCTCCTAGGCATAAGTAGTTCCTTCTCTGGGCAGCAAGATTCAACACTTCTATGCTCCATGCTTAGGCCCTTCACCCATAGATTGCAGAGGCTTCTGCTGACCTGCATATGGTACTGATGAGATATAAAGTACCTTCCCTCTGCCCTTGGTCCAGCTCCAGACCCCATACAGAGGAGTGGCCATCCACTCTCACCTCAAAGTCCTCTCCTTTTTCCATCTTGTGGCTATTCTACCTGGCTTACCAAGTTTCTTCCTCACCACTTGGTTTTCCTCAGGCTCCTCCTGACAAGGTTTCTTTACTGGTCTTACTCCAATGAACCTCTTCTAGGCTCTGGGTGAGCCACTAGTCCCACCCGAATACTAAAGTCTGGGCTGCACTTAATATTTAGGTCAAACTAGCCACCTTGCTCAGCTAAGTCACACTCCTGAGAGACATACTATGTTAGCGCAGAGGTTCTCAGCGTTCTTTGTATCATGACATGATTGGCAGGCTGTGCAACTGCGCTTGACACAGTGCCCCCCACCATGGGGCTCCACCCTCCACCATCACCGACTAGCCCCCCACCCAAACCCAGATCCCCTACTGGGAAGCTGAACCCACGTGCCAGTTTCTCATGATGGCCGGTTCCCTGTGACACACTTAGCCACATGTTGGGACAGCCTAAACTCTGGCACAGACACCAGCCAACTGATAAGAATTTTTCTGTCACTCTAACTACTGTTTCTTGAGAGAGTAGATTAACTATCGCCATATAAAAACCCTTTCCATTACCGTAGCATCCACACTACAGCAGCGTAGCTACAGCCTGTACTGTAGATGTAGCCTGAGCCACTAACTTTCCAGGCAGCTTCCTCCTGCGGACAATTATAGGAAGTGTCACACCAAATCTTTCTGATGTTGTGAGAAAGGGAGTCCCTCCTACAACCAGCATTGCTTCCAGGTTGCCACCCCAGGACCTTCAGTCACCTGATTCAGGTACAGGTCAGGACTAAGGACCTTGATCCCTTAGAGTACATCTACACTGCAAAGAATGACTGGGACAATGAGTGAGTCCACTGACTTGGGCTTTCATCATGGGGCTAAAAAGAGCAAGGTAGACATTCGGGCTCAGGCCAGAGCCCAAGCTCTGAGACCCATTCTGTCACTGGGTTTCAGAGACTGGGCTCCAACCCAAGCTTGAACATCTACACTGCTATTTTTAGCTGCAGAGCAAAAGCCCCATGAGTCCAAGACACTGATCCAGCTTCTGAAAGTTGCTGTTACGGTTTTGTTTTTTCCTGCAGTGTCATATAGAGAACTAGCTCTCAGTCACAGTTCCTGAGTAGCAAGGAGCAGAGGTGACACTGGGGGGATAGGTGGGGGCACACATCCTTCCCTCCCTCCCTCCCCCACAATTTGCTGTTTGGGTTGCACTGAGTATGTCAGTAATACTGCTGAAGCCAGCTGCCTTCACTCTGCCCCTTCCTCCCCACCAACATCAGCAGACAAGGATTGTCTCTGACAAGGGGGGAAAGACACAGAAAGGGTGGGAGGAGTCTAGCTATTCGGTAGCCCTGGAATTATAGATAGAATCCACCTATTGGTGGAAATGCCAGTCAGTTCTTCCTCAAACAAACCATATGTCACTGCTTTGATCTCCTGTTGTGGCTCTCACCCTCTCTTCCAGGTAGGCTATTTGGTTAACAGATTTTCTTGTCAGCAAAATTCTTGTGACCAATTCTCATTGGCAATATTCCTTGCAAATTGCCGTCTTGACTGTAGAGGGCAGAAATGTTATTGGACGATAGAATGCTTTCAAGTTCACACTCCATGATCTACAGAGTCTCTAGTTAGCTAAAATAGTCTGGATTTTAAATCCTATTTGGAGCCATTCAAGACTGTCTTACAAGTCCCCTTGTTAAACATTTGTCTGATTCTTGACCTCCTTTTCTGATATGATTTCAGGTCCTTGAATATGTGAAATACCAACCCTTATAAGGCATCTGATGGGAATGCTGACAGAAATCAACATTTGTTTTCTGCAAGCACTTGAATTTACAAGCTTAAAATTCACTTTCACTAAGCTTTTGCATTAGGTAAAGCCTGACCATATGAATGTTAGTCATAGTGAGGTATTTCCATTTAAACCTTGAATTTGTTCCACCCAATGATTCTTACCTCAAGGCCTCAGTTTTATAGATCTAAAAGAAAGATGTTATATTAGTTGATTATACCCACCCAACTGCTCCTGTTTTTCTGCACTGCATACTGTATTATTAATCTAGCTCTCAACTCCTAGATTCACTGTTTAAAATACTAATTTCCATAACAAAGTAGTTACCATAACCAATTATAGCATCTGTTATATTTGTTCACCACCCTCCCTCCCCTTCCCCCCCACACACACAGCCCAAGTAGATTCAGATATCATAACTATTTTAGCACTTTCATTCCATGGATCAACAAACAAAATTTCACAACTGTGAAACATCTTTTCTAAGCATATTAGCAGCATCAAGTTAAAAAAAAACAAACAAACCCAATGCTGTCAGCATCATCTGAACAGGGTGGCTACCTGTCTTGTGGCCACATGATAACAGCTGTCTATATGCATGTCTATTCACGAGAGAGTAGACTACAGAGTCAAAGAGCAGATGGCACAGAAGTTAAATGACCCCAGCTGAAAAATTACTGGTGGAAACAAAGACGCACAATACACTCTACAGACCACACCGAAAGCACAATATTTTCAAGCATTCCCTGCACTTCATTCGGTTCTTGCAATGCTATTTATCCATTACTCATGAGGTAAAAGCAGACCATACAAATACACAAGCTCTTTCAAAGAGAGTTGGGCATATGGACATTTTCAGCCTCTATCTGCAAGGTTTTCTGGCACTGATTTGAAATGGTAAGAGCTTTTAATAAAATTATGTATAAAGGAACAGAAAAGCTTTTAAAACTGAAGTCCTAAACATAAATTCATAGTATAGTTCTACACTGCTCACGGGCATGGAGGCATGACTTGACACCTAACTGCCGTTCAGTATGCCCTTGGAAAATTCTTGATTTGTTTTAATAGTAGTAAATTCAGTGATCATAAATGGCTCTGGAATGATAGCCTTGAAGACTGAAATTCTCCATCCATGAATTAATAAAGTATGGGCAATCAGCACTACAGTAATGGACACTACACATGAAAAGCATGTGTAAGAACTGCCAAACCCCAGCCCCCCAGAAGCCCACTGCCCCACCCACGGGCCTCAACCCTGATCAAAGTACGATACTTCAGAGGGTAAGTGGACAGTTTGGCTTCCAGAGCTATGGACATTGGTGCTAACTGTACAATTGTTTGTTATTTGTCACAAGTTATGGATCAAATTTTATAAATCATACATTTCTGTACAGAATAGTCCTTGGTTTCATCATCAAACTTACCAATAGCATCAAATCACCATTATTAAATTTATTTCAAAACAAGGCAGGTAAGAGCCTACAGATGTCTGGAATAGCTTGTTTGTAGAGATAAACAAAGTTTTTCTATAGTTTAGGATTATTTGATATGGAGCTACATTAATAATATTTAAAAGAATAACATCAAGACAAGGCTTTTTTAACATTATAGTCATAAAATGCAAAATAGTAGCACTGTTTTTCCTACTTGGGGGGGGGGAAACCAAGGTAAGACTATTCCATACTTGTAAGAAGAGCAATTTTCTTCTATGCGCCTTTTAATTAGAATTACAAATGTTTACATTAGAAGAAACAATTGCTACAATTTCTTTTCCAAGAGCTCTTAGCTCTGCTCCAGCATGTCTACATCTCAGGTTGACATCACCCTATTCTGCTTGGAAATTGGTTACAAAACACTGCTGGCTTCTCTCTCATACAGTCTTCCCATGGGTTTTCCAAGGACCTCAAGATTTTATTAACTGTAACACTTAATAAGCAGCAGTGAGGCATAAGTAAAATGCATTTGTCTAACTAATCACTCATTAGCTTTCTGGCTTTTCAGCTGTGGAGAAAGCAGGTAACAAAATTCTCAAATATTTCTGGGAAGAGTATTGCTTTGTAGAAATACAACTTCAAAAACTATTTCCTCTATTGTTTGTGACAGAAAAGTGAGTTTTATGTTTTATCAAGCAACCAACGTTTCCATGCTGCTGAAGAAAATAAAACGTTAAATGTTTTCATACTGTCAGTCAAATACAAACCAATACCCTGACACATTGGGAAAGTTTACCTTAAAGTCATATTTTTTAAATATTTTTTCTAACATCTTTATAAGCTCATAAGTGGATAGCTCCAAGTGGATTTTGTTGCCATGTTGAGAACTTTTTTACTATATACCTAGTTTCCCAACCAAGTACTTCCCTCTTCTCTTCTTCCCCTGAAAAAGCAAATCACATTTCTCAGTTGACTTCCTTACTACTGCCTTTAGGATGAATCAAGCTCCTAAAAGAGATGGGGGTGGAAAGTACTGATGGGGTCTTGGTTCTCTTCTTCATCATGTCTCATTCAGCACAGCTATACAGACACCCTATACAGTGGGAAGGGAAATTTGCTGCACTCCACGGGAACATAAAGAGGCAGGAATGCTCCCTCCGTGCCTGGTTAGCTCCCTGAAATATGCCTCCTCATATTCCTGGTAAGCATCACTTTGCTCCCAATACAAAATCCTGCTTAAATGATACAGTCAAGCCACTAATGCTTTACAGATTCAAACCCCCGTATAGATATTACTTTATCAATACACTGTAAGGTATTACTCCCATTTTACAGACAGAAAGAGGCAAAGGAGTGAAGTGACTTATCCCAAGTTCCACAGTGAGTAGTGGCAAAGCGCAAGGAGAATGGCTGTCATTGACAATGGCTGTCAATTCCCAAGCCTATGTTAATTACTCTGTAACAAATGGCCTCTTGGCAAGATCAAAACATGTTATAAGAATTTATGTTACAATTTGATAGAACCATTTGCTTTGTGGAGAGGCTCTTAACTACTTGTAGGAATTGATGCTAATTCTTAGTTTCAGAACTAAAACAAATTTTACAATCAAAGCTCTGCAGAGGTGTTCTGTGCATATCAACAGTATTTAATAGAAGAAGCTGTGCTATATAAATATTTCCAACTATTTTTAATAGACACTAACATTTAGAAATTTCATTACATGAACACTGATATTGAAGCCATGTTGAATACCAGATAGACGGGGAGTAAGGTAGTATCTTTCATTGAGCCAACTTCTGTTGGTGAAAGAAACAAGCTTTCAAGCTCCACAGTAACCTAAAGAGCAGCTCCGTGGCACTCGAAAGATCATCTCTTTCATCAGCAGAACCTGGACCAATAAAAGACAGGACCCACCTTGTGTCTCATTATATGAACATTATAATTCCAAATCCTCTGAGAAAATTGCTTAGAGCAACCCAGAATATGAAACCTGCAATATAAAAACAAAAATAAGGAGCTAAATATTGGTAGGACTCTCACACTAACAAAGCCTCAGACATTAGAGCTAACAATAGGCAAATGGACAGTTTGCTAAAGTTGTAAAAGAAATAAAAGCATGTATTCGAATTATTTTATGTCTCTCTTCTCTCTGTCCTGCTCAATCCAACCAGATTGCTCTTTCTTCCCCCAACACACTCGGAAAACTTGTTTCCCCTCCCCGTCTCAACTTCGATAGTATTCCATGTTGGCAAAAGTCTCTCTAGTTCAGCAAATTTGCCATTATGGGCTAATAGATACAAGGAAATCTCTCAGGATCCAGGGTTTGAAAATGTAATTTATAATCAAAGGTCTGCAGTAGGGCACAGAGCGCAGTCTGCCTCATGTATATGGTGTTTGTGTCGAGTGATTTATTATATGGATTATTACTGGCTTTCAATAATAAGAAAGCTACTTAAACACAGTAGTGTGAACTGTGAGCAGTGATCCTTGCTTTGTTTCTTTCAAGACAACTCATTTCTTATGTTCTGTAATTTCACAATGTGCAATTGGGCAGGCAGTGGGTGTCTGCTATAATTTGATTCAAAACACATATAAAGACAAAATCTTAAAGAAGCTTTGAAATGTGGTGTCAATATCCTAGCCTACAAGATAGGATACTGCTTTCTAAGAAGCTTTCTGCTTCTGCAACAAGTATCATCACAGTGAGCCCAAACCATTTCCAACTCAGAAGTGGAGTCCTGGTCTGCAAAAATTGAAATATAATCTCAAAATTTAATACCAAAATGAAAATTCAGATAAACAACCCACTATTTGAGTTTTAGGGTTCCCAGTTTCTGAAATGTGTACTGAACAGAGGGAGAAAAGTAAATTCCCATATCTATACTTCAGAAGAAATAGTGGCATTCCACAAAATAAAGCTGCTGAATAGCCTTCAGTGCTTTTTCTGTGACAGTACACACATGTATGGAGTACCGGCACCTTTTTTTCCCCACAGTGACGTTGAGGGGTGTCACTGGCCCTCAAAAACTCTTGGGGCCCAGGCCCAGGGGACCCACCTCCACGCCAGCCCCGACCACAATCTAGTTCCTGGGCTCGATCCGGCCCCAGTTTCCCAGTTAGGGTCTGAGGCCGGATCTGGCTCCTGCCGCTGCCGGCCCCAAGTACCTGGACAGGGCCGGATCTGGCAGCCCCAGGTTCCCAGCCAGGGCTGAGTTCGGGGCCAGATCAGGCTGAATACCAGTACCCTTAAAATAAAATAAAAAAAGCACTGTTTTTATGGGATTATAGACATTCAAAGCTATTCAGCAACTTTATATCAAAAGTCAAAATGTTCAAGTTTCATGCTGATATAACAGGAAACAGTCATTTAAGTTCTCACATATGTACTTTATAACGGTGTCCTACACTAGGTAAAGTCTGAGATTCTTTCTTGGACAGAAAGGATACCCAAAATCATAGCACAATCAATCAAGTGTAATCAGAACTGCATTCTATTGGAAACTAGAAAGACAATGAAACAACAAGATTGGGTGACAGCACAGAGCTTGCAAAAATAAGCATTTAGAACATCTAAGAGCAATAATTTTTTAAAATATTTTACTAGAGGACATATTGGTTTTGTTTATTTTAACAAATATTCTCATGCAGTGTTTGCCTCCAAAGTATTGCAGCGCCACACCAGTGCTACAAACCTGAAGGTGAAACCAAGAGGGAAACTGCCTAATCTGGGCTCATTATCCAAGTACAAAAGTAGCACAAAAAAGGGAAAAGCTGTATTAAAAATTAAAGCAATTTTTCTGAAATCTACAATTTTTTTAACCTAGGAAATTCATTACTATAAACCTGTGCCTCTAACAAGACTGTCTTTAATGAGAGTCAACCGCATCTTTCAACACCAGCATAAAGAGATGAGGAAAAATTCAAAAAACTACTCAGAGCTACACATCTCCAACCCTCAGTAATCACTAGAAGTCACTAAAATAAATAGCCAAAGGCCCAATGTAATTCCTAGAGCTCATACAATGCGTTTCACCCAAACATCTCAAAGCCCACTTTATAACATTATGATATAAGTAGTTGTGGTATATATTCGTACATTTCTGGTCAGTGAACACAGCAAAGCAAGGCAGTCATCTTCTGCTTCCTACTAGAAAGACTTCAGAGCCATAAAAGCACTCAGGATATAGCAAAACAAACAAGGAGACTAATATTCATTTATCGCATAAACTTTCGTAGATATAATTCCACTTCATGAGAAGAATAAGATCATATATATGAGTTTGAGGAAGACCCATACTGAAGAGCCTTCAGTGTGGGAACCTTCCCCAAAACAATAGGAAAACAAAGACACACATACCCCTCCACCCTGTAAGGTATCAGGTCTAAAGTATACACTTATCACAGCACAAACTTCAGATCAGCTTTCTATTTAAGGCATAGATAAATGCTCTGAATTACTGCTTACACTGAGTCTCATGCATGACAGAAGAAACTGAGGTCAATTAGATTTTTCAGAACTCCTATTCCAGAATCCAAGCCTAACCAGTTCCAGATTTTCACTTACTACAGAAACCCACTAGTGCAGCAGCAACTGCTGAAAGTGTGGAAGAGCCTAGAAATCATTGCTTTGAAATAGACAACAGAGTCTTGTGGCACTTTTAAAGACTAACAGATTTATTAATCGCATGAGCTTTCGTGGGAGAAAATCCCACTTCGTCAGACGCTTTGAAATAGTGAGCAAGTTCAATGTTTGTAATGAGAGCAGATTGAATACAGCCTTATGGTTATAGCAATGAGAACAGGAGTGATACCTATCTAACAAAATCTGTGGGAGGCAGTAAATTGGAAGAACACCAATCCCATGTTCCCCAATAAGAGCACTTTTTAAGATGGATCTGTCCAAGTAAAAAAATTGAAATCTGAGGCCCAGGTTTAAAAGAAAAAGTCAGGATCATTAGAGAGACAAGGTGGGTGAGGTAACAATTTTTATTGAGTCAACTTTGTAGGTGAGAGAGGAACTCATTATCTTACATGGAGTTCTTTACATGGGATCATTAAGCAGATGAGAGAACCCAAGATCATTTTATAAATGAAGATGAACAACAACTAAACATTTAATAACAGAAATGATTAATTATTAATAGAACCCCTTGAAACTGTACTGTGCAATACAAAAAGAAACATGGGTTTTGAGGGCCTACAGGCCAGGTCCTTTGAGTCTTACTTTTGTGTTTATTTTATGCTTAGCACCATGGTGACCGAATGCTTTCAATAAATTTAAAATCAATTTAACACCTAGAGTGAATCTAAACTATTCATTAAAAGGGTCTGTAGGGTTAGGCTGTAAATGAGACCGACAATACCAAACAGACACACATGCTGTAAGAAACTGATAAGCAAACCCACAAACCCAAAGATGCTTTCTTGGCACTCATTTTAAGAGCTTTTTATTATAATTTGTGCAATGGCAGCACCTGTAACATGCTAGGTGCTTTCCACACTCAGCTGACTGCAGCCCTTGCCCTGAAGACAATTGAGATGATTGAAAAAAAGAGACTCCACTCTCCTGGGAAGACCTTGTGTAACTGAAATGGAACTAAAATTGAGATCTGCTTCAAAACACTGGGAAGTGGAGGTGCTTCCGTAGGGCTTTTGCTACAAGCATCATGGTGGAACTAATGCCTAATCCTGAGGTGTCATGAGGAGGCCCCATGGGGCATGTCCTCACTTTTGAGCTGGTTCTCATCTCAAGGAGCCACACCCACTCAAGCTACAATGGAGGGAGGGCACTAAAAACAGAGAGTAGCTACAGTGGTGTTGGCAGTAGGAGGGGCTAGTCAGCTAAGCATATGCCCCGTGTTTTGGAAAAGTACATACTCAGAGCAGCTTGCCCCTCCCACCACAACAGCTACATTATTTTTAGGGGACTAGCTTGATCACAACTAGTGCAAATTTATCTTCTCAACCTGGAAATTACTTCCCTATCTCAAAGTGCAGACATGCCAACAGTGAGCAAATTGTTACTACATCTCACACACGCACCCCTATTTTCTATTAGCACACAAACTGTAGTGGTTTCAACTTTTACTCCAGTAGACACACACACACACTCTTCTTAAACACATTTATGCTACAAAAATTCAAGACAAAACACTGTCACTGACGTTTCATTAATATGCTGTGTATTTAAGAGCCAATCACCAACAATGTAAAAATAAGGACATGCTGTCCTCCCCTTAACTTACTCACAGTCTAATGGACAGACAAGATAGTTCAAAACACACATGATGATAGTTAGAAGGTATAATTTCATAGGGACACAGAGGTTTTCCATTCTTTTTTCCTTTCCTTCTTTTTAAGCAGCTGTCTAGATTATTGACTCCAAGGTACCATTGAAAGGGTCTGTACTAAACAAAATCACCAGTCACTGGTGTGCACAAGGCGTTAAGCTACAGGTTCATTGTGCAGAACACAAAACTCTATGAACCCTGCCACTTGCTGCTGCCCGTGCTACACTACTGTTTTTTAGCAATTAGCTTGACAAGAGCGGGTGCAAGCATGTTTATGCAAGGTAGGAATCACAATCCAACTTCGAAGTGCTTATACTGACTGCAAGCTCTATGGAGCCGAGAGTATTTTTGTACAGTGCACAAGACAATGAGATCCCAGTCCATGACTGGGTCTCCCAGGCACTACTATAATGCAAATAATAGAATGTAGTCTGTTGTCAGGTATGATTTTCTTCTAGAAGGTCTGAGTTTTCAAACAGAAAGACGTTGAGTGCTTTCACTACATGAGAAGTAAAAGAAACCAACTTCCTAGTACACGCTGTTTATCGTGAAGATAAAACAAAAATACTACTGTTCTCAAAAGAGACATGTAGATATATAAAAGCCCCAAACAGTCCATGTGAATAAATGTTCCAGGTCTTGGTCTAAAAATCATAAAGCTTGTTCATACATAGCCGCTTAAAAGCTCCAGACATCCCTATTTCCCGACCCTGGTTACCAGTTCAAAGTCAAATTACCTCCTTACTTACATAATATGACCCTGAAATTGAATCCAGCTGGGAAAACACCTGTGCCATCTAGAGCACAAATAAAGTTGAAGGGGCTTCATCCATATGGACTTGATTGGAGGATCAAGCCCCAGTCTTATTGTACACACTGCCCATCTTTCCCCATGCTGGTGGTATTCAGCACCATCTATTTAGCATATTCAAGAGAAGGTCAAGAGGTGATTTGATCTGTAAGTACCTATATGGGGTGAAGATTTCTGATAATAGAAAGCTCTTTAATTGATCAGACAAAGTCATAAAATTGAATGTGTGGAAGCTAAAGTTCGACAAATTCAGACTATACTTAAGGTACAAATTTTAAGTGAAAATAATTAGCCATCAGAACAAATTACATCTCCATCAAGATTAGAGATCTCTGTTGAAGATATGGTCCAGTTTAACCAGACTTTATGGGCTTTACAGATGAAATGCAGGGCAAAAAAATCTATAGTGAGCATTATATAAGAAGTCAGATAAGATGATCAAAAATCTGATTTCCCATCAAGGTCTAAGCTTCCCTTTCATCAGTTTCTCCCACAAGTACTACTGTAAAGCATTAATTGAACCACCAAGATGTGCACACTCCTACACTAAATAACAATCACGATGTAGTAATTCACATCATTCTTCACTCTACATGCTCTGTATTGTTTGTAATCCGCAGACAGTTTGTCACATTTAAAAAGCAGGCCTCAATTATGCAAATAGGTTTGTACAGACAGGCACCCACTTCAGGGAAGCTGCACATTGCCTATGCAGAGCCAATTGCAGGATTAGCACCAAAGGGAAAAAAATCCACATACTTGCTTAAATTTAAGCATGTGCATAGGCCTTTGCAGGAATGGTGCTTTTGTTTGGAAATATGAAAGATTAAAAATTAAAGGGGAGCATACACGTAAGTTTAATATAATGATTTTCTTTATGCTAGGTGCTGTTCAAACACACACAAACACAGTAAAAAAGTCCTTGTCCCAAAGAGTTTACAATCTTAAATGCTGAATCCAGCAGGGAGCTGTACGTTGACAAGATCTCTGTGTCTTCAGAGAACTCTGCTGTCTTCAGTGTGGCTCCACATAGACACAGAGGTCTATCCACACACATCCTGTTGAACAATCAGGATCTTAATAGATATCCTGTCATCAGAGTATCTTATGGCCTCCTGCACTAGGCTGATCCTGCAACATCCTTGTCATAAAATTTGAAGGGGCTCAGGATTTTGCAGGAGGTATTCAGCACTTAGTAGGACTCATTTTCCTTTTTAGACATCTCCTGTCAGCAATCCATACAGAAAACCAGTACTGACCTAGATTCACCTCAGGCTAATTTCTAAATTCATAAGTAACAGGATGAACACTATGATAGATGTTTACAAAATATCGCTGCTTGAATCTTTAGGGGATATACACAGTGAAAGCTCAACAGGCATGTCTGAAAGGAAGAACAATGGTTGAGCTGGGTCAGTGGCTGATGTAGTTCGGATTATTTCTTTTTTATGACTCATGAATACATACATGACTCAGCAAGATGCAAACAATGATACTTGCCCTCTGTGCAAGGCTACTAAAAAGGAGAAGTGTTGGAGGAAAGAATAGATGGAACAGTTTTTCCCGGCAGATAAAGGATGAAGTGAATGGCAACATTGTGAAGCGTGCTTGGTTTGTAAAAGCAGAAAGTCTATTCATATTACCTCTAGTAATACAACTCACTTGGAGCCATTAGTGTTTTTAAAAAACAAAAGGAACTTAGAACATTTACTGTTCCAACTCAATACAGAAACTTCAGAAAGAGTTTCAAGCACAGACATGAGCAAAAGAGACAGAACAGTAGTACCATGAGGAACAGAAAGTGGCCCAACAGATTTGGATGCCAAATTACAGTCAAGCAGGTATCAGTACAAGTATGTCCTATATTGTGGGATTTGGTTTTTTCTTTTAGATTTATAAAATTTATTTTTAAATTATTATTGGGATGCTATCAAGTGATTTTAAAATGAAATTCTCTTCCTCCTTTAGAAACATCACCTCATATTAAAGAATTTACTTTTTGCTGCCAATGTTGTTTATGCTCTTTACATCTAACTCAGTCTAATAAAAGACTACTCAGTTTCACTTTCTGCCTTTTATGATCCAGTGTTTAGCTTGTGAACACGACAAGAGTTATGTCCAACCCAAACAAAAAATTCACCGACTATGGAGGGAAGGGGGAGAAAATATCACGAGACACAAGATGGGTACGGTAATAGCTTTTCCTGGACCAACTTCTGCTGATGAGAGACAAGCTTTTGGTGAATAATTAAACTAAATCTAAACTAAACTAAATCTAAGATTGAATATACCCAAAAGGTCTCTAACCAACAGCGTTGGCCTAGTGAAAGCTACTACTTCACCAATATCCCGGGACCTGCTCAGCCAGATATTGAGTCCTATACCAGATTGAACAGATTAGAGCTGTTTTTAAAGAACTGACTGACTTAGGTTTTAAAAAATTGAGATATTTATTAGTCAAAACTAAACTGCTCAGCTAGAAACTGAAAGAGAAGATGGGGGATTTGGGGGGAGGCGGCGAGAGGGAGAGATTGCCACTGAGATCCAAAACAATTGCTGAGAAGCTCATCTTTCCCAGTTCCTGCAGAGAATGCAGTGTCCCTAGGCATTGCTCAAGTCTAGAACAGCACAGCAACAAAAGATCATAAGAACATGTATGTTAAATTCAGATATTGCAAATTTTTTAAAAACAAACATGAATATTTGGAGACAGAACTGACCCAAGTGTCCCTTTAAGCCAATGTTAAACAGACTCCATAGGAAATGTAACCTACTTTCAAAAAACAAATGGGATAAATGGAACTGAACTAACATTTCAACTCTTGCGACCCGATTCTGTAAGCACAGAGCACTGGGTAGTCCCATTGTCTTTAATGGAACTATAACACCGTGGCAAGTCTTGTGGCATTTACAGGATCAGGCTCTTCGAGAGCCTAGAAAAGCCAAGCAGGGCTTCAAAATAAAGCATCAGTAGTACTGTGGTACACAGGCTAGGATGCAAAGTTTAAAAGAGAAGAACATATTCCATTAGTTGTTTAATTCAAGGGAAAACTAAAGTAAATTTAGCATCTTCTGACTTGGCACAAGTTACTGCTGATATAACTGGATATACTACAGAATACAGGAAACTCAATATTTACTTTAAGCATACTGTCACAGCTTGCCAAAAAATGTAATTATTTATACTGTGTCACATTTGCAAATTAAAAATGATAGGAACTATAATTTCAACAAACTGCCTGCACATACTCTGAAAACATATTGTACTGGCCTTGGATACAATTCAAAGACAATCAGCAGTATAATGCTGCTGTGATGAATACATCGTAAATACAGATATGAGAGTATACATAAAGCGACAGTACACCCATTAGCTGAACACAGCAGTGTATGTGTACTGCATATCACATATGGGTATGTGCTCAAGATGGATACATAGACAAAACGGTATATTTAAAACGAACACTCGCATTAAAACCTGTTCTGCTCTACAACAATACTGGAAAATGGCTCAGTACAATGAAAAGAAATCCAACGGTAATATTACCAGGTATTGAAAGATCTAGCCACATGCGCATTCTTCATACTAAAAGCTATGCTTTAGTTTCAGTTTTGGAGACCAATAAAGTTAAGGGCATGAGAGAGCTGGATAATAAAATCATAGTGATGATTTCCAGAAGGGTAGCCATGTTAGTCTAGTTCAGCAAAACAACGAGTCTTGTGGCATTTTTAAAGATTAATAAATATATTTATCACAGGAGCTTTCATGGGAAAGATCCCACTTCGTCCCTGTTTATCACTTCCCCTCTCGTTTGTTTGGTTGAGGTCCATACGAAGAAATGTTTAATATAATCAGAGAGCTTAGCGATTTAAATGGTGGATGTTTGACCAAGCTGCATAGGATTCTTTGATTCTCGTTTTACTATACTGGTTTGATGACTGCTATTATTTCAATACAATACAGCCATAAAGGATGTGACAGAGACAAAAGAAATGAAGTTTGTGTGTGTTTATTTACACTTTTCAGTAATAGAGTCTCTTTCTTTCCCTGTACCCATGCAGCAGCCTACTGAGCAACCACCCAGACTGCCTCAGTTTTTCTTTCTCACAGAGCCCTGCAGAAACACCACCCAGTCCATCATTTTAAAGTCTAGTTCTCTCTCCTTGACTCAGGAGTCCCCAGCCCTCTAAACCAGTGCCAGGAAGGAATCCAAACAGACCATTTACTCCCAGCAGGAGCATCACCTACCTGCAACTGCTTCCCAAGCCTCTGTCTTTCTTTCTAGGCCTAACTGGAAAGAGAGTCACTAGCTCCTCCCTCTCTCTCTCAGGCCCCGCATTTATATCCTTGAGCCTGGCCTGAGCTTGCCACATGGCCTCAGTCATACCCAAGGAGATGAGCTAAACTTCTGGCCGGTGGATCTGAGCCTATTTTCCCCTATGGTGCCCAGCCATCCTGTGACATTCCCCTACATTTCCCTCCTAATGAGATGGAACTAGAGAGAAAGAAGTGAACTAAGAGAACAAGGGAATGCATTAAAATATAACTATCTATAGCTATCTATACAGAAAGAGAAAGAGAGAGCGAGATTGTAGAAAAAGCAAAGCAGTGTGTTATGAAGATAATTGCAAGCAAATAGCACCAGACCAGATATGAAAAGGTGAGAAACTAACTGAACAGAATGAGTTTTGATGAGAACATTGGCAGAGATGGAAGTCACATGATATATAGGAAGAAAACGTGTTCCAGATGGAGGAAGCAGTGTGAAAAAAGTAATACACTCAAGTGGGAGAAGATAAAAGGAACATTAATGAGAATGAGAAGAATGCTTTATTACTCTTACGATGTGATGAAATCTGAATACTACCAGCATGTTCTTTTTCAAGGGTTAATAATCAACATGAAAGACCCTTAACAATAGTGTTATTTCAACAAGAGAAAGACAGTGAGCTTGTGTGAATTCAAAGGAATATTTTACAATGGATTCCACTAGAGTCATGAATCAGATTATCAAATTTTATAAGCCTTGCTTACCACTGCACATCCTCACTCATATTACAATACTGTCTGTCAAAAGCATGTAACAGAGTCTGTAGAACATAGCCTGTATTTAGAAAGCATTTTAAAATGACAGATCAAAAGACACAAGGTGAACAATGACTATAATGTAATCTAAAATTACTTAAATCCTTTTGTGTGTGTACCCCATCTGCTCAATCTATGCAAAAGCTGATGTTAACATCTGTGATGTATTCATCATGTTAACAGACTTTTAATGAAGTCTTCAATGAAAATCACTAGCAGTGAGCTACAGGTTTTTTGCACATTACCATATTTGTTTTTTCTACAGATAGGAACTGTTTCCCAAACTCAAGTGTTTGTGGTTTAAAGAGCCATCTTAGGGTGACATTATAACTTGTAAGCTGCCCATTTTCCCTCCTTGGGTTTTTGAGTGCTGTGTTGTGTATTTGTGGGGCGGGGGAGGAGACAAGTTGGGGTTTTGTTTTCTTTTTTAATTAACACAAAATTATTCAGACCCCGACAGACTTTGGCCACCTGGAAGACCAGCAGCAGCTGAACCCCTGTAATTAAGAACATACTGCTCAGCTGCCTGTGCATGCACGTTTGTCCAGCATCCTCACATACATTATGCAGTCACCCCCTCCAGGACCTGAGATCATGGAGAGACGAATTGATTTGATTAGGTAATACCTTCTAGGTCTGCCACCGGCTAACACAGTACCCTCTCTTTCCACACACAAGCTGCCACTCAGTCCTCCTCTTTTGTCAACCCTCAAACCTGTACCTTCTCTTCCTCTCCACCCCCCTCAATGCACAGAAAGAAGACAAAGGGAAGTTGCTTGGCTGTGGGGTGGGTACCATCATCTCTCCTCACCGACTGCCAGAAATCCCCATTGCCCTGACCCTCCCATTGCCCTAACCCCACCATAACAGTCCTCTGCACATCCCCTTATCTTTGTGACAGGCATCCTGGTATGCTGCTTTGAAATTTTGGTCATTCAAGCTTCCATTTATGCAAAGGTTTCTAGCTGTCTTTGATGCCACAAGAAGAAGGAGTTGAAAATTACCGGTTAGAGCAGCACTAGTGGGCAGGATCATCGGCAAGCAGAGAGAAACTCCAAGCAATAAGCCCCATAATTTGAGACAAAGGCAAACGTACACCGACAACTATTTTACCTTACTATGTATCATCTCGATCTCACCATTATTTTTTACAAACATCAGCTGAATGTTAGGCCTTTAATGAATGCTTTTGGTTTTCAATTGAAAGCTAACGATGGAGACTGTCTGATTAAAAGTAAAATTCCATCACTTAAACACCAAAATTAGGCCTTTAATTCCTCCATAACTGACTGACTAGACAGAGATTTAGAAATAAGTCAGATCAACATCTGACACTATGGGCCAAATTTATCATGGGTGTAACTCTACTGGCTTCAGGGGAGTTAAAACCTGGCAACTTGTGTTTTTGTATAAGGAGGGAAAACTCACCATTTACTAACATCTGGCATGAAACAGCTATATCGCATTAAAACTAAGCTGAAATGTTTTGCCTTAATTCTGATTTTGGAACATGTAGGCAGGTACACAGTGCTGGATTCAGTATTCTTAATGCCAAGTATTACTACATAAAATCTCTACAGTAATGTTTAGTAAATTTAGAACTCAAAGAAATTATAACAAAAGTAGAGAGAATAGTAAACCAATTTTAAAAAAACAAAAAACGTTAAAATTTCTATGGGAGGGAAACTAATTCATCTTTGATTTGCTGGCGCTACTGCAGGACACACTCCTCTATAGACCGGCTGAATGTGGCAAAGAGATTTTTCATATGGACTGCCAATACAGCATCGGCATAAAATACAGCAGCGTTCTCCGACATCCTGACCAGAGGGGAAAGAGCTAATCAGTCACAGACTAGGGAGTGCATATGCCTGCCTTTAATTTCCAGCTTAGCCATGAACTGTTCATGTGGTCTTAGGCAATTCACTTACCTCTCAAGGTATGTCTATACTGCAATTAGACACCCTCAGCTGACCCATGCTCACTCAGGTTCATGGGGTTCAGGGAAAGGGGCTGTTTAGCTGTGGTGTAGAGATTCAGGCTCAGGCTATGGCCCAAGCTCTAAGGCCCTTCCACCTCAAAGAGTCCTGCAGCCCATGCCTGAATATCTACATTACAATTAAAGAGACTCTTAGTCTGAGCCCAGCTACCCCAAGTCAGCTGTCACAGTCCCACTGATATTGTTTAAGCGCAGTATAGAATACCCTCTGTGCTTCTATTTTCTGCTAAGTACTGTGGGGATAAGACTGGACATGCCAAGCTCACATCATTAATTTATTGGGGGGAGGGGGATTATAAATTATAGGAATGAATCAGACATTGCCCAATCCCCTCTCTTCTTGTTTCCTTTTCCTCGGCACATTCCTCAACCTTGCCAAACTCTTCTCTACACCTAACAGAGTAGATAAAAATCAATATTTTTTTTAAAAAAGCTTTTTAAATTTACAATGGTTGAAAAAAATAAGCTTATTTAATAGTGACATCCTACTTTAAGGTCTACATTTATTATAATCTATTTAAATTATATACAAAAACACAACATTAAGCAGTACATGTTTTCTCCCAAACTCTGAAGAAAGTCAATTCAGGGAACTGGTGGATGTCACTGACTAAGTAAGTACCTGGAACCAGAGCTTGCTGAAGTGTTCGTTAAATCCCTTTTCAACAGCAGAAGTAGCTTCTTCTGCAACTGTACAAGAATTTTCTTCATTTCAGTTTATTCAACAATTTTGGTTCAAAGGCTGGTTCATTCAAAGTTAAGAAACCAGCTAAGAAAAAGCAGGAAGACTTGTTTTCCTCTTCCAATCTATGAATGAAAACTAGATGTAAAAGGCTGAGATTACTAATTCTTAAATCTTGAAGGACATGGTGGACCCGAAATACTCACTCACTTCAGATTATATTTTAATACATAAGTTTTAAATTCAGAAAATTTTTAACCAACTTTTTACATATCCAGTATTTTAAGGTGATTTATGTAATGGGGTTTTGTGCATTTTCATTGAATTTGAATTTCCACTCAAAACTTAATACAAAATAATGACAAGTAAAAAAGAAATGCATAATTCACCATTTTCTAACATAATAAAAATATAAAAACCAAGACATTATGCAGCTTAACTTACACTATACAGTCAGCGCTGTCCCGTGGGGGGAACGGGGCCCGGGGCCAATTGGCCAAAGCGGGGCCCCACCCACCCATGCTGGAGGGGAGCATGGCGCCCGCACCGCCCCCCAGGGAGCCGGCCCTGGGCTGGGATGCCAAGGCTGCCGCCTGCGAGGGGAGAGAAGGGACGGAGTCGGAGCCTGCTCCAGTCCCGACCCTGGACCTGGCAGGAGCCGGCTCTAGCCAGGAGGCCAAGGCCACCTGTGTGGTGGAGGTGGAGCTGGAGCTGGCTGCGAGTGAGGGAGCCAGCTGTGTGGGGCAGCCTGGCCCAGAGGCTGGGCTCCACGTGCTCTGCCCTTGGGTCTGCCTGCTCCGCCCTGGGGATGGGGAGGGCCAGCCCAGGGGCCGGGCATAGCCCTCCTGGCCTGTCCCGCTGCCTTCGGCTGGGTGCCGAAGGCAGCGGGGCGACTGTGGGAGGATGGGCTGCGGCGCGCGCATGGGCCCTGCACTGCCCCGCTGGGAGCAGGACAGCGCGGGGCCCACGTACCCGTGGGGCCCACATACCCGCGGGGCCCGGGGCAATCGCCCCGTTTGGCCCCCTGGGACAGCCCTGTATACAGAAGGACTTCAGAGTTACAGCTGAACATTGACTTTGAAACTTTTACTATGCAGAAGAGAAGTGCTCCTTTTAACCATCCTAATTTAAACACAAGCACAGGAAGTTTCCTTATCTTGTCGTATCTTTTTTTTTTTTTAAACCTTCCCTTTATATTTTTAGTGGTTTACATATAACATAGTACTGTATTGCACGGATTTGCTTTTTTTCATCTCTGCTATTGGGCTGCCTAGTTACGTACTTCCAGTTCCAAATGTGTGGTTGACTGGTCAGCTTGTAACTCTGGTGTTCACAGGTCTGAGGTTCTACTGCGCCTACATACATGTATTTCAGAATCTGAGTGAGCCTATCCTCCCACCTAGCAAAAAGAAGTACCAAATTTAGTGTAAAGACTATATTGGCAACATTGAAAATGTACATCAGTATAGCTAATGTGCTCAGGGGTGTGAAAATCCATTCTCTGGTATAAACACAGCTAGGTCAATGGCAGCATATTTACCATCCATTGGGGGGTTGTGTTCCGACAGTGAGAGGAAAAAACCTTCTGTTGCAGTAAGCTGCGCCTTTACTATGAAGTTAAGCCAGCATAGCTACAGACATACAGCCATGCTGATGTAGCACCATGGAGCGTGGCATTAGTTACAAATCAGAATGTTTTGATGGTTGCCAACTCATGAGATGCAACCTTTCTGTTGGAAAACAACTAAAAGTACCAATACAAAAAAGGACTAAAACTATTATTTAAATTAGCAAGTAGGAAACCCTGATTTAACCCTGATACCAACCCTCCATTCTCATCCATGTCCTCTTCGACCTACCCATGCGTAGCCTCTCTCTCTACTGGGGGAAGCATAGCTGTTGGCATTTGCACACTCCAACTCCTCACTGTAATTTCATCTTGAGAAGCTCCCTGCAGAATTGCTGCTTGTTCCCACCGAAGTGCTAGAGGGCAGGAACTGCTCATTAGGGCTATGTCTACACTTGTTAATTTAGGTCAACTTAGCTAAGTCGACTTAGCATGTCCACACTTAAATTTTAAGTCGACTTAGGGGGGGCCCTACAAAGTCGACTTAGAGCATCCACACTGGATGCCTAGGTCAACTTGTAGGGGCTAGGTGGACCTGGGACAAGTGCCAGGGGGCTCAGCCTTTGCCCCATTGTACCTTGGTACAATGGGGCAAAGGGGGACAGGGACCCTGGCAGGGCATAGGGGCAGGGTGGGCAGGGCATGCCAGACTCTCCCTGTGTCAGCCACCCTGGGAGGGAGGACAGTGGGGAAGCCCTGGAGTCCCCTAGGTCGACTTAGTGTCGACTTAGGGGTACTCCACGTCTACACTGGCTTAAGTCGACTTTAGAAAGTCGACTTAAGCAGAAAGTCAACTTAAAACGAGGTTTTATAAAGTCGACTTAATATTTCCTTAAGTCGACTTAAGCAGCTGCTTAAATCGACTTAAGGAAAGTGTAGTGTAGACGCAGAGTAAATTAAGTCAACTTAAGCAAGCTTAAGTCGACTTAACTTACAAGTGTAGACACACCCTAGAGGAGTAGAGAGCTTACAGCCCATCAGCCCGCTCCCTGGCTACCAGGGTAAGGACTGTAAAAGAATCTTCCTCTACTAAAAGCACCCCCAGGCAACACAGTGGACTACCAGATCTTGCTGAGCACCTGCTGAGCAGAGAAAGGGTGATGACACAGTCTCAAGCCCCTTTCCCCCCAGAATTCCAGGTGATTGAGAGGTGGGCTAAACCGGCAGATCAACATATGGCAGTTTAAGTTGACCTAATGATCCAACTCTGGGCTGAGAGTCAAAGTGAGAAGCTCAGGTGCTCCCTTCTCCTGCTCACTGAAAGCCAGTTAGCCTTGTCCATTTCAGCTCTCCGGACTCCTCTTAGGTCAGCAGAAGCACTCCTGGTGAGGACATGTACCACCAACCCAAGGTGGGAAGCATGGAAATGAACCACCTCAATTATTACTGTGCTAGCTGTAAGTCAATCTATATTAGGTTGACTTACAGTTCTAGTGTAGACATACCCTGGATGGAGATGGAGCTTTGCCCCATCCAGTAAATATTCAGGATACAGTTAAACAGCTGCAAGGTGTGAGTCCCAGCTTGGGTAGACATATTCAAGCTAGCCTGTCTCTGATAACTTGAGTGGCAGTTGAGCTAGCTGCCCTAGTATATACATAGGATCTTGGACTGGGCTGTACCCAATCAAGTAGCCCAAATCACTGCCAGGCACCACCATGGCCAATGCATTTTTGGCACACTAACTTTATGAGCATGTGTCCATATTTTCCACGCTGGGAATTACACCTAGCGCCACAAAGATGTACCTTCAGGCAGGCAGCAGTGCCAGAGTAATGTTCTCCCATCTATGATTCTGCAAAGGTGCATGGCAGGTGTTAGATATGTTCACACATCATATTTAACAGCCCTTGCAGTGCTTTTTGAAGCCTAATTCATTCATACATGTAGAGGTCCTTACAGGGACAGTTACAGAAATGCTTCATATTATTTTCAGCTGAGTCTCCACATCACCACCCCTCTCATCAGACGTGTATTTAAATACCTATGGGATGAGCTACATTAATTTTTCAGTTGGTTTCTGGTCAGCTGTGGGGAGCAAGAAGATCCCAATTCCATTCATTTTGTATTGGAAAAGCCTTTGAAATAAATTGGGCAATGAGAAATGCATTTCCCCCTTTCAAATCCTAGGATAGGGAAACGAGGGCTAACTAGATATTTTCTATCTTTTGACCATGGAATTCATCTGTTGCTTCAGAAAACGGGAATACATTGTAGCTTTTATGTTAACCTGTAATTGTAGCATGTAATTTCCCCAGCATTAGCATCTAAGGAGCATATGTATCCAAATATTCAGAGCTTATCTACATTTGGATACTCACTAAAAGAGCTATTCCACAATAAGCGTCCACTGGAGGAGGGGAAAAGGGTTATTATACCAAACTAACTATAACCATTATAATTATTCCAAAATACTTATTTTGGTAAATTTTCAAGTGTAGACAAGCCTTTACACTTGTCACAACTGTTCGAGTTAAATGCAGTGCTGAGAAAGGATCTCAAAACCCTTGTGTTCAAGAGACAGAGAGCTCTCCATTTATGTAGGAATATAGGTTTGTCAAACAGAACACACATTTCCTCTTTAACAAAGGGTAGTTTTATACAAACACAGTATCCAGATATTGAAGATTAATATAGTATTCATATTTCCTTGAACCATGGAATACATACTATTTATTCAATCACCCACTTTTAAAGGAAGTGGCTCAGGGTACACAATGTCTTGCAAAAGTCTGAACACCCACCTTGCACAGAGTGGCAAATTAAAAAGGACCCAGGAGGGGAAATGCCTGTATAATTTTGCATTTTATTAAAACCAGAATGTTATCACCTAAATTCTCATAATTGTCAGAGGATGGGCCTGAGAAACAAAGAAATGCCATTTTGACCATTCATACATCACTATGCTGAACATAATTACTTAAACATGAAATTTTACTCTAAAAAAAACTATTAAAACCACTTTCTTACTAATTTCTACTCCTATTAGCACTTTTCAAGTCAACTCTTAGGGGAAAAGCCTCTACTGTTGCTGGCACAACATCTATTGATGTTACCTATGTTCTGAATTGCAGGGCTAAATTCCACCCTCTAATAGCTTCCAATCTGGCAGCAAGTGTAATGAAAGCATAATTTGTTCTGCAGCAGCTTTATTATTTGTGATGATGCAAAGACAGAAAGAACACGGCTTGTCTTTTAGACCCCAGATTGGGTTGGTGGTACTGGCTCTTAAGGCAGAGGGGGAATTTAAAACAGGGGGGAGGGAAGAATTCACACACATTCAATGAAATTCTAGTGTCTGAAGTTCACAGCTCAATGGGGCTGGATTGCACCCTCTCCATATCTTTTAACCTGTCCATTAAGCAGTTTAAATATGAAAATTGACAAAATAAAGATGGGTCTCCACAATCCCAGCTGACAGTCACTTCAGAGTACCACTTTTTAAATTCAAGCATTAAAGCAAAGGACACTCATTTTAATCAGAAAACTCAGAAGCCAATTTCTGAGTGAATCTGTAATAGTTATTTATCGATATGTTTTTGATACAGGGCTTATTGCACCAGCTATTTCAAATTACCACAGCCCTAAGAGCAAGCAGGTATAAAGTAATGGACCGTTTCTCTTTGCTGAGAGGAGAGAGGCAACATTTGTGGTTACAAAGAATGGAATCTTCCTCTTACTACATCAGGAGACAATTACAACTGTGAAACTGTGTGCCCTTTCAAAGACTGTTTTGAAGGGAACTTTCTGATCCATCGTTCAGGTGATGGCCACACTAGGTCACTTATTGAAAGGAATGTGATTTGAGAGCTCTGCTGTAACTTTTATTCTTAATTTCAGTATTAATAAACAGATTAATTAAGAAGTGGGTTTGATTGAAATTGAATTAGGGGCTTGGATTGATAAAGTAACAAAAATTCCAAGTTAATATAAACATTTTAGAAAGCAAATAGTAGAGAAAATACTAAATGAAAAAGCAATTATGCAC
This sequence comes from Pelusios castaneus, assembly GCA_007922175.1. Classification (NCBI taxonomy): domain Eukaryota; kingdom Metazoa; phylum Chordata; order Testudines; family Pelomedusidae; genus Pelusios; species Pelusios castaneus. Next base: position 317,665 of record ML686197.1, on the reverse strand, counting down.
AATAGGTACTATTTCCTCCACACAAGACTTCCATTTTTGTATTTGTTTTCAGTAAAATGCAGCAACAATCATCACCACTCAGTTACAGAAGAAACTGCAGATACAACTTTAATGTCTTTTGGAATTGCAAAGAAAAATGCCACAACCTAAAAGTTTCAAAGATGAATAGTAATTTGGCCAATCTTAAGGCAGCTAGAAAAAAACTAATTTTCACAGTATTCTGAGCACTGGCCTCTCTCTAAAAAAAAAATTAATCTGCTTTAAAGTGACCAAAATTGGGTCATACAAAATCACTTGTCACTTCTGAAGATTTAGGGCTATGTCACTCTATAGCAGGGGTCGGGAACCTATGGCTCGCGAGCCAGATGTGGCTCTTTTGATGGCTGCATCTGGCTCGCTGCCAGTGTTCCCTCTAAGCTGCGTGGGCGCGTGGCCGCGCAGCGGCCGTCGCACCCCCCGCGCAGCAGTGAGGGACCCCCGCGCAGTCCGGCAGCCCCCGCCGCTGCCTCCAACCCCCGGGGCCGCGGCACACCTGGCCTGCACCCGGCGTCTGGGCTGGCCCTCCCCGCCCCCAGGGTGGGACAGGCAGGCTCAGATCAGGAGCGCGGGCCTGCCTGCCTGCCTCACACAGCCGGGGCAGCGGGGTGGCTGCGGCAGCAGCGGGATCCCGGGCTCCCACCTCCCGACCGCCTCCTTCCCGGGGCTGGGGCCGGGCTAATCCACGGCCCCGGCCTCCCAGCACGGGGCCGGGATCAGCCTCCGGGGCTGGGGTCTGCTCCCCCCCCCCACTGGCGGCTTCCCAGGGCCGCGGTAGGGTCCTCCCCCGCCGGCGGCGTTGGCTTTCTTTCTTTCTTTCTCTCCCTCTTTCTCTCCCTTTCTTTCTTTCTTTCTCTCCCTTTCTTTCTTTCTCTCCCTTTCTCTCCCTTTCTTTCTTTCTTTCCTTCTTTCTCTCCCTTTCTTTCCTTCCTTCTTTCTTTGCTTCCTTCTTTCCTTTCTCTTCCTTCTTTTTTCTTTCTTTCCTTCTTTTTCTTTGCTTCCTTCCTTTCTCATCCTTCTCTTCTTTCCTTCCTTTCTCATCCTTCTCTTCTTTCCTTCCCCTTTCTTCTTTTCTTTTTTCTTCCTTCTTTCTCTTCCTTCCTTCTTTCTCTCCCTTCTCTCTTTTTTCTTTCTCCCTTTTTCTTTCCTTCTTTCTCTCCTTTGCTTTCCTTTTTCTTTCCTTCTTTCTCTTCTTTGCCTTCCTTCTTTTTTCTTTCTTCCTCTTTCTCTTCCTTTCTCTTTTTTCCTTCTTTGTCTTCTTTTTTTTCTCTCTTCTTTCCTTCCTCTTCCTTCTTTCCACTTCTTTCCTTCTTTCTTTTTTCTCTTCCTTCCTTTTTCTCTCTCTTTTCCTTTCTTCTCTCTTTTTCTCTCTCTTCCTTCCTTCCTCCCTTCTTTTTTTCCTTCCTTTTTAAAAAAACCCAACCTTTAAAAATTAATTTTAATTAAAAACCTTTTTTAAAGCTTTTTTAAAAACCTTTCTAAAATTAAATTTAATTAATTGAATTTGAATTACTTTTAATTGAAAACATAAAATGCACACATTTACTTGTATTTAGTTTTAAACATATTGTATGGCTCTCACGGAATTACATTTTAAAATATGTGGCGTTCATGGCTCTCTCAGACAAAAAGGTTCCCTGCCCCTGCTCTATAGCATAGAATCATAGAGCTGGAAGGGACCTGATGAGGTCATCTAGTCCAACCCCCTGCTAAAAGCAGGACCATTCCCACTAAATCATCCCAGCCAGGGTTTTGTCTAACAAGGCCTTAAATGTTTCCAAAGATGGAGATTTCACCACCTCCCTAGGTAACCCATTCCAATGCTTCACCACACTCCTAGTGAGAAAGTTTTTCGTAACAGCCAACCATGACCTCCCCAGCTGCAACTTGAAACCATTGCTCCTTGTTCTGTCCTCTGTTACTACTGAGAACAGCCTAGCTCCCTCCTCTTTGGAACAACCCTTCAGGTAGTTAAAGGTTGCTATCAAATCCCCGCTTAGTCTTCGCTTCTGCAGACTAAATAAACTTAGTTCCTTCAGTCTCTCCTCGTAAATCATGTGCTCCAGCCCCCAATCATTTTCGTTGCCCTCCACTTGATTCTTTCTAATTTGTCAACGTCCTTCTGTAGTGGGGAGACCAAAACTGGACACAGTATTCCAGATGCGGCCTCACCAGTGCTGAATAGAGGGGAATAATCACATCCCTCAATCTGCTGGCAACACTCCTGATGCAGCCCAACATGCCATTGGCCTTTTTGGCAACGTGAGCACACTGTTGATTCATATCCAACTTCCCATCCACCATAACCCCCAGATCCTTTTGTATAGTGGTGCTACTTAGCCGATCAGTCCCCAGCCTGCAGCTGTATATGGGATTTTTCCATCCTAAGTGCAGGACTTTGCACTTGTCCTTGTTGAACCTGATGAGATTTCTTTTGGCCCAATACTCCAATTTGTCTAGGTCTCCTGAATCCTAACCCTGTCCTCCAGAGTGTCTACCATTCCCCCCAGCTTGGTGTCATCTGCAAATTTACTGAGCGTGCAATCTATCCCATCATCCAGATCATTAATGAAGATGTTGAACAGAACTGGCCCAGGACCAACTGCTGGGGCACTCCACTTGTTACTGGTTGCCACTGGTTGACATTGAGCCACTAATTCCTACGCGCTGAGCCCAATGATCTAGCCAGTTTTCTATCCACCTTGCAATCCATTCATCAACCCATACTTCCTTAACTTGCTGACAAGAATGTTGTTGGAAACCGTATTAAAAGCTCTGTTAAAGTCAAGGTATATCACGTCAACAGCACTTCCCGCATTTACGAATCCAGTCATCTCATCACAGAAGGCAATCAGGTTGGTCAGGCACGATTTGCCCTTGGTGAATCCATGCCGAGTGTTCCTGATCGCTCGATTTTCCTCCAAGTGTTTCAGAATGGATTCTTTGAGAACTTAGTCCATGATTTTTCCAGGGATTGAGGTGAGGCTGATTGGCCTGTAGTTCCCTGGATCCTCCTTTTTTTAAATATATATTTTTTAATTTTATATATTTTTGTCTCCACAGCTGAAACATCTTCTTCATATGCCATTTTAATCCGGAGTATTAATTGTTCAATCTATATTTTAATAAATTAAAAACACCCAGAAAACAGCTTGTACATTTTACAATATGGCCTCTGATGATTTATCATCTCATTAAATAAATGTTAAACAAACTGAATAGTCCTTCCCATTTTACCTTGCCCCCTTATTCAAAATCATGCAGGCATCAAATTATTAAAGGGCAGTGAATTTAGAACAGCTAGAAAGACCACTTTCTGCCACAAATTTTAGTCAAATACAATAATTGACTTAATTAAAGTTTATAATACACTGAAGAGAGACAGAAGACGAGTGTCGATGCACGTACAATTACTCATCCATCCTGAGGGCATTCTAAGAGAGAATTTTCACAAGGTTCTATTACTTCACTGCTGCCTGATCCTCTGTAAGTTGAGGCCTAAGGGGAGATAATAGAATGATGTGGGCTGTGGGGCCATCAATAAACTGATAGCACATAGCTCTACATTTCATTTTTATCAAACATGGGCTACCAAAAAAAGTCCACTACAAAAAACTAAGATAACTGGATTTTGATTCAGGTTGAAATATAGTGTGTTAGGAAAAATACATAGAAGAAATTCCCTCTATTCGTTTAGACTTCTCCAAATGTTAAAATAAATACAACAGTAAATTCAAATGAATTAGCTCATTTTCAAATAGCAACAGGATATTAAACCTACCAGAAATTAAACTTTGCTTGTAAGTTCACTGTTCATGTTTCTACTATTTCTCTTTCATTCAAAATAGGGGCCCATTCTAGCAAAGAGAACCGTCTCAACTACTTTTACTTCCACAGAGGACACAATCAGATCCAAAAGCTTCTTTTGTAAACAGAGTTTATGGAATTAAAGATACAGTACAAATATTACACATTTTGGCTTGGGCTGAAGAGCTTAGTTTGTAGGGCTCTACCTGGCAATGACTACTATGTGATAGAGCTGAAGCATGAAAAGTTCATTAACGGTTTACTTCATGGAAACATCCCAATGAAGCAGGTGATGTTTTGTAAAAAAACTGAGCACAATTCCATGTTAAAAACATATTACTGGCTGACTATGATTTAGCAAAGCATTACATTCTTAATGGATCGCTGTGCATGAAGAGAGATTATTTCATGCCATAAATTTAATACACACTACAGGTATCTCATTGAAATGCACTGTTCTGCTCTTGCATGTGGAATAGGAGCAGACTGTCTAGATCAGTGGTTCCCAACCAGTGTGCCACAGCACAACTCCCCAAGTGCGCCGCGAGAATCTGCGTGGCTTGGGTCAATTTAAATCTCCCCGCCCTCCTCGGCCCAACCACATGGGCTGTGCAGAGCAGGAAAAGCCAGAGGATGCAATTTGGGCCTGTGAAGGTAAGAATGGGTGCGGGGGGAGGGGGTTAATGGAGCATTGGGATGGAATGGAATGGGGGGGAACAGAGACCCATGGGGGGTGGGTATGCCCCATACAGCCCAGCCGGGGGCTTCCCCGAGCTGGAGCCATGGACGGCAGACCCATGCTGCCCCAGCCGGGGGCAATCCCCGAGCCGGAGCCATGGGTGGTGGGTCGCCTTCGTGGGGATGGGGGCTGCAGCGAGGCCCCTGGGGCTCAGTGAGGTCAGTGTGTGGAGGGGGGCTGGTGTGGCCCTAGTAGGGGTCCTGGTGATGCCAGCGAGGCTGGTGGGGACAGTGAGGCCTGCGGGGGGCCATGAGGGCTCCAGGAGGCCAGCGAAGTACGGAGGGCTGGCGCTGGCCCCAGCTAGTCCCCTAGTGGGGGGACCCAGGGAGGCCCCTGGCAAAGTCAGCGGCGACTCCAGTGAGGTGCCGGCAGGGGGTCTATGAGGCCGGCTGGTGCAGGCCAGGCAGGGCCCTAGTAAGGCCTAGGGAGGAGGCCCTGCAAGGAACCTGCTAAGACCCACAGTGGGGTCTACAAGGATCAAATGAGGTTGTGGGGCTGGACTGGAGGGCTGGTGCTGACCCAGGTGGAGGGGGTTGCAGCCCTGGCAAATCCCTGCAGGGGCCCAGTGAGGCCCCATTGCTATTCCATGCTTCGTGCCACTGCCTTGCCTTTTCGCATTTCAGGATCCCCCCCCCCCCCCCCCGTGTCCCCACTCCAATCCCCAGGCTCCCCCTTGCCACCCCACAGACACCCCTGCCCTCCCTTCCCCTCTTCTCTCTTGCCACCCCTGCCCTGCTCTGCCCCCCACACTCTCTTCTGCCTCCCAACAAAGCCACTCCTGACCTCCCCTCTCCTCTCTTGCCATCCGTACCGCTCTACAATCCTATATAGCAGCATTTCCCAAAACAGTGTGCCATGGCTCATGAATATTCGTGAGTTAATCTGAATATTCATTAGTTTATAATAGAGGTGTGCTGCGACATAATTGAAGGCATCAAGGTGTGCCACAGCAGAGAAAAGGTTCGGAACCACTGGTCTAGATGACAAAATGGTGCCTTTCCTCAACCCTATCAACTAATTCACTACACTGTCTGTGACCTTTTTTTATCTAGATGATGAAAAAGATTCCTTTTTCCCTTCCAAGTGTGTGAGCATCGTTTGCAACACCCTTGAATGTCCATTCTCTAGCTTGTGGTAACCTAAACCTAGGTTAGAAAGAGTAACATACAGTTGCAGAGTTAAGGAAAACATTAAGGCCGTTGTTATTTCACTTTATATTTTATAACTTTTTCTAGCAGTTTAAAAATCAAACTTTAGCTTAAAAATCAAGAAACTTCAAAATATATTCCTTTAAATCAACAACCATTACAAAATTATGATAGGCAATATTCATTAATTTGTGCTCTAGAATGTGTTTTATTTAAAGTTAAACATGAAAAACTATTTTTATGAATTATTATATCTGTTTCAAAGTGTGGTTATCAGACTGAAGAAAGGCTTCAAAAATGGCACTAAGTGAGGTTCAAAAAATCCCTCTCTTACTGATTTAACTTCTCCGATTTGCTCAGCTGAAAATCAACGAAATTTTTCTAGCCACCACTGCCGAAAACTGAGCCTCTGATTTTAAATTAACTGTTCTGTTTTTACATTATCACCAGTGGATGAAATGCTGCAGGCTCATTTTAGCTTACAATTTTGTGATGATACACAGGGTAGAAGATGTTGGAGCCCTTTTGGCCACCACTGTATGGGCCCTGCAAAGCCAAAAGGAATAAAACCATCACCTTCGTCAGAAAAGTAAATAATGTGATTCACTGCATACACAGGGCCAAATCTTTTACTAAGCACACAGCTTATGTAACAGCATATCCAAGTGACCCTTCCTTCATATGCCATGGAGAAGCAGCCTGGGACATGGATGGGACATGAACAGTGAATCCATTGGCCCCAGCAAAAGCTTCCTGTACATCTTTACATAAAAGGGAAGCTTACAAGAAGTGGAAGCTTGGACAGGTGACAAAGGAGGGGTATAAATATATTGCTCGGGACTGCAAAGATAAATTCAGAAAGGCAAAAGGGCAATTGGAGTTGCAGCTAGCAAGGGATGTGAAGGATAACAGGAAGGATTCTACAAATATGTCTGTAACAAGAAGAGGATCAGGGATGGTGTAGGTCCCTGACTGAATGGGGCAGGCATCCTCGTGGTGGATGATGTGGAAAAGGCTGAAGTACTAACTGCTTTTTTTACTTCAGTCTTCACAGGGAGGGTCAACTCCCAGGCTACTACACTGGGTAATGCAGAATGGGGAGAAGGAGAGTGGCCTTCGGTGATGGAAGGTCAGGTTAGGGACTACTTAAAGAAGTTGGATGCGCACAAGTCTATGGGGCCGGATGAACTGCATCCGAGGGTGCTGAGGGAGTTGGTCGAAGTGATTGCAGAGCCACTGGCCATTATCTTTGAAAAATCGTGGTGAATGGGGGAGGTCCCAGAGGATTGGAAAAAGGCAAATATAGTACCTATCTTCAAGAAAGGGAAGGAGGAGGATCCGGGGAACTACAGACCGGTCAGCCTCACCTCAGTCCCTGGAAAAATCATGGAGCAGGTCCTCAAAGAATCCATCCTGAAACATTTGGAGGAAAATAGAGTGATCAGGAACAATCAGCATGGACTCACCAAGGGCAAATCATGCCTGACCAACCTGATTGCCTTCTCTGATGAGATGACTGGATTTGTGGATGCGGGAAGAGACACTGATGTGCTATACCTTGACTTTAGCAAGGCTTTTGATACAGTTTCCCACAGCATTCTCGTTAGCAAGGAAGTATGGGTTGGACGAGTGGTCCGTAAGCTGGATAGAAAACTGGCTAGATAAACGGGCTCAGCAGGTAGGAATCAATGGCACAATGTCCAGTTGGCAACCAATAACGAGTGGAGTGCCCCAGTTGTCGGTCCTGGGGCCGGTTCTGTTTAACATTTTCATTAATGATCTCGATGATGGGATAGACTGCGTGCTTATTAAGTTCGTGGATGACACCAAGCTGGGCAGAATGGTAGATATTCTGGAGGGCAGGGACAGGATCCAGGGAGACTTAGACAAATTGGAACATTGGGCCAAAAGAAACCTCATGAGATTCAACAAGGACAAGTGCAAAGTCCTGCACTTAGGACGGAAAAATCCCATGCACTGCTACAGGCTGGGGACCGATCGGCTAAGTAGCAGCACTGCAGAAAAAGACCTGGGGGTTATGGTGGACGGGAAGCTGGATATGAATCAACAGTGTGCCCTTGTTGCCAAAAAGGCCAATGGCATATTGGGCTGCATCAGTAGGAGCGTTGCCAGCAGATCCAGGGACGTGATTATTCCCATCTATTCGGCACTGGTGAGGCAGCATCTGGCATACTGTGTCCAGTTTTGGTCTCCCCACTACAGAAAGGATGTGGACAAATTAGAAAGAGTCCAGCGGAGGGCAACAAAAATGATTAGGAGGCTGGGGCACATGACTTACGAGGAGAGACTGAAGGAACTAGGCCTATTTAGTCTACAGAAGAGAAGACTGAGGAGAGATTTGATAGCAACCTTCAACTACCTGAAGGGGTGTTCCAAAGAGGAGGGAGTTAAGCAGTTCTCAGTGGTAACAGAGGACAGAACAAGGAGCAATGGTTTCAAATTACAGCTGGGGAGGTCGAGGTTGGATATTAGGAAAACTCTCTCACTAGAAGGGTGGTGAAGCATTGAGTGGGGTACCTCGGGAGGTGGTAGAATCTCCGTCTTTGGAGATATTTAAGGTCCGGTTAGACGAAACCCTGGCTGGGATGATTTAGTGGGAGTGGTCCTGCTTTTAGTAGGGGGTTGGACTAAATTACCTTATGAGGTCCCTTCCAGTCCTATGATTCTATGATCTTTCTGAAGGGACACATTCAGAGCTGGGGTCTCTAGATTATGGGGGAAGACTCTGCAGACTCCTAAAATCTTGTGCTCCATGACAGAATGAGACCTCATGTACCATGCCAAGGGCCTTTAAACAACACAACGGAGAGTAGGTTTTATTGCACAGAAAACAAATAAGTTAATTGAGAAGATGCAAATTTTCTGACCATAACTGCACTTTTACACTTCAATGGGCTTTTTCTCTGATCAGTTATGGATCACAACTCCACAATGTTTTCAAAATTCAGTGTAGCCTCATACTTGGAACTCAGCCACAATTTTCTGGCACCTCTGCCAGCTGCCAACTAGGAGATCTAAATTCAAAAGTGGGGTAAAATTCATATCAGATCATGCTTTACAGAAATTAAATGTTCATTGACTAGGAAAGGCTGGGCCACCACCACTATGCTGCTGAAATTCCACCTCTGTCAGTATTTGGAACTGGCTGCTTTCCCAAAACTTTCAGCTGCCGGCAAGCAGTCTTCATAGGGAAGCAACAGAGGAGAAACTAACAGCACATGCACACACAAAAAAGTACATTTTAAAAATGCAGAGTTCTATACAACAGACTCCTGAATCCAAATGAGTTCCAATTTCATTATTCCAGTTAGTTATTTTATTAATAAAGTGAAAGCAGCTGGTACATCAAATTATTATGAAATTAAACAAAACATATAGCAATTTATAGTGTCCAAACCTTCAGACAGATTTTTTTGAAATCTATTATCACTGAGGAAAAGTGTTCTCTTTATTTTTTAAGTGTTGTTTCATAATTAACTAACTCCTTTTCCTTCTCTGTTCAGAATAAAACTTGAAAGAAGTTATTCCTCCATCTAACCCACTTTACATTTGCACACTGGTTTGTTATTGCAGTTTCTCGTAAGAAAAATACAAACACTGATCTTTAATAGAGAAGAAAGATTACTTGGTATCTGTTTGGTGCAAATGAAATAGTAATAAGGGGACCTGGTAAGCAAATATAACAAAGTGAGGTAAGTTGGGACAACTTTTAAGCTTAGTAATTCTGGCTAATGTTCTTCAAAACTGAAATTCTGACAACTATATTGAAGGTATTTCCATACCAAAAAACTCAGAATTTTTTTAACAGATTAAGCTAAGCAAAAAGAGGTCCATTGGTCTCAATCTTTTTATTCTTCCTAATTAAATATATTTATTTATAAACATAGAAAGAAGATTCCCCAAACAACAAATCAACAGAAAAGCATTATGCTCTCACCACTGTGTAATGGAGTCAGAAACTCAGCATCACCATGAAAGAATACGGAAAGTGCATACACATGTAAGGTGATGACTCGTTTCATTGAGTAACATTTCCCCAATACTATTTTCTATCTTTTAAAAAACCACTTTGACATAAATTAAGTTGTGATTAATTTTAGTCTTCTTTCGTCCCACTTCTGTGATAGCTTCCCCCATCCCACCCTCGGTCTCTCTTAGTATAGCACTCTGAACTTGGCATTTCATGTTTTCTCCCCTCCCTACCTTTTTTCATTCCTTCTTCCTTCAAGACCGTTAGACATCAGTTCCTTCACTTTGTACATTTGATTACTGATTTCATTCCTTTATCTTGTCTTGTTTCCTTATAAACAACTTCTTCACTTCCCTCCATCCATCTTCCTCGAAAGGGAATAAACATTAGGGAGCCCTATTCATGCATTACCCTCCTCCCTTTCTTTTTGCCAGCCTGCAAGGATATCCATTTCTTTCCTTCCTTTTTTGTAGAGCCTCATCTCTTAATGCATCTCTTCTCCCAGTTGTCCTCTCCTTAATTCCCACAGTAATTCTTCTTCCAGTACTTCCCGTTACCAGGAAATTCCAGCAAAGCCAGAGACACAATGAACTAAGAAGCTAGATAAATAAATTGCACAAGCACAAAGGATCACACTAGGGGGTATGATTTTTCAGAAGATGGCCATACTAAATCAATATTTTACCCAGGCTCTAACCCCACAAGGTGCTGGACACTGTCACCTCCCAGCAACACCTGGATTGAGCCCACAATCAAAGCACAACAGTCCTAAAATTGCATCTCCCTCAGGCTGGATTGAGCTATCAGTATCTGCTCTCTCTTGCGTTTTAGTGCCCAGTCAGACAAGGTGCTGCAGGTCATTAAATCCCAACAAACTCAATGGCAATGGATATGTCTTAACACCTCATGGGATCAGATGTTTTTGTAGTGCTGATAGGAGGACTCAGTGAAGAACCTACAGACACAAATCATTATGCCGCCGGATTAGCAATATCAGAATGCAATTTGTAAAATTAAAGCTTTTCTGCACTGTAAGACCACAAACAACATGTTCTATTTAGCAGTGAGAGTCCGTGAGTTTTGAAGATCGAACCATTGACATTTTACAGAACGTGTTGAGAAAGGGCAAAATCCTGTTCACTTTTTCAACAGGTCTACTCACAGAAGAAATGCTAAGATGAGCTGGGTCCAAGGTATTTAAAAGTCAGCAGCTTTTAGGTGTTGGTTTCACTTTTTTTCTTTTTAATGTGCTAAACATAACCAACATTAAAAAAAAAAAATCAAAGAAGAAACTGAAGTGAAAAACAAGTGACCTTTTATATAACCAATATCTGTTTTAAAAAACAGTAAATATCGCAACAAAGTGATTATATAAATCATCTTTGATCTATCAGTAACATCTGGAAACAATTTTAGAAAATAACTAGGGCTTACAGTAGAAAAATCTGCAGCTGCTAAAATATTTTCATCGATAAAAGAAACTGAACGTTCCCTGTTAGTCTGAAACTTGTCCATTTCTGGATAGCTTTGGAGTTTAACTCATTTCCCTTTTACCACTTTGTTAAAGACAAGCAGTACAGGCTCCAGCACAGCAATGCTTCCAAGCCCTTTTAAGTTAAATGCCCCTTCTCAGAGCTCTCCTGGATAATGTAATTCAGCACCAAGGCAGTTTAATTTTTTATTTGTCTTCCAGCACCAGACTTGCTGAGCCATTACAGTGACTCAACCAATTTTCTTTGTTACAACTGAGCGAGTGCAGCAAAAAAAAAAAAAAAAAATTATTACAGCAGACGTCCTAAAACATCTTGCAGAACTTCCTTATGCTACCTTTCCCCCACCCTTTGGGGTTTTGTTACTGCTTGCAAAATATTTCTGAGCAAGAACAACTACAATGTTCTAGATTTATATTAAGAAAATCCCATTTTATTTTCATTGTACTAGATCACTGTTGCTGCATATTTTATTCATTCAATTTATATTTGGATGAAAAAATACTTTTCATTTAGAAAAATGTTTTCTTTTGAAGCAGCAGCTCATTGACCTAAACAAAAGGAAATCGTTTCAAAGCAACATGAACCGCATTGTGTACAACATCTTCATCTTTTCCCCTTTTAATTCAACTTGTTTTGCCTAATGCCAATCTAAATATACAATATGCAAAGAGGTGTCATAATCTATAGCACAAATAAGAATGTGTTACTTCCAATGGCATTTTTTAAAAACACAGCATCAACACCTGCAGCCATTAGTAGAAAGATTAAAGTGTGGAGAACGAAGAAATCAAATCGTTTCCCACTGGTTGAAGCCTATCACCAAGAACAGTGTTTCTCACCTAAAAGGTCATGGGACAGATTCTGGGGTTGCAAGCAGAGCAAGAGTTATGGGGTAAGAATCAGGGTAACTGACTGGGGGCCCAAGCCTCAAGGAGCTCTAGTGATGCTAATTTACGTGTTTTAGCCTAAGAGCTACAAGGAAAGGGGGTCACAATTTTTTTTCAAAGCATCTGACAAAATGGGATTTTCTCCCATGAAAGCTCATGCGATAAAGAAATTTGTTAGTCTTTAAAAGTGCCACTTCTTGTTAATTTTCCTTTCAAGTCCAAAGAGGGTCACCAGCACAAAAAGGTTGAGAAACACTAGCTTAGAATAAGGAAGCCTGGCAACTCCCTACAACTCAAGTACTATAAACTGATCCTGCAAAGTAGATAAAATGACTCTTTCCCTTAGCATGCCAAACTCTTCCATAGCTCCCCTCAGCACTGTTTAAAAAGCTATGAAACACAGTTAAAAGATTCTGAACAGAATTTGTATATTACACACTGAAGATATCAAACCATTTCCCTACACACATTCAAATATATTTCCATCATATTCATAAGAGTATTGAAATATATTAATCCCATAATATTGAAGTTAAATAAAAATGCTATATCCATAGTATATATATTATGCTGCCTGGTTTAAAGAATATGTTTATCAGACTGATTAAAAAAAAATGGGTAAGTAGCATATAAAATAAACATATCCTAATTTTCATAGATTTATTCTTACTAACACTGGATGATCAACTATATTCTTTATGAATATGTCAATCAAAGGTCCAAAAACCTAAATGCTGCCCACTTCTACATTTCCCTTATTAAGCAGGTGTTACCAATAATAGTAAGTGGACTCAACTCCCTCTCCCTTGTTCCCCTTCACAACAGACCTGAAACCAGTTACACAAGAACTGAAAACATATAGCCAGGATGGAATTCACAAGCTTAATGCTTCGCTCAAAAAGGACAATATAGTAAAACAATGAGAAGAAATGTAGATACCAACATGCCAGCACACAACCTCCACCAACCACACAAAAGAAATTTTCAAAATATCCCTACAAATCAAGATATTACTTTTACAAAGAGAAAAGTTTTAAGGTGTTTCAACAAAATATGCATCTAAATATGTGATCGATAATAAATCCACTGTTTTCCTATTTTAATGCCTAACGTTAGTGCCAATTAGTAGTTCTCAAATCCATCTAATTTGGAAAATATCTCAATATTAAAATATCCTCTCCTTCCATATACAAGTCATGTGTAAAGATAAGAGAAAGCTTGGGGACTGAAGAATGCAAAAAAAGTTTTACTGTATAGCCAGGGCAATTTTTGTGATGGTACTCAGAGGTACTGAGTAGCGGCACCTTTTTTTTTTTTTTTAAACAAAAAAAGCACCATATATAGTACTTTTTTATTCCATTTTTCTGATTAAAATTAGTTTTTCCTGACATAAAAAAGCATTAATTTTATCAACATTTAAAAGACACTATCGCCATTTGTGCAAACTCCTCTTCTCAGTCTCTACACATCATCCTCTAGTCTATAGATCAACATGAATTTTTACAGGTTTTCTACAGATATACACATGACATAGAAAACAATTTATTCAAAGATGGTAGTGACACAATTAGCTGCAATATATTAGTTCACAGCTATTTGCATTTACAGATGAGATTATTTATATAGCTCATGATTGGCATGAGCGCTTATCGCAAATGTATCACAGTCCGTGATGCAGGAAAACCTTAAAGTCTCATTCCTTCTATCTATATCCTGAGATTTCTTCAAGCATTGCCCTTTAAATTCACATATGTGAAGAATATCACTAAGGACTGATCCAACATTATCAATTGCAAACACAATCCAAAAGTGAAACAGAACAGAGTGAGTAGGAAACATTTTATGATGAGTAGGGGAACTATGCCATCGATATCTGCAAACATTACACATGAATTTAAAAAAAATATTATTTTCCTAGTCCTTAGGGTTGCAAAGATGAACTTCCAAATATGAACATAGTATGAACCAACACTGTGTTTCCTTCCTGAGACTGCTGATAGAAAACTCCCAACCCTTCTGTTGCTGCGCACAGTTTTTGCCAAGCAGCAGCACAAAATTAACAGTCAGCTCAGTTTCATTGCTTGTATTCAAAACCCAGCGTCACTGAAGAGGTCAAAAATCATTCTTGGAACACTATGAGCAACAATGGAGATGCCCAGTCATTCAAATCAACTCTTGGCTGGATGACATCTGACAAACTTTTCAAGCACTTCACATCAAAAGTCAAATAGTAGACACATAAATTTCAGCCCCAGATTATCAACGTGAGTAGCAGGTTCTTTTCTTATCCTGGGGATAGCTTACAGTACATTTATTTAGCTTTAAAGGAGACTCAAGATTCATGCAAACATTGAATTAAGTGATTCTAATAAAATCAAATTTTTCACTGAAGCAACTAGGATTTTGCATGTCACTTTTGCACATGTGTATCCTCACCAGGATACCATAGCATACTCTCAGCTAGGAAGTGCAGTGGTCCCAGCTAAGCTGGTGGCCCATAACCCAGGTCCCAAATCTGCAATGTGTAGTATGCAATTGCTCGAGTGAAGCCTCCCTCAAGTCAATGAACTTCCATGCGGCCCAGCAGTCCATCCATACTCTATACACAATGCACTGTCAGGACCCTAAAAACTACAGGCATTAATTACTAGGACTGAGATTTTCAGTAATTATTTTGTGGCAGAGGGTGGGAAACTGTTTATGGTGTAAATATTTTTAAAAGTGATGGAAACTGGGTGGTTTTTAAAAGGCTATCACTGTATCCTAACAGACTATTTTTAAGGAATCAGGTTCTAAACAAAAAAGAGTTATTTTGAAATGAATGAGGGGTTTCTAGTATTTTGTTTTACGTGTGCCATGTTTCTAGCACTGGAAAGTACAAGACAAAGGAAGTGCAGCACATTCACTAAGCGTTCCCCACTCTTGCTGCCAACGGCAGTTCAGTGCTAAACACAAAGTTGAAATTTTCAACTTCGGGTGGCCCAGCTCTCAAGTAACTGAGACCCCCGTTTGCTTAGACAGCCAACACCACCAGTTGGGATATGCGCTCTGATAGCCTCTGGAATTTAGGGTGTGAGACCACCAATGCACCAAATAACTGTCAGATGGCAGCTACTTTCTGTTACTACTGTCCTAGTCTGAATATAAAACTGACAACTAACGCTTTATTCCAGATGTTCTGTATTACATCACTAAATCCCTCAGCCATCTACCTCCTAAAAATAATTTTGTTTTTGAGTTTCTGGAAGGAGCAATGAGGGAAATACATCTAAGGAACCAGTGGGTGCATGACTATTACCTCAAGTCACAATCTTTAAATGTTTCTCTTAAAACTTGTACGGTATCAGTACAGGGATTCTTCAAAGCATCTGACGAAGTGGGATTTTCTCCCATGGAAACTCATGTGATAAATAAATTTGTTAGTCTAAAAGTGCCACAGGACTCTTTGTTTGTAGTACAGGGATTGGTGGTCTCCTTGTACTATCTCAAGCAGAAGACTACCGGGTGAGATTCTTTGGCCTGCACATTGCAGAAGATTAGATGTTCATAATGGCTCCTTTGTCCTCAACGTACCTATGAATCACTTTTCCCTATCTGGTAGTTTTGTGTATTTTTGGTAGATAATTGAATTGTAGCCTCCAATGAAAGTACACCGATTTCATTCTCTCTCTCTCTCTCTCTCTCTCTTTGAAGTGTGCCATCAATCACTTGCTGTCTACTACTGGCCTTTTGGGAGAGAAAAACCCACCCACATAAGACTCTCAATAAAATATATTCAACTTGTTATTTGCTCTGCACATTTACTTGTCCAAACACAGAGGCATCAAACATTAAGAAAACAATGGACACAAATACTTGCTCCCATTATTGTCACCTCCTGAGTACCACGCATTATCTCCTTTTGATTGTAAACTTTACATTCTTTATATTTTTGTAACACTTACAGCTGTGGTTCCTAACCTTTTTGGCTCGAGGGCCACAGATATAATTTTTACAACCCTGTAGGGCCACCAGTCTCAGCCAGCAGATTTGCAGCCAGAGAGCTTTCCTCCTTACTAATCCTCGTCTCCCTGGCTGCAGTAGGGAAACTGAACATAAACAGGTCATCATGTAGCCCTGCGCACTCCACTTGGGTCCCTAGGCAGTGGCTCCCTTCTGCAGCCAGGGGGATGGAAGATCAGTGCTCCCCTACCTCTGGCACCAGCAGGGACCCAGAGCTCTTTGCTCTCTGCTGGAGCTGAGTGCGGGAGCTCTGATTTCCCATCCCCTTGGCTGCAACAAGGAGCCCGCACTGGTCTTTTAGCTCCACAGAAACACACTCCACTTGGGCCCCTAGGCAGTAGCTCCCTTCTGCAGCCAGCAGGAGAGGAGCCACGGGCCACTCTGAAAGCCTCTGAGGACCACAGATTGGGAAGCAATGACTTACAGAATGACAGAGTGGCTTTTCTAACAAATTTCAGCATCTTGGATATTTAAGTACATCTTTTGGTGAAGTTATTCAATTTTAATTGTTCAGCTACTTGTGCCCTTATCAGTAACAGTCCGTAGTATATATTTTCAATCTAGTTACTGTCACAGTTTACTATATCAATCCATGCATTTCCCCTGAAAATCATATACACTCCCAAGATACTCTCTCTCTCCGTTCCTTATTATTCAGTTACATAGGCCATGTTGTCTTCCTTTTTTTTCATAATTCATATTTCTACAACATTCTGATGGCCACCCTCTGTAACTTTTCAATCTCAAGGTCATTCATACAATATTGCGAGCAGAACCACACAAGAACTTCTGCATTCCTCAGAAGCAAGTTTTGAAAATTTTATCCACCACTTACTAGCCAGAGCAAAATGCACTAGTGCAAGTCATTTATACCAGAGATTGTTTCTACACTAGGGTCTGCACCAGTCAAATTACACTGATGTACCATTGCCAGTAGCTGAAATCCCAATAGAGACAAACCTTAGATTCTGCTAAATTTGACTGCATTCTCCAAAAAACCATTTCTTCTTATCCTGGGAAAGTAGATTGTAAGTCCTGCCTACAATTCAAGAATACATCATATTAAGAGCTGGCTTTGCTGGGTGGGATTGCTTGTTTGTTTATTTTAAAGTTGTTGAGAAAAAGCACAATGTTCATATTTCAACTACACACCCTTTACTGGAATATTAAAGAAAGTACTTATTATAAAGCTGTGAAGAAAGTGTTTAGAGTGACTGGCCATCAGATGAATGCAGTCTATCATACTAATGTTATCCTATATTTAAATAAAGAGTGATTTTGCACCTATAAAGGGACTGATCCACAATTAAAACAGAGGAGTTAGATTTACTCATTCCTAATTATCAGATGCAAATACACATAAAAGGCAATAAGCAAAGAAAATTAAATGTGTGATTCACATGCTTTTTAATATTTTTTTTTGTTTTAATAGTAAGGATTTCTTCTGATCCTAATTTATTTCCTGTTTTTAAACAGGAAATCCCATCCCCTCAATTCAATTAAAATAATTCCAAGTAAGTGAAAGAAAATTAAAATAAAGATCAAACATTAAGTTACACACTCCTAGTATTTTGTGAATACATCTGCACACACAATTCCAAATAGGGTCTTTAGTGCCAGAAGAACTCCAGTGACATTTCTTGATTTGTACAATTTGAATCTAGAGGGCCAATGTTATATATGCACAACATAACCACTCTTAGATCATGTGCTACAATGTTTCTCAATCTTTAGGGTCAGAGAGATCACAGGGACTGGTGCTGGTCCACGCTGAGAAACAACTGTTCTGCTCCTAGTCACAAACTAAAAACTGTGGAAAGTGAGTTAAGTTTTCTGTGATTCTGATCCTGCTTTACACCCTGCAAGAAACTCTGCTGCAGTCATTGGGAATACCATGGGTAAAGTTAAGGAGGTGCATACATTTTTGCAGTACTGAGGCCTATATTCTCCTATAAATGTTAAAAACATTATATAAACTTCCCTCAGATTTCTACTTTCCTGCAGGAGGCTATATAACTGATGCTAGAGCGGTATGATTTGGAACGGTCAGAAAAACTTCAAATGATGTAAATGTAAGACCAAAAATAAATATAAAAAACCAGAACACATGTTCCCTCAAACATAGAACCGATTATATTCTTTACTCCCTTTTAAAAAGAAAAGTGAGGAGTTGTACAACTGTTTAATTCCAATACAAAAAGAGAATCTAATTTCCACTAAAAGGGTGGGGCAGTGGCCATAAAAATCTGACACTACCATCCCTAACTATTTCCATATTGTTCTCTGATGAACATCGGAACAGTCACTTGGGAAACATTCGGGTAAATCTATCTATATTTACTTACCGAGGTACTTGGCTGGAGTCATCAATATATTAGCCAATGGCAGATCTGCATACAATGTCAAATCTCACTTTTCAATTAACACTATAAACCCCTAAAAGAAAGGCCTGTGCTCTCAGTTGGGGCAAATGAGTGTTTTCACCAACAGAATTTCCATATAATAGAAGCAATCTCATTGTAAATA
The DNA here is from genome assembly GCA_007922175.1 of Pelusios castaneus. Classification (NCBI taxonomy): domain Eukaryota; kingdom Metazoa; phylum Chordata; order Testudines; family Pelomedusidae; genus Pelusios; species Pelusios castaneus. The sequence continues at coordinate 299,036 of ML686197.1, read as the reverse complement.
ACACCATTTCAACATCACACAACTGCAAGAAAGCTTACCCATTCCAAAATAAAATAAAAAGCCAGCCGTTCCTTTCTAAAACCAAAGATCAAGAGCTCAGAAGGCTGGGAGCAAGCAAAGTTAAAACTTTGCAAATTATCTTTAGATAGTTCATCTATCAATACATCACATTTCAGATGTTCTTAATATTTTTCATAACAGAGCTTTTGTCATAGACTTCCTCCTTCCATTTGCAAATGTAAAAACAATCTTCCTTCCCACTTGCCATCACATCTAACTTCCCTGTGTTAGATACTGCAATTACTTACATGAGAATATAATATTAGGAATGTATTTGTAGCTATTTTTAATGCAATTTAACTTCTAGAAACAAGAATGCAAGACAGTACAACATAACCAGCCAGATTGTCAGACTACAGGTTGGGAACCATAGATGTCATATATTTGTATGAATGTAACATTAATATTGTAAAATTTAGGGACCAATCTTGCAAACATTTACTCCCGTGCATGGTCCCACTTAAGTGAGCAGCACTAAGTCCAAGAGTCAGGATTTACAGGGTTGTATCTCAACTTTAAGAATGGTCTGGGACATTGCTGTTTACTTGCATGTGAAATGTTGTGTATATTAATGATGCTGTATAAATAATATGCGTATATTAGGACATAGCATCTTGACATCTTTTAATGAAAGTTAAATGTTTCACTAGTCAGTACTATGTGACATTACTCTTATAAGGCATATTAAAAATACCTTAAGTAATACTGATTTTTTTAAATCTTCAGGAAAGAGGAAACAAAACAATGGAAACTTTTTTGTCCCCTTCCCCATATCAGCCACAGATTCTCTTTGAAAAAAAACCTTTGTACATCATTTCCAACCCACCAATGCTAATGCCAACAGACTTTAAACTACAGGTTGGTGCAATTTCAGAAAATCTTGAAGTAAGCATTTCTAAGCTGAAACTGTGCAATCAAGTCCTGGAGAGGGGGAAAAAAAGATTCAGAAGAGTAAAAAAATTAATTCATACCCAACTACTTGAGCAAAGTTACTGAATTTAATTAAACTACTGCTCTGGGGATCAAACTGATCAGAAATGCAAAATGTTTTGCAACCAAAAACAAATTATAAGTGTATACAGAAGGGCAGATGTAATTGTAAATGACTCAATCATACACCAACTCCATGTGGAAACTGTTCCAGACAAGTTGCAATTATTATTCACATAATTGAAAAGAAGTCAGTTACATTTCCAAAGATAAAAGCAATGGAAATAGTTCCAGCACAGAGGCTCCCTACACTGTAAACTTTTTTTGCAATAATGTGAAAAGCAAACTATTCTCTGTGTTGACATGAGCATTTCTGACACAAACAAGAGGACATCCACTTGCCCTGAAGAATGTGCAGCTTCACATGAGTAATCATCCTACCAAATAACCCAGCAAAACACTCTTTTAAGAGTGTATCCCATCCCTAACTTTTTTTTTTCCTCCAGTCCATTCTCTCAGCTCTCCGGGCCTGCAAAGGACATATTGCTTTTTCAGATATAAACATTAGACGCCTGTTGTTTTGTGAACTCCACACATTTCTCTGTTCTTTTCCTCCGGGCCTGGAGCAGTTGGGAAGCCTGGGGCTGGATTTGAACTCTTTGCAGTAACTACTACCCAGGAAAGCGAAATCGTTTTAAAGGAGACTTGCTCGGGGGATTTGAATTTTGCTGTTTCAAACACTAGAGTTGGAAGATGCAACAAAGCCCAAAGCGTGCGAGTTACACAGCCTTCCCCGTGACAATGCACCCAACAAAATGTGCCCCTGAAGCCCAGTTCGGACTGCCGGCGAGTGCAACCACCACGAAGAAAAAGAGAGAACGAGGGCTCCCCCCCCGTGGAGGAGACCCCTCACCAGAGGCTGACCGGTTTGTTACAAACAAAGAGTTCAGCCCCCAGACACCCAAGCCTTTGCAACTGTGTCTCGCTGGAGGCGAAATCTCAGCTCCCCGCGATTACAAAGAAGCCATGTTCACTTAGCCCAACTCTTTTCTCCCCACCCCCCGGGCCGGGCCGGACAACCCCGCGGCGCTTTCAACTTTCCCGTCGGGAAAAGCGGCGCAGCAGCCCATGTGGCCGCCCTCCCTGAGCTCCCAGCCAGGTGGGACAGCCCAGTGTCCCCCAGCCAAGCCGGACTGCGGAGGCCGGGCCCCGTCCCCACGTCTCTCCCCAGCACGGCAGCCTGCACTTTCCCCCTGCTCCCTCCCCCTTCCCAGGAAGCGCCATATTGATCCCAAGCGCCCTCTCCCTGCTCCGCCGGCTCCTTCCCCTGCGCCCCGGCCGCGCTCACCTTGGCAATCGCCTTCTTGTACCTGGTCACCGCTTGCTGGACGAGGCTGGAAACTTTCATGCTGCCGTCCCCGCAGGGCACGACCACCCGGGTCCGCCCGAAGCACACGGTGACTTTCATCCTGCCCCAGCCGGCGGGGGGCTGCCTGCGGCCCCGCACACGCTCGGCTGCTCCGGGTCGGGCGCGCCTGGCTCTGCGCCTCTGCCCCGGGGCCCGCCAGGAGCGCGGCCCGAGGGAGGGCGGCTGCAGCTGCGAACCGGCCGAGTCCCGAGGCTGCGGCGGGGCCCGGCTCACATGCTCGGCCGGGGCAATGCCAGCGCTCGCGGCTGCCTGCGGCCACCTGTTCCGCGTCTCCCGGGCGCGGCGCGGCGCGGCGGCGGCTCACTGACACGGGCGGCGGGGGAGGCAGGAAGGGCCGCGCTGTCTCCCCGCTATGGACGCGCGGGGCATTGCCGCTCGCTCGGCTGTGGGCCCGGCCCCGCCGGCGGCAGGGGGCCAGGGTGTGGGGCTGCGCCTCCCTCCGTCCTGACGGTCCCAGACGGGGGGGCGGGGCGTGCCGGAGGGGAGCTGGAGGGAAGGGGCCGTGTGGCCTCGGGCAGGGCGCTGGAGGTGCTGCTGGGCTCTGACCCAACAGCGGGAGCCGAGCTCAGTATCCACCGGCGGCTCAGCTTAGTGACCCGAGTGCAGAGCAGGGAGGTGGGTGAGGTGACCCCCGGCAAGTCGAGGTGGAAGCAGCTTTGGGGGAGCGGGAGAGGGAGAGGGAGCCCTGCCTAGCAGGGAGGGGCAGCTGGGTGGGTGAAAGCCGGCCCAGTTTGACTTCCCTCACCTCTCCATATGGCAGGGTCACCCCCCACTCCATGTGCCCCTTTTCACACTGGGGAGATCCTAACAACTCACAGGAGGAAACTCCGGATGTAGCAGGAGGAGAGATGTGCAGTGGACCACTAAGCAGATGCACACCGGTCCTCCTAAGGGAGGGGGGCCTCTGCTGCTGCTCCTGTATGTGTGACGGAGCCCCCATTTCTCTAACCCTGCTTTTTGAAAGGGGAAGGAAGCCACTGTTGTTCTAGATGGGGAGCAGAGCCATGTCACAGAGTTGGACTTGGGGTGTAACCATGGTGTGCCTATGTCCTCAGGTTGTCTTCATCCAGTCATCTACTGTGAACTCAGTCCCCAGCCTGATATTTTGCATGTTCCAGACATGGTAGGTGAACGAGTCATGGCAGCCAGAGTTGGTAATTTTTGCTGTCAGACAAAAGACAGGAAGGGCTAGAACAATGCACAGGAGCACACATTTATATTTTATGCAAAGACAAACTGCATCGGTGTGGGCAGATCCCTGTTGTCTTTAATGTGTGTCCATTTTCAGGGATCCAAATGAGGACGGCATCAGTGGCAGGAACTAGGGATAGACATTGTTTCTTGCTCCAGGCAATGGTGTTGCTGCTATAGGGCACATGGGGCACATGCCCCAAAGGTGCCCAGCAGTGCCTCGAGTCCAGCTGAGGCACCAGAGCCGGCGGGGCGCTTTTAAATTTCCCACCCTGCTCCACTCCCAGGCACATAGCCTAGGGTGGAGCAGGGTGGGAAATGTACACAGCTGCTGGTTCCACCTCCACCATGTCTCCAGCTGCAGTCCTCAACTCCACAGCAAGTTAAGTGCTGTGGGGGGAGCCTTAGGAGTTGGGCAGAAGTTGGACCCCCGGCAAGTCGAGGGGTGCAGCTTGGCCCAGATCGGGGCCAGCCAGGCCTGGCCCAGCTGCCAGACTCAGGGGCTGGCCTGATCCGGCCTAGCTTGGGCCTCGGGGGCCGGCCTGGCCCAGTTCGGGACTCGGCGGCTGGTGCAGCCCAGCTCGGGGGCCAGTGCAGCTCAGGGTTCAGGGGCTGGTGTGGCCCAGCTCAGGGCTCGGGAACTGGCGCGGCTCGGCTCGCAGCTCGGGAGCCAGCTCAGGGACCAGCAAAGTATGGCCCAGCCCAGCTTGGCCAGTGGCACAGCCTGGGGCTCAGCCGGCGATGTGTCCCAGGGCTCAGCCCAGCTCAGGGCACTGGCAGAGCGGCCAGATCAGGCCCATTGCCAGATTGGGCCTGGGGCTGCTAGCAAGTGGGGATGGGGGGGATACGCGGGGGAGGAAGGAATGTCACGGGGGGCGAGGCTTGTGTGCCCCAAATGTTTTTTGGGGGCAGCAATGCCCCTGGCTCCAGGGATCTTCGCTGGATCCTAGGTCCCCACAATTTCCTATCTTATGGCTCATGAGCAAAAGGAGCAACCATGTCTTTCTGCTGACAGAGAGCACTCTCTCACCACTCTAAGGCTGCTCTTAGTCATTATGACTGGGAAGGAGAGGACCCTGAACCCAAAGGAACTGGGTTAGTTAGAGCCCTGCAAATCCACGGATATCCACATTATATCCATGGATATCCGCATACGTGGATACAATGCAGATATCCGCAGACCATTTCTTGCAGATGCAGATTGGATACAGACCCACATATTTTTATCTGTGCAGGGCTAGAGCCCTGCAAATACACAGATATCCGTGGATACAACATAGATATCCACGGACCATTTCTTGCAGATGCAGATTGGATGCGGATCCACATATTTGAATCTGCACAGGGCTCTATGGTTAGTCAGTAGGAGACCTGCTAGGCACAGGCATCATAGTGCATGGTAAAATTAACCATTCGCCCTTCTGCTGTTTTCTCTGGGACACTATACACAGACTTTGCCCACTCAGATTTGGAAGATGGTCTTCAAAGAGTATATTCTTTTTAGCTTAGCAGAGCCAACAGCATGGAATGAGTAAATTGGAATATATCTTATCCTGTGTGACATCCGTACAATCGAACTTACAACCCCACTGAAGTCAAAGGGTTTTACAGATGTTAATGATGGCATAATTAGAAGACAATGGTGTTGCAAATTGTCCGTAATTTTTCAATTTGGCCTGCAAAGGTGTACAAGATAGAAGATCTCGGACTGGTTTGCCAAATGTAGGCTAACTTTTCAGGGCAGATGATTAGGAAAAAAACACTTTTTACTTTGAAGGACAATAATCATGGAACCACACAGTGCCATTTTTAAAAAGTAAAACCACACTAACATCTGTCTACAAAGATTCAACAGGATTTTGGTTTTAAGATCTCTTCTGAAGACTCCACAGACGGTGAAGTGCAATGTGCATAGCATGATGATGACACTTTATTCATCTATCTCAGAAGGTAACATGAAGGAGTCAACTCTTCCACAATCAGAAATACTGAAATGTACAACATTGATAGGATTGGGTTACTCTTCTTCTGCAGACATCTACGATGAAATTTTGACCCCAGGCCCCATTGAAGACAATGGGAATTTCACCATCAACTTTAGTGGAACCAGGATTTCACCCCTACTCCTTAAATAAAAGTATGCCCTATTCTACTTAACCAATTTTGGGTTAAAAAAGGGTTAGGGGAGTTACTGATATTCTTTTGTACTAGTATTACTTAAAAACAATTCATTGGCCCTGCCATGATTGCAGGGGACTGGACTCGATGACCTCTCATGGTTCCTTCCAGTTTCTATGATTGTTTAAAATTAACCTTGGTATAATTGGGCACTTCTGTTTTGGGCAGGGAGAGAAACAAGCCAGACTTCCTTAATTGTATCCATGTATTAAAAAGAATTTGTCATCAAATTTTTATCATCAGATGTGAGTGATCGGGGAATTATTATTTATACTACTATAGTATTTAGGAGCCAAGGTCAGGGACCAGGACCCTATTGTGCATGCATATGCTATATGACCTCGGAACAAAAATATGATCCTTTCCCCAAAGAGTTTATAAGCTAAGTGTAAGACAAGAGGGAGTTTGATAGACAGATGTGGGAATATAACAAATAAGACTTTGAAATGAGTGTGGCAAATGGTTTGTCAAGGCCAAAGAAAATGGATGCTGCAGTAATCAAGACATCAGATGATAAAGCCTTGGATGAGAATTTTAGCTATGTCAGAACTCTTCATAGCTTTTGGATAAATTATTTCCAATTAAATAATCTCTGGATCGGTGCTAAGGCTGTAGAAACTACATGTTCATAATATTGGATCTTAACCAGTGCTTTTTTTGTAAAAAAAAATAAAAATAAAAAATGGTGCCAGTACTCCCAGCAGCAGCAGCAGGAGCCAGGGCTGCATTGCTGTGTAGACATAGCCTGAGTATACTACTTCTGAAAAGTAATCAGCTGGCAATCCTGTACTGAGATGCCAGATTTGAGTCCTCCTCTCACCACACACACGCCTTAGAGCCATCCTATGCCAAAGCCATTGAAGTCTATGGAAGTCTTTCCAGTGATTTCAGCAGGCTTTGGACAAACCCCAGGAGCTGGGCTGAAACAACCATCTCATATTGGACACACTGCTGCTGAACAATCATTAGATGCCAACTTTAATACACTACTAACCTATACTGAATTTGAACTAGTAATGTAGTGAAAAAAAACGGTATCCCTCTATATAAAAGAGGCAATGTGTCTAGGGTCAGGTCTACACTTCAAATGCTGCAGTAATGCTGTTGTAGCACTTCACTGAAGACACAACCTTTGCCAATGGGAGGGCTTCTTTCATGAGCATAGTTAATCTACCTCCCTAAGGGATGGTACCTATGCCTACAGGAGAATGTTCCCATCGATTTAGCGCTGTCTACATGGGGAATTAGGTCAATTTAACTAAATTGTTTGGGTGTAGCTGTTTCACATCCCTGAGTGAGAATTATGCCAACCTAATTTCCTAGTGTAGACCTAGCCTAGTAATTACAGTAGGAAACAAACATCTGAAAGTTCTCACTCTTAACGGACTGCCAGCAAAGTGTGGTGTGCTTTTAACTTCTCTGTACTTCTGTGTTCCCCTAATTAAAAAAGAATAATACATTTCTCATTGCAATATTTTGATTAATTAATTAATGTTATTTAGATAATTGAATAAAAGTTTCTCTCAGCTACATATACAAAATATTATATATCCTGTCATTCTGATCTGGGTACTGCCATATTATAATATCTTACCAAGTGTTTATGACCCATAATTTTTTGCTTTTATGAGATAAAGTTTAGGAAATGAGGTTTAGGAAATAAACTGAAGTAAACAATTCATTTATCCTAGACATGCGAGTGGTAAACACATTCCAATTTCTTTATAGTCATGATTTATTATTTAATATTTTTGAAGATTTCCATTAACCAGGTGATCGCCAGAGCTTCTGGGAAACACAGTGAGGATGGAAGAGTGCTAAATCATTGGTTTAATAGATATCAAAGGCTATGTCTACACTTACTAAAATTAGTTTGAATTAGTTAGTTCAAACTAACTAATTCGAACTAATTTTAGTCAGTTCGAATTAACTTAATTCAAATTAGAAAAAATTAGTTCAAACTAAGCAAGTGCCATTCATGGCACTTGCTTAGTTCGAATTAGCGATTTGCATTGAATTCAATGGGCCGGTTAGTTCGAACTAAGCAATTAGTTCGAACTAACATGGCCACATTGGTTAATTTGAACTAACTAGTTCAAATTAATCCTTACTTCAAATAGCCTATTCAAATTTAGGAAGCCCTTAATTCAAACTAATTAAAGCCTAGTGTAACCATGGCTTTAGTTAGTTCAAATTAAGCTTCCTTAATTCGAACTAACTTGCCAGTGTAGACATAGACAAAGAAACTTGCTGAAGAAGCTGTAAAGAGTGAAGTTAGTAGAGTAATGCAGAGACTGTATACTTAATAAATAGTTTTGTATTAGTTCAGTAAATGTTGTAATGTATGATGTTATTTATCAGTTGTCACCTCCATTATCTCTTAAAACATAACAGTGCATATTGGAAATGTTACTGCACTAATTACCTATAGATTCAGTTGCTGGTCAGAGTTTCTCTCTATATATTTTTTAAACTATGGATCCTGCCCTTACTATTTTAACAAGTTTATTGGTGGTTTTCCAAGCAGCTCTCTTAGTCTCCTGGAAAATAACATAAAAGCAGGTTAAAAAAAAAACCTGTTTTAGTATTCGGTTTTTAAAATGGGAAAGTACAACAGCAAGGTAAGAGAAGGAAATAAGTTTATCTTGAGACCCGACTTAAGGCCAGATCTTACAAATTCACACTCACATGAAGTAGTCATAATACTAACATGAATATGGCATTTCAGGATCATACCATTAGGGGGGTTAAATTACTTCCAGTGTATGTGGAATTCCTACCTTCCCATTCCCCTCAAACACCTCCCCCATCCCCTCCCCCCAAAATCTGCCAACAGCTCTAATGCAAAGTTCTTGGATGTGAGGTATATTTGGGTTTTTTCAATTCTTGTTTTATTCAAGCAAGAATAAATATACAAACATAAATGAACTATATGGACAAAAAACACAAAACAACCTTTTCTGAAAGTGTCAATGGGCTAATTATACAAGATGAGTGAAGTATGAAACCATTTAAACGATTATGAGAAAAGGATTATACTAATTAGGAGAAAAATCTGAAGGATTGCTAGTTTATATAAATTATACGTACTTTTGATGTACTTAATGAAAAGATCCTATGTTTCAATTTGGGTGATATATAATCTTTTTTGGATGCTGAGTTTTTTCAGTGGCTAATTATGCTCCAGGATTAGACAAACCACGTATTAACTGGTACATTGTTGGAAGATTTCCATTCTGAGGCAATTACCATTCTGGCAGAAAGAAATATGTGATGAAACAGGAGATGGAAATAGTTCAGAGTTTATTATTAATAATAATTTATATTAGAGTAGCACCTAAATACTTCAAGTTGGAGCCCCATTTACAAACACATGGTAAATGACAGCTCCTACCCCAAAGAGATTCTTCTGAAGCCCAAAGCAGCTAACCTGATGTGACAATTTAAGTATCAAAAGATGTTTGATCATTAGAATGACATTTGGGTTCTAGAAGCGTTTATCAGATGGGCATTTCAAAGTTGGCCATCAATTCATGGTTTTGGTCTAATAATAATAAAAATTAATAATCATATTTCACACTAACTCAGTTTATGCATTGTTTCAGAGTGACACAGTTTCAAATTTTAAAGATACTACACTCAGTCTGAATACAGGATGGAAAGGCCTGTACAGGCCACGTGCTGCTGGAAGGATTAAAATAAAAGTAAGAAAGGGCTTGTATGCTGATGAACTGTTACTTAGATGATGCAGACAAGAAACAAAACTCATTCAGAAATTTAGTAGACTTGGTGTACAATTTTCAAAAGCACCTACGTGATATAGAAACAAAGTCCTATTTTCAGAAGTGACTTAGGCACTCAGGAGCCATTTCACTAAATGAAGATAGATCCTCAGTGGGGACTTAGGTTTAACATACTGACACCTAACATTTAGCCGATGTTGACTGCAAGCCTTTTGGAGCAGGGACTGCTTTTTGCTCTGTGTATGTATAACCCCTGTATGTCTAACCACAATGGGGTCCTGTCCATGACTAGGGCCCCTAAGCACTACAGTAATATATAAGAACAGTGGAATCTATGGCCCTGAGTGAGGGACCAACGCTCCCTATACAATACATAGAAAAAATTAGGCCCCTGAGAATATGATTCACAAAAGCCTACACAGTGAGTAGGGAGCCACTTAAACTAGCCAGAAGGAAATGCTGAAGAAAGGAGAAGCCCCCTCGGCTAACGGGAATTAGGTGCCTAACTTTGGGCTGAAGGAAGATGCCTCCCTCCATGTGGGATTCACAGCCATGAACACTCTCTGGCAGTAAGATGCCTAAGCTAGTTAGCCCTTTTTCATACAAATACCTGTTGAGGCTGTTTCCCTTTGTATGGAATACTTCTTCCATATGGAATTCCGTATGGAATTATTCGTCCATGAGATTAGGATGTGCTTTATTAAGTGTAACAAGTTACAGTAGGTGATTTCTGATCCATTGATATATTGTTTCTAACCATTTCTCAAGAAAATTTTAAATTAGGAAAATTGTCTGATTTCAATTTCAGTTATTTCAGTATAATGTTAATCAAAAAGAAGTAAAGAAAGTATGGTTTCTTTCTATTCCTGAAGGGAAACAGATTATAATATTTTGATCTGCTCAGAAGACCAATACTACGAGTAATTTGAAACTTCCAATACTACAAAATGCAACGTCTTCATATTGTTATTGACAAAATAAAAAAGGGATAAAAATACAAGTGGATACCTAATGCCTCTATATATAAAAAAGCTACATTAAGAAAACAATTTAGATTGGAAAAATCAATCACTTCAAAGTTAGGAAATCCCTAAGGGTACCTGTGCAACCTTAATTCACTTATCTTGTGGATGCATCCTGTGTACTGGATGAGGCAAGTGTCCTGGAAAAAATAAACAGAGTCCTGTGGCACTTTTAAAGATTTAACAAATTTATTTATCGCATGAGCTTTCGTGGGAGAAAATCCCACTTTGTCAGATGCTTTGAAGATGGGAGATTTACAGAATGGGAGGAAATTAAATGGAGGGACGTGTATGACACAGGATCAGGTCAGGCTGTAACAGCAAATCGAAATAGATGTTAGGATTCAAACACTGAGGAACAGCACATAGAGGAAGGTGAGGTCAAATCACCTGCTGTAATGAGAGAAAAATCTATAGTCTGTTTAACCTCAAGGCAACTGAGTCAAATTTGCATATAAATTCGAGTTCTGCAGTTTCTCTTTGAAGCTGTGATTTGTTATTCATCTGTTGCAGCACAGCTATTAGTAAGTCCTCAATGGAAGGGCTCATTCACCTGCTCATCCACCAATGTGATTTATGCCATCATGTGCCGGAAATGCCCCTCTGCCTTATATATTGGACAAACAGGACAGTCTCTGCGCCAAAGAATAAATGGATACAAATCTGACATCAGGAATTGCAACACTACAAAACCAATAGGGGAACACTTCAATCTCTCTTCTCACTCCATTGATGACTTGCTAATAGCTGTGCTGAAACAGATGAATAACAAATCACAGCTTCAAAGAGAAACTGCAGAATTTGAATTTATATGCAAATTCAGCTCAGGTGTCTTGGGGTTAAACAGGGATTACCGATTTTTCTCTCATTACAGCAGATGATTTGACCTCACCTTCCTCTATGTGCTGTTCCCCAGTGTTTGAATCCTAACATCTATTTTGATTTGCTGTTACAGCCTGACCTGATCCTATGTCATACATTTCCCTGCATTTAATTTCCTCCCATTCTGTACATGTCCCACCTTCAAAGTGTCTGACAAAGTGGGATTTTCTCCCACGAAAGCTCATGCGATAAATAAATCTGTTAGTCTTTAAAAGTGCCACAGGACTCTGTTGTCTTTCTACAATAGACTAACACGGCTACCCCTTTGGAACTGGAAAAAAAATAGTATGTCATCCTGTAATTAAAGATTGTTTCATAATGAATGTACATAAGGATGCTGAATTAAAGTTTTACGGAGAAATTTAGACTTGCCAGCTCCCCCATATTATAAATGTGAGTATATATATAAAATCATTTAAGTAGCAAAGTAAATAATCATCTTTCAATGTATCCTTGTTGTTAAAAAGCTGTATTAAACCTATTGACTACAATTTCAGGGGTTTTCCTTCTTATTATGATCTGAACACCATGATACATCGAAATAATGCACTTAAATTACCAAAGGCAAAATTATATTATATTGGTTAAATATCTTTAAGTTTCAGGATATTCATTTTAATTTCATTTTCAGGAGTCTTAGAAGTTCTTTGCCATAATAAAGCTATCATGAGATTAGGTCAACAGTCTGGAGTGGATCTTAATCTGCAGAAGCTACTTCAAGACATTTTGAATCTGCTGAAGGTTTCTCCCCCCTTCCACTCTTGTTCTTCCAGATTCTCAGTCATTTTTTGGCCAGGATTCACATCAGTCTTCAAAACTGTGAATCATGAATGCTTCCTCTAGGATCCTAGGCTATGTCTACACTAGAAAAATTTAAGTTGACTTTGTTAAGTCAACTTAAAGTCAACTTTAAGTCGACTTCAAGTGGACCTTATTAAGTCGACTTAACAAAATAGCTCCTTTTAAGTCGACTTTATTAAGTCAACTTAACATTGGACATAGGCGTTCACACTGGCAATAAGTCGACTTAATAAAGTCGACTTAAGGGCTACTCCACGTCCACACCGTCCTTAAGTCAACTTAAGAAGTAGACGTAGGACTTAAGTCCACCTAAGTAGGGATAGTTAAGTCAACTTAAGCTTTCATTAAGTCGATTTAAGAAACTCCTTAAATTGACTTAATGAAAGTCTGTTGTAGACAGGGAGTAATTTAGGTCAACTTAAGCCTTCTTAAGTTGACCTAAATTGCTAGTGTAGACATACCCCTAGCGATTGCAAAGGCTTTGGTAATTTTTTCCACTAATTTCAATGGGCAGTGGATCAGGTCCTAAGTTCCCATCTACATCACTCAAACAGCAAATAAATAATAGCAAGAAAAAACTGCAGTTATGGGCCTCTGTTTGTCAAGTAACTGCCAGAGATGGAATTAAGACGTCGTCTATTCTTAAAAATAAGCTCACTCTGGCTCTGTCACTCAGGCCTATGAAAAATTTCTGAGCACCATAGTTAGGTCAATCTATCCCTGAGTGTAGACATGGCTAGTGTCATCAAGAGGAGCAATCAGAGGGTTTTATAGTTCAAAGACTTTATCAAACCATGATGGTATAATTCCACTTTACAAACTATGTACAGATTTTATAAATATGTTGAGAAATCTTTTCTCAGATGCCACTACTCTGATCTGCTAAGGACCCCAGTTTAATTTCTGGTTCCATTAATTTTCTTCTTGAACTAAAAGGCAAAGGGATGTATTGTGGCATTCATCAGTGAACTCTGTCTGATTAAGGGGCAGCACTTGTAGTATGTGGGGAATTTCATCAGGTCCCTACTGGCTGAAAATTAATGGTTGCAACATGAGGCCTCACAGGAGACTTAAGAATGGAAAAAAGAGGGGTAGGAACTTTCTGGATTTCTCAGCAATATAGATGATTACATATACAAACATACCCTCCGAAAACCTAGATCCACTTTACAAGTTTATTTAGATGCATTACCTTGGCCACTTTAACTCCATCCACACCACTATAAATATTTGCTGCAGAACAAGATTCTGAAGTGCCTGCAAAATTAATCTTCTATTGTATAAACAACAAACAATTGGTGAAGAAGAAAAGGCTAGCATATGCATTTACCAGAGTTTCTTGTTAGAAGTGGAACCAGGATGTACACAGATATCTTGAATGGTGCTGCAGCATAACACTTTGATGGACTTCCCATATGCTCTGAAAAGCTCTGAAAGTGTACCATTGCCCAATTTCAGAGTTGCTGTGGTTCCCAGAGTATGTTCTCAACCCCTTTGAAAATTTTGAAAACTGCATCAAAATAATTTTGGGGCTCAGTGAGAAAAGAAGAAGGAGTAAAAGCAAAGGAATAGGGGAAAGGAGACACACCCAACTTCATTCTTTCCTTCCTCTAATTTTTCTTTATATCTTTTCTTCTTTCATTTCTTCTCTGTTCTCTTCTTCTTTCTCCTCTCCCTCCCATCCTTCACTCTCTTTACTGCACTTTTCCCCATCTCTCCTTCCATCATCTCCTTTTCCCCCTCCTTCATCTTGTCTTCCTTAACTGTATTTGTAGCAGCTGAAATGCAGTGAAGAGAAGAACAAAGTGAAATAGGAGACTCCCTCTGCTGAGCTAAACTCTGTGACAGCTTGTCATATGTGGTAAATACTTCTTCATTTTGAAGAAAAAAAAGGACACTGACAATAAACAGAACAAGCTACAGTTAAGAAAATGCAATTACAGTGTTTTATGGTGCATCAGACTGCTTTAATTCTTAAACAATCCTGCATTGGTTTAAAATCCATAATTCAAACTACTCAGAAGTTATACCTGGTAAAATTAAAGTGCACTACTCTCAGCAGAGGTACACATCAGTTTCATGAAGGCTCACTCAAGAAAAGCAAAGTGGTGTGAATGCAATCATTGTGTAAGATCTTTCTCCCCATTTTGTTTTTCTAATTTGCTGACTACAATAATGAATAGAATATTGTACACTCCAGAAGTTGCCGTGGGTAGAAAGGGAGCAGTATAGGGAGCTAGTGAACAGTGCCAAAAGGAGAGTCTTCACTCAGGTCTCATCTTGTTTCTCTTTAGTAAACAAGAGTCCTATACACTCGGCACTTCAGGCATAAAGTTCACATTCTGGGAACAGATCAAATAGTTGATATCACCCTGATTTGTGATTATCATCATCTTTAATAACAGAATTTATTGAAATGGCAAAGGATCAAATTCTCTTCAAGCTTGTATGCTTGTCTGAGGGCAGAATTTGGCCTGGATTTACTAATACATCTTTCAGCAGGTGTGTGTGCTTCATAGAAATCCCTGGGGGACTGTCTTATGGGGAACCTGGTCTGAGTAACCTGGTCTCAGGGCTTCAATGTCTCCTACAGAGAATAAAGAGGACCTGATAGATCCCAACATGCACTTAAAACAAAATAGATAAGTTGAACAGATAAGACCGGCTTTTTTGATCTTCTGGCTAGTATCCTACTGGTAGGGAATACATTACAGACTTGGAATTTTTTTTGATTTGCCACAAAATCTCACAACTGTAGCATACCAATCCAGCTGTCATCATACCAAGGGCATCTGTTCTGTATTCATCTGACCCAGTATTTGACAATTATTTACTTACAGAAATGTAAATAGACACTAAAATTTTAAATCATATCCTGAAATTCATTTTTTCCTGTTTAAAAACTTAGTCTTGATACTAATAATACAATAAGAACGTAAGTTCTGCATCAGTCTGAGGAATTCAAGAGCAGTAAATCACTGGGACAGGATGTTATTCATCACAGAGAGGCAAAAGTAATAAGTGAATAGTGGCGATATGGATCGGTATGTGCAAATACAGCCTTAAAAACATCAACTGTTCCCCAAAACTGGAAAATTGCCAGCCTACTGCCTATCTTTGGAAAAAGAGGCAAGTGACATCCCAGATCTGTAAACCTTACCTCAATTCCAGGGAAATTGATTGGGAGGCTAATTGAAGATAGACTAGTACAGGACTTGGTTAAGTAAAATCTGCTGAGGTCAAACAAACCCATTTTCTGTAAAGAAAAATTGTTTCTGTTCAACTTGTGAAAGTTATTAAATAGCTGATAAAACAGTGGACAAAGACAATGTGATTGACATTATCAGGATTTGACAAATGTAGTTGCTCACTCACCAATTGAGAGTGTGAAATTGTCCCTGGAAATGAGGGGCTTATCAATGAGATGTTGGAGAGTTTAAGCTTTAGTTTCTAAAAATGTGTGTTTCCAGATCCAGCTAAAAAGACGGTGTTTGAAATGAGAGTGAGTGAAGTGCTATTTTCCTGTCAGGCAGAAACAATTTTTAAAAGCTCAGACTATTGAAGAGAGGCGTCAGCTGTCTCTAAGTTTCTCAGCTACCAACTCTAATGAAGCCTGTCTGTCACACTCTTTGGCTATGTCCACACTGGCAAGTTAGTTCAAATTAAGGAGGCTTAATTCGAACTAAGTAAAGCCATGGCTACACTAGGCTTTAGTTAGTTCGAATTAAGGGCTTCCTTAATTCGAACTGATAAGTTCGAATAGGGTATTCGAACTAAAGGGTTAATTCGAACTAACTAGTTCGAATTAACCAATGTGGCCATGTTAATTCGAACTAATTTCTTAGTTCAAACTAACCGGCCATTGAAATGAATGGGGATCGCTAATTTGAACTAAGTTTTCCTAAAACAACAGAGTCCTGTGGCACTTTTAAAGACTAACAGATTTATTTATCACATGAGCTTTCGTGGGAGAAAATCCCACTTCGTCAGACACTTTGAAGATGGGAAATTTACAGAATGGGAGGAAATTAAATGCAGGGGAGTGTATGACATAGGATCAGGTCAGGCTGTAACAGCAAATCAAAATAGGTGTTAGGATTCAAACACTGGGGAACAGCACATAGGGGAAGGTGAGGTCAAATCATCTGTTGTAATGAGAGAAAAATCCATAGGCCCTGTTTAACCCCAAGGCAACTGAGTCAAATTTGCATATAAATTCGAGTTCTGCAGTTTCTCTTTGAAGCTGTGATTTGTTATTCATCTGTTTCAACAGAGCTATGAGCAAGTCGTCAATGGAGTGAGCAGGGAGATTGAAGTGTTCCCCTATTGTTTTGTAGTGTTGCAATTCCTGATGTCAGATTTGCGTCCATTTATTCTTTGGCGCAGAGACTGTCCTGTTTGTCCAATATATAAGGCAGAAGGGCATTTCCGGCACATGATGGCATAAATCACATTGGTGGATGAGCAGGTGAATGAGCCCTTGATGGAGTAGGTGGCTTGATTAGGTCCTGTGATAGTGTCTTCAGTGTAGATATGAGGGCAAAGTTGGCAGCGTGGTCTGTTCAAACTAACTAAAATTAGTTCAAATTAGTTAGTTCGAACTAACTAATTCGAACTAATTTTAGCAAGTGTAGACATAGCCTTTTTGTCTACATCTCCCATTATTATTATTATAGTGATGTGGCAGTACCACTGTGACATTTCAAAGTCAGCTAAAACCAAGGTGCTTAGTCGGATTCCTTTGAAATTTGGTGCCCCTCAGAAGGGGTGCAGGGTAGGGTGAGACATCCAAATTTGGGGTCATGTGAATTACAGGTTGCAGAGATATAAGCCTTAGAAAAAATAGCCACTTTTCAAAAAGTTTCTAAGTAGGAATTTTTTGTGCAGAGGTAGAGATCAAATTACTACCGTGATGTGGGTCAAGATGGTCTCAGTTTGTCAGATTTTACCCACAGCAGTGCATGGCATCCCCAGTAAGTATTTGGGAAACCCAAACTGCAAAGAATAAGGCACATTTTTACAACACACATATACCAATACAGAAAAATATATATAGCTAGAGAGCAGTGGGTCTCAACCACTGCATCAGGACACATTACTGTGTCACCATACTGTGGTAAGTGAGCCACAGAGAGCGGGGGAAAAGGCTGGATTTGGCCTGGGGTGGGTGGTCTGGTGTGTTCTGTAGGATCGCGATATGCTGCCAAGCATGTCGCAACGCACAAAAGGTTGAAAACCACTGAGCTAGAAGATTGCTATTCCTGGCTTTTTATATGCTTTAAAGTTCAACTCTTGTATGTGCTCCAAAATCTAAATGGTTACTCAGATTGTTTTGAAATTTGGTGTGCCTGATGGGGGAAAAGGGTAGTATTAAGTGTTGCAAACTTGAGGTCATTTGACCAAGGGGCCCCTCCACCCTCTGCATTTCCTTCTGTGGCCTTGTACTAATAAGCTAGTGTATGGATGAGCCATAAGCTCATAAGATATTGAAGAGTGAATCCACAGCCATCAACTAACATATTTAAAGAGAAATTTATCACAAGACCACCTAGGACAAAAGGAGCTTTGGAATCAGTGGCTGGTGGTTTCTGTAATTGGTGAGCCTTGGGTGGCTGTAACAGGGTGGTTCACCTTCTAAGTGCTGGGGCTCCTCAACCCTAGTTACACAATCAACCACACGGCCAGTGGGTGGGGGGGAGACAAGGGCAGTAGTCAAGGTGATTGGCCTATAAAGAGCAAGAGGAAGCAGCACTGAAGTGGGGAAAGTATGAGTAGCTGTAGAAAAAGAGAAGAGTGGGAAGGGCAGAGAAGACCTTGAGATGAAAGGAGTTGTGACAAACAGAAGCTTCTTGTGGGAAATCTGAATGGCATTTGGGTTTATAGGTTAGTGCCAGAAGGTGAAATTCAGCTAGGATAAACTGAAAACAGATGAAGAGCTCTGGCTGTGTGAGAAGACAGCAGAGCTAAGTATGGATTTAGGTGTGTGATGGACTTTGTTCTGGGATGCTGAGGATTATTAAGGACTATTCTGGTTATTTAAATTGGCTCCAGGCAAATGTTGTAGTAACAGAATGAAGCCTGTGTGCAATTCTTAAAGGGCCCCAAAGAGAGGGAGTTCTGCAAAGGCACTTCTCACCATGATGGGGTGCTCCGTAAATGGTAACCCTCCTACAGTGCAAAACAGAGAGCTCCTTGTATGGTAACCATTGTTCGATTACACACTAATCCACACATCCTCAGCTCACAAACACCTTTACCAAGCAAATCCAGCTACTGTGCCTTAGTACAGGGGCATCTGGCACCCTGACTGCACTGAGAGTATATACAAATAAATCCCATGGACTACTGCAGCTTCAAGGCAGGGGAAAGAAGATGGTGTGGGTAACTTTTCTTCCACTTCTTTTGGTCTTTTAAATAGTGTTAGAAGGCAGTCTGTAGGCGAGACTATATGGGCTGCAAAAAGGAGGTATGGTGCTTGTACATCTCAGCAATTGTAGGAATGGAAGAGGAAAGGTATCTGTGTTAGCAGGTCACACTGGGGCACTTCTGAAAGAGAGCAGTTAAGACTGGATGGGCAAACTGAACTCTGCATTTCCTGGTTTTCAGAAGTTTGAGTTATGTTCAACTTAATGTTCTACCAGAGCATGACTTACGGCCAAGCAACCTTAACTTTGTATTAATGTTTTTGAGGAATCTTACTATGAAATTAACTTTGGTTCAGCTCCACTGGTATTAAAGTTGGGAGTCCTAATATAGATAGATGGTCAGCTGCTGCTGGGGTTTTTTTTTAACAGAGTGTCACAATCTGTTCAAAGAAGGACTAATTGACAGTGTTAAAAACACCTTCAAGTCTTCTTTAGTAGTGCCCCTACTTTTTAAAGTAATGAGGACCCAGCAGCTCCTCTTTAAGATATTGGGAGACTGAGCGCTCTACACTTATATGTTTGTCAATTTATCAAAGAAATTTATATGCACCAGTCTTGTCTCTTCAAATAGAGTCTTTAATGCACCTTAAAGTAAATGCACTGCTTTAGATAAAACAAACATATTAAGTATAGAAAGAGTATAAGTGTTTATAATCAAAGGAAAGCAGGTCATGTTTGGTCAAGAGAAAATAAAAGGCAAATTGCATTCTAAACTAAGCTTTACACTTTCAGGAATCTTACAAAGTCAGATGATTCTCACCACAGGCTGGCTGGTCTGCTTCCAGCCAGGCCCTCCTCTCTGATCAGTACTTCAGTTGCTTGGTGGTGTTTGTAGATGGAAGTGTAGGAGGGCAAATGATGACAAAATGTCTCCCCTTCTTAAAATGTACCTTCTAGCCCCGGTCAGGTGACAAACAATATCCTTGTACCTGCATCACTGTATCAGTGCTTCCATTGTTCCTGGTTTAGCTGGTTTGTTTTATGCATGCCTTAGTGAGATACAAACTATCCCTCTGCTTTCAGAAGTTTTTGCCTGAATCTGCTTCAAGCTATGAAACATGCCTTTGGGAACATTACATAGCAAAGTCTATAACCATACACATGACATTGCAACAAACATATTTCTTTAACAATAAGATTCATTATGTCATGAGCATTTCAAAAACATCGAACATCAAACATCGAATGCATACTTTGCATTAAACAATACACAGTTACACTATGAGGGTGATCATGTCAGGGCACGGGGTAGGATAGGCAGTGTACCACAAAGTACCTATTACCCTCCACCCCATCCTGATTTTTCACACTTGCTATCTCTGGTCATCCTTGTGTAGAACCTGAAGTGTGAGCAGCTGGAGTAGCTAGTGCCTGACCAAGGTTTTTTGAGGCTCCCAGCCTCCCTGACAGTAGGTGGAGCAGCAACACCCGACAGGGGAAAAGGGGAAGCTAGGAATCCACTAGTAATCTCTCTTTACAAACTCTTTTGGTTCCTCATTCCCTCCAGGGAGAAAAGAAAAAAACGGACTTATTACTGCCAGCCACTTCTCCTGCCTGGAGATGGGTCAAACACAACAGACAATATATAATCCAGAGATTAGGCATAAAGTCTCATTTAAAATTCAAGAAGTTGCCTCAAGTATTTTATAGTTTGCAAGGGAAGGAGTCACCAGCCTCATGCCCACTTTTTTTTGGGGGGGGTGGAAGGAAGTGGTTAACCTCATTAGAGAGTCTTCATCCTGGTCAAACCTAAACAATTAAATTTATAAACTTTAAGAAGGGGCAACTAATGAATGAACACCTTGCAGGGGAGTCAATGCACATGCAGGTAATCACTCACAGGCTTTTGATTGGCTGGTTGTGGTAAGGTAATCAAATATCTTGGCTTACTGGAATTGCCCTGTGCAGACAGGCATTTCCATTTCTACTTCCCAGCTGCTACTATGAAGCCAGGATTCTTATCCCAGTTTCTCAATTAGCTGAAGTCATCTGCCCCAGCCATCAGACAGAGGAGTAAAAAGAAAAAGCATGTTCTTAGCTATGCGTCTTCTACAAGGGCTTATGTACACATACACTGGTTTGTG
Source organism: Pelusios castaneus (assembly GCA_007922175.1). NCBI lineage: Eukaryota > Metazoa > Chordata > Testudines > Pelomedusidae > Pelusios > Pelusios castaneus. Next base: position 278,291 of record ML686197.1, on the reverse strand, counting down.
CATCTGGTCCTTTTGTGTTCACACACTTACATTCACTATTACCAAACCTCAGCACTGAAAAGTCATGAATTAGGTCCCAAAACCATGAGATGAAAAATACCTCACAACTCTCAGGGTTTTGCCCCATAAAACCTGTCCTCCCTTCTCCTCTTTGTTCCTGTGGAAAATTCCTCAGATCACAAGAAGGTAAGACAAGCCAATGACTTGAGCACAATCTACAGAGCTCTCTAAAGAGGTGGAAGGAGCATGTCTGCTGGGAATTAAAGATATTGCTGAGATTTCACAGGTGAAACAGAGAACAAAATTAAACTATTTTCTGTAAATGTTGAAGGCTGGCTTCTGCTGTCCTCACTCATGTTGAGTAGAACCTTACTGACATTAGTGGGACTACTCAACATGAGGAAGGGTGATAGCATTTTTAGTGCTTGTGAAAGGTGCCAGACTGTCAGTTGTGGAGTCTGATTTTCTGTAGCCTTGCACCTTGTTTGAAGTAGCATGTGGAGAATTCTGATCTGATAGTCTTTTACACAGAGGAAGAAACTATACAAGGCTCAAAGCACTAGAACTGTATGCCCTCCCCCCTGAGTTTGAGGTGCTCTGTTTATCCATAGAACAGGTTCAGTGTAGGCAGAAAATGTAGCACAACTTTCTTGCACCACCTTGCTAATGAACCCTAGAGATGTTGGGGGGAGGGGATGGACTCCCCCATGTTTGGTAAGGTAGTTCAATATATCTTCAATACTTCAGAATAAAACAAAAACACCCATTCTCCAAAACTGACAAGTCATTAATTCTACTACTAGGAAGCACTGCCTGAACACATTCTACAATGCATTGTTCTGTTGATTTAGTTGATCAGAGACAGACATGCATGTTTTCAATATTTATGAACATTAGAACTATCTTGGAGAACAATGAACATTGTGCTATCTTAACCAACCAGAAAAACTGGATATTTCCATTTTCTTTACAATTGATAAAATAAAACCTTCTTTGTTTCCTCCTTTTCTCTGGATTAAAAAAAAATGTAACACTTGAAACTAAATCCTATATAAACACACATTCCTGTGGAAATCTATACATTTTATTTAGGAGTGAGAGGTGAGACACTCTTGATCCATGGCCAAGTTTCTAGGCAACACAGTTATACACTATGGCCTTTTTTGTCTGATTGTCCACCTAGACCACAACCACCAGGCACTGGGTCCATTTAAGATCCTCAACTGAATCTGTGGATCCATCAAAGCTACTGCTTTAGTATATAGTAACTATAGTAAAGATTGGCTTCTCATCTAGACCGGATCTAAACTGTGTGGTTCAGGTGTATATTAATATTTAATGCCCACTCTGGGGATTATACCACCTCCCAGGGAGCAACTGTAGGTCAGCCTTGTGGCTCTTCCCTTGGGGGACCTATGTAGCATCAGTTTTCTCTAGAAGATGACAGTTAACCTGGGGGGGGGTGTCAAATTTTGGGGTGAGGAGCCACCTTAGTAAGATTCATATTGTTGACTGTTCCAATTTTATTAATAGCAAGATCAACTTCTATGCCTATCTATACAAGATTTCCTCACCAGCCCCCCAAGTGAGAAAACAAACAATCGTCTTATCCATCCATGGCAAGGCCGGAGTGAGCAGGAGAGAATGGGAGGGCAGGCCCTGTGGGCGATAAGGGAGACTGAGGAGCAGGACAGGGCAGGATGGCAGGGAAGAAGTGGGGGGCCAGGGGAAGGATGACAGGAAAGAGGTGGCAAAGGAGGTACAGTAGGGAAGCTTGGCAGGACAGAGGAGGGGTGCCAGGTGGTGGGGTGCCTCTACTCCCCTTCCCCCTACCACAGCCTCACACTCCAACCCCTTTCCCACTGCCTCCCTGGACCCCAGCCCCACTACCCCACCCCAGCTCTGCACCAGCCCCTTGTGGCCTCCACTGACCCCCCAACCCTCTTGGGCCTTACCACCCCCAGACCACCTAAAGCCTCATCAGCCCCCCACTGTTTCCCCAGACCCCCCCCATGATCTCCACTCCCCCCACAACCCTCCTAAGCCTCACAAAACCTCCCCCTCGCAGCTGCCCTGGCCTCTGCCACGTCACTCCCCAACCCCCCAGTGGGCCTCACCACCATCCCCTGTGCCTCTCTGGGCCACTGGGGCCTGCCCCCCCCCACCGCTGCCCCAGGCCTCCCCTGTGCCCCAGATACCCTGGCACTGCCACCCAGGGATGCTCCATTGAGCCTCCCCCACCCCCCAATGCCCACAGCCTCACCACCGCCACCCCAGGGGCCCGGTGGGGTCCAGGAAGGCCACAAACCCCTTTCCCTACTCCCAGCCCCTGCCTCCTTGGGGCCCCACCAGCTCCCCAATCCCCTTACCCTCTCCCAGCCCCCCACTTTACCTGTGGCAGACCCCTGTCCAGGCTGCTTCCACCCTGGGCCACGTGTCCCAGCATGCTTCGGGGGGATTTGAAAAGGGATCAGATTCCAACCCCAAGCGGACTGGATTCTGGCCCATGGGTCACATGTTGGACAAGCCAGAGTTAATCCCTTCACGCACAGTTGAGAGAACTGCTATTAGCTACAGCAGTTAGTCTTTGGCTAAAGAAGTTCCTCTCCCCAATATATAGAATGACCATGAGTTGGATGAAAGCCCAGGGACAACATTAAACCCTCCCACCAACAGTTACAAATTCTAGTGTTTTCTATGGGTTCTGCCTCACTATCACCAGTTATGGTTTTGTTGATAAGCCAAGGAATCTGTGTAAGATAAAGCAGAATAAATGAACAATAATGGGGTCACTCAAAGGGGCTATAATACAGCAGAAATATATTCCAGGTTCTTCCCAAAACTAAATACACCTAGGCCAAGTCCAAATACAATTACATATAATTTATTCTTCTCTCTTCCACAGGTGTTGATTTTGACCTTCCGGAATGAAGAGATATCCTCAGCTTCCAGACCCTGGTGCTGGAACAGGTGTGTCCTTCCAGGTAAGGAGCTGCATCAGTGTGGGAGCTGCCCTCGCTCATCCAAGAATCCTTCCATCTTCTGATTCCCTGCCACGATCCATCCACACTATCACTTAGATAGACACTGTGTATGCACATCTGCTTCGGGGATGAACAGCCTGAGCTGTCTGCTTTGCTTCCATTTATATGATGTTGCTGGGCAGATTTCAGTAGTTCCCACCTTTTATGTTTCCCACCTACTGCAGGAAAATGTATAAAGGTGGCTTCCCAACATGGAGTCCTTACTGTCCCTTTTGACAACCCAAGATGGCAATGTACCTGTATTCTTAACTCAAAAGACCACACTGAGGGGAACATTCAAATTATTTCCAATACATAGCAAATTCAGGAAAATGTAAAAAACTTTTCCCTTCAAAATGGTAATTGTGAGGAAAATCTTTGCAAAGACAAGTAACAGAATTAGCCACATCACTAAAACATTGTTTTAAAAAGATCCATACACATTTCAATTCACAGACCACCACAAGTTTGGACTAAGAAATGACCGATTGGTACTTTACATAATTTTGTCAGTACCTAGATATCATACTGATGGGAGTGCTAAAAAGAGGCTTGAGAGAAAATTCATTTACTGTTAGTCTTTCAGGATTATAAATATGTTTAAAAAAAAAAAATCAATAAAATGTGAGATATGTAGGTGCTAGATAAATAAATTGTTAAGGGCAGAATTACAATTTAGAGAATCAGTCTGCTTTCAGGTTGGGTTAGAAGAATAGGATAATTACTTCACTCAGTGCATTTTTGGATCCCAACTGAGCTGGCAAAAAGTAGTACAGCTCATGAAGCCAAGGGCAAGGAAGCAACATAGGGAACAAAATGAAAGTCACCTTGTAAATGGCAAGTTTGAACTTGCTTCTAAGTACAGTAATAAGCAAGCAGAGCGGTACATTCTGGCAGGGCTCTGCAGTTAAAGGAGCTTGAAATAACACTGCAACCCACCACAATTGCAGCATGTTAGTGATCTCAGAAAGATGGTCAACAGTGGGTGCAAAGCGAGCAGGAGACGTGAAGAAGGCCTGTGGTGATTATGAAAAGTACATTTTTAAACTCAGTTTAAGAGAGTAGCATGCGGGATTGTCTCATTCCTATAACAATGATAGTATAGCGAGACTGTTCTTTAGGAAGAAAGTGTTCCACTCTTTCACTAGTGACTGGAAGAGAATGCTACTGCTGTTCCTCGTACTCATATGGCATCTGGTACTGCAAAAAAAAAAAAAAAAAAAAAAAAAAAAAAAAAAACTCTCCAAGTACTTTACAATTCCAAATGAGCATGATGTCCTGTTGTGTGAAGATTGCTGTAATGTCTTTACAAATCAGAAAGGCTATGTCTACACTCGGCCAAATAAGTTGACTTAATGAAGTCGACTTGGCATGTCCACACTCAAAAATTAAGTTGACTTAAAGGGGGCCCTGCCAAATTGACTTAGGGCATTCACACTGAACGCCTAAGTCGACTTCTAGGGGCTAGGTGGACCTGGGACTGGTCCACGGTGGCAGGGGGGACCCCTTGCCAAGTGCCAGGGGGCTCAGCATTTGCCCCATTGTACCTGAGTAAAATGGGAGCTGAGCAGGGCAGGGACACTGGCAGGGCATAGGAGTGGGGTGGGCAGAGCTGTGTCCTGCCCTGTGGGGGGCACACCAGGCTCTGGCTGTGCCAGCCACCCTGGCAGGGAGGGCAATGGGGGAGCCCTGGAGCCCTTTAAGTCGATTTATAGCTAATCTGCGTCCACACTGGCTAAGTCAACTTTATAAAGTCGACTTAGCCAGTAAGATTGACTTTAAACGAGGTTTTATAAAGTCAACTTTAAATTTCCTTAAGTGGACTTAAGGAAATTGTAGTGTAGATGCAGATTAAATTAGGTCAATTTAATTAAGTGTAGATGCACCCAAAGAGATTAAGTAAATTGCCCCAAACTATATAGCAAGTTAGTGCCAAAGTCAAAATAATAGCATATGAGCAACATAAACAGCTGATATCTTTAAAATCCTCTAGAGATTCAAAACAGGATTCATACTGACACCTATAAAACAGGTGGCCATTCATAGAGAGAAATCTTGCACTACATATTTAACAGATATTTCCTCAGGAATGAGATATTGATACATGCAGCACAAATACTAGATCTTGTATTGTCAGTTAAACAACTAATTTTAGGCTACAGCCTAACCTTACATCTGTGTCTACATGAGTATTTCTCTTTATAGACTATCAGACAGTCTATGCCATAGTTTATAACAGAGTAAACTCAGATATCTATGCAAAGAAATCTTAATTTTGCAAGACAGCAGCATATATAGCAGACAGTGGGGGGGAAAAATACCGTTACAGACTAACAACATAAAGCACTTCTTGAAACATTCAGCCTCCACACAGTAACATCTTCTTCTATGGTGTGACTGAGAAGGCACATTTACACATCTCAGGAAGTACATATAAAATTCTTGCACTGCCATGTAAAAGTGCAAGCTAACGAAAAGTCCCATAGATAGTGGGGATATATTTTACCAGTAATGCTAACTTTTATGGCTGTATCCAAGTGTACAAATTTCTAGGTTCCTCCATGCAGAAGCTCCTCCTGTGAGGCCACTGAGAGAAAGATCTGCATTTGGCTTGCTGATTCAGCAAGAGACAAGCAGGCCTTTCAGCCCTTGTTCAGGATCTGGCTGCACATGGCCCCGCGATATAGTGGATTCCAGACTGGTCGGGGAAGCTCATGCAGATTAGCTCTCCTGCTTCTAAGAGCTGCCAAATCCTTAAACCTTGCTATTCCAGTTCTTTGCTGTGTCACTGAGCCAAAGCACTACACCTGCCCAAGGCAGAAGTAGTGCAGGTATGGCCATAGCCACAGATATTGATCAGCCAAGGCTGTCCCTAGACCAAATGGTCCACCCATGTGTTAATACTTTTATTTTTATTGCATTGGTTGCCTATGCATGATGTACCCCATCGTACAAGATAATTTACACATTAGGATTTGTAAATCTGTATCTGTTGTGCCATATATAAGCAAATATACCTGCAAGGGAATGACTGACCTCATTCTAGGAGATTCAAGGAAATTATAGTTCTTAGGAAGTCTGGGCGCTTTCAGGAGATTCTACAAAGGGCCAGAACATTCTAGGAAGTTAGTGAAAAAGGAATTCACACCTGAAACATTTTACTTAAAACAAAAACAGCACTCCAAACCAGGCATCCCCCAAGCTCAGCATGCCAGGTGGTCACCTGAGTCTCCTGCCCCTAAAACCAACTCTGGACTCAGTAGCTTTAGTATAAAACTTTTTTTTTTTTTAAACTCATAATGCAAAGATTGTGGCCTGTATTGTGGAGGACTTTCCTCATTCCATGGCCACTTCCCTTTAAAATTGTACAAAATATAAATCAAACTGTTCCCTGCTGGTAAAGCTGCTGCCTGACTTCTGCTGGGAGAGCCATATATTCTTAACAGGCTCCTCAAATGGTCCCAGAAACCAGGAGGCTGAAGCTGTGGAGCAGCTAAGGAGACAGACACCCAGCGCAGCTTCTCTAAAGTCATCCCAGAATAAAACTAACTAGTATGTTCACTTAGGAGCAGACAAGACCTGGATTGCCCTTCTAAAATTGTTTGGTTTCTGTCCACTCATCATTGTCGTCTAAGGACTTGGCTTCAATTTTGCATTTATTGTCACCTCGGTTAGCAAGATGAACCAAGGAGACTCCGGAACTTCCAAGTGCCCAATTTCATAAACTGAGCAAGGAGCAAATGACAAGAAATTCCCTCTCCAAAATATTAACAACATTTAGCTTTTGCATTTTCAAACACTCTACAACCATAAACTAATTCTTCCAATATTCCTGCACAATAGGTACAAGTATTATTGTCCCCTCTGACAGATTTGGAAACCAAGTCATAAAGAGGTGAAGAGACACTCTACGTCACTCTGAGTCAGAGCCAGCATTACAGTTTGGGAGTTCCTGGTTCCCAGAACCACTCTCATGCATACAGCTAATGGATATGAAAATACCTGCTGCTCAGTGTGAGTCAGACAGCATGTGGAGAATATTCTGCTAACAGACAGGGTAATGGCAATACAACCTCTTGCAAACATGTGATACAAAACAAAAAATATATAAATATAAGTGTGTGAATAATTTGTAGTGCACTAAAAAACCCCAGCCACATTTTAATTTATATTAGTATTTAAGGGATCCAATCAAGATTAAGAGGCCCACTCTGCTAGGAGCTGTACAAATAGGTATTAAAAAGGCAACTCTTTCCCCAAGAAGGGTTGCAGCAAGACTAAAAAACCCCCAAAAAGACAAAAAAAAAAAAAAAACCAAAACCCCAAACAAACAAACAAAAAACCCCAGAAACAAAGTCCTGTGACACTTAAAAACTAGCAAATTTTACTCCTTGTTTGTTTTTCTGAACTAGACTAACATGCTTACCCCTCTGGAGCAAGACCCAACAGGTGGATGATAGAGATAAATGAGAGGTGTGAGAGGAGAGGACACTGAGATGATACTACCCTATGCCTACTTTTAAAAAATCCAATTAATCAAACTGTCATATCAGAGAATCCAGAGTAATCTGATTTACATAAAATATTCATTAATTCAATGACAATGAAGCAGGTGTGTCCATGGGAAGGCTGTTAGCAATAGCTTCTGTGAAGTAAGTGTTGTCTCAAGTAACCTGCCTCAACTTGTAACCATTTGCTCTTCAGAAAAAAAACCCCAAAAAACCAGAATGAGCCAGATCCTCGGGTGAAGCCTAAATCCAGTGTGCAAGTCAGAAAGTGATGTACAAAGGTGGTTTAAGACTCATGTATTTATGTATTATCCTCATCTGGTTTTTGCTTGTTGCATAGCCATTTCCCCCAGGGCTGGGTTTAAGTGGCCTATGGGCTGCTCTGACTTGGGCACGCCTTTCAAGGCCCTAGGGGCCCCAAGACAGCCCAGGATCAGCATTGCTTAAGGCTGCCCTACCCATTTTTCAACAGTCCTACTCCCTTCACCTGATAGTGCAAGCAGTAGGGAGGGTGAGTTGTGCATGATCCTGTACATCAACTCTGCATCAATACAGGAATTCCCTTACACTGGGGTAGATAAGCCAGCATTATGGGCAAATAAACCAGTCAGTGCACTGAAGGATCTGGCCCACCATTTGTTCTGAGAGGCCTCCTACTGGAAGTTTCAATACCCTGTATGTCTGAAGTGATGTGAAACCGTGTATGTACAGAGTTTGCTTTTTGACTAACCAGTATCCATGTGTATTAGGCTATAGCTAACCACCACTACTTATTTAAGTAAAGTAACAGTCTCAAAGATGCACAATCAATATGAACTATAAACAAGTACAGTTTTGATAGTTCTTCATATCTCACTGTTTGAATTAACTTTCAAACTCTGAACCATTCTGATTTGGTGTGGTCTCTTCAAAAATTATGTGCGGCACCAGCCCTAAGCATAGAGCACCAAATTCTGCTCTCAATTACATTATAGGAAATTTGAAGTACCTGAACTGCAGTCCATGGATTTATTTTACATCTATAGCAGTGTAACTGAGATTGGCCCAAGCAGTATGGCCATAGACCACATACAGACAGTAATAGTTCATCTGACACCACCATAATATCATTTGCCATTATTGTCACGGTATCCTTGCTTCTCTTCACATTTCTCAAGTGTACAGCCAATCTGAGCAAACATCCAAACAGGTAATAAAACAGAGCAACTGGGGTCAAGTGCAACTAACACTAAAATAATGTCACCCGTCAAAAACAGTGTAATACTGTCTATTGTCATATTGTACACAGTTTCTGAAGGTGTTTCAGTCTTAGCTGTTAGTTGTACTCTAATCCAGGCGACTCTTGTACTATTACACCTATTTTCCAGTATCCAATACCAGAGGATTTACTTACTGCTATAATTCTGTACAAGCAAAAGTGAACCATCACACATGTATATTACATTGCCGCTAGAGCAAAAGAAGTCCTAGAGGTCCAGACTGCCTGTCAGCTGTTCTGAATTATTAGCTCCTCCCCAGTCACTCTAATCACACACATTCCTGGCTTAAGAACACCCCCCACCCCCACCGCTTGCCCCAAGAGCAGACCTAAGTGTGAATTTGACCCAGTGTTCCACAAAGAAGAGAGTGACAAGAGTGTGCAGTGTTACTGCTCTATTATTCACATGTTTAACAATTATTGTTAACATTGGCATTGATATCGCCCTGACAGTACTTCTGCTATGTGCGGCCAAACGCTGAAATGCTTGTTTAGTTTTTACTCAGTCCTTACACAGGAGAAAAGCATGGGTGCTTTTGCTAAGAGCCCTAGGGTATGGCCCATAGACTATAGGGTGCGTCTTATTCAAGAGAAAGTGACATTCTTTCAGAAAAATAAACTAAGGATTGGTGCTATGCATAATAATGCAGTAATACAAGACTGGCCTGGTGGAGACAGTCCTAATTTAAATACTTGTAGTGTGATCTTTTTTCCATGAAGTTCTGACCTCTCCAAGAGAATATCTGCATTAGAACACCAAGCAAGATCAGAGTCTGGAAAACAGTAACAGAATCACTGGTACCAGGTGTGATGCCAAATGTTTAGGATTATCAAAACAGCTGAATCAGGACAACAATCAGCACTTGAAAAGTACTGGGGGGGAGGGGGAAAATGACTAAGGATTTATTTTCTTCTGTAGTTGCAGCTGCTGCCTAACATCTTGTACTCTCCTCCTGCAGACCACTAAGTTGGTAGGTATTTGCAATAATTAACTTCCTCTGTGGCTGCTAATGCCATCATCACTACTCATGCTTTTCTTATTCAGACATCCTTTCAAATTATGTAGCTCCCTTACAACTGTGTGCATACAACTGTATGCAAAGAAGTTAAATCCTCATCTGGGGACTAAAATTCCCTTGCTTGACTTTGTTAGATGTTTTCTGAACAAGTCCTATGCAGTGGTCTAAGTCAGTGGTTCCCAACCATTTCTCTGCCATAGCACACCTTGATACCTTCCAATTTTTCAGAGGCACACCACCATTTAAAAAAAAAAAAAAAAAAACTCGAATATTCCAATCAACTCAAGTTAGCTTTTGATATTCATGGACCATGGCACACTAATTGGGAAATGCTGCTATGTGGGGCCATAGGGATTGTAGGGCAGGGGTGGCAAGAGAGGGGAGGTCAGGAGTCGTGTGGAGTGGCAGGAGACAGTGTGGGGAGCAGAGCAGGGGTGGCAAGAGAGGAGAGGGGAAGGGAACAGGAGTGGCTATGGGGGGGTGGCAGGGGGAACCTGGGGAGTGGGAGGGCAGGGCAGGGGAGCATGGCACAGCACCCTCTTCCCCCCTTCTCCCCAGCAGCTCCCTGCCATCCATGGACCCTCACCCCACTGCAGTTCCTTGCCCCACCCCTGTGGATCCCTCCACCCCCTCAGTTCTCTGCTGTCTGTGACGGACCCTCCTACCACTGCAAGGGCCAGCACCAGCTCTCTGGCCCCACCTCTTTGGGCCCTCACCAGCCCCTCCCCCCCGGAGGTCTCAGCAGGGCCCCTGCAGGCCTTGCTGCAGCCCTGCTGACCCGACCCTATCCCCTCCCCTCACCCCCGCTGGGGGCCCCCCTCCCCATCAGCTCCCCACTCACGGGTGGATTTTTAAGCTGCCCCATAGGGAGGCAGCTACAAAAATCCACCCCCGCCCCACCTGATCCAGCTCCAGCCACTGGGGCCTGGGCCAGATCCCACTGCCCGTGTCCCAGGGTCCCTGGCTGGGACCAGAATGGGGCCACCGCCCCCAACAGGTCCGGGGAACCCCAGCCAGGGCAGGATTGGGCCGCCGACACCAACGGCTCTGGGGAACTCCAGCCGGGGCCGGAATGGGGCCGCTGCCAAGGACACCCCGGCTGGGGCTGGAATGGGGCTGCCAGCCCAACTGCTCTGGGGAACCTCAGCCGGGGCCGGAAAGGGGCCGCCTCCAAGGACACAGGCTCTTGGGCCTCCCTTCCCCCCACCGTGGCCAGAATGGGGCTGGAGGTGGCAGCTCTCCACCCACCCCCATCCCATGCCCCCAGCAGCCCCAATGCCCCCCTAAACCTATTCACCCCCCTTCTCCAGCCCACACTTCCCTGCAGCCAGAAGGACCAAACTGCGCTGTAGGCTTTTTCTGCCCTGCACAGCCCACCTGGCTGGGCTGAGCAAGGCAGGAGATTTAAAATGACCCCTGCTCCCAGAGATGCTCACGGCACACTTTAGGTGTTGCTGCGGCACACTGGGTGGGAACCACTGGTCTAAGTAATCAGTGCTAAATTTATTCTCTCTGTTCATTATGCTGCTGAGAGATGCATGGCCAGATTCTGGAGTAACTTCAACTGAAGTTAGTTGTGATGTATACAAGTCCAAGACAGACTCTGGCCTCTCCTTATCTTCTTTGGCCCATGGTCAGTAGTGAGAGTTTTTAAATGGTGGTAGTCAAAAGGGTACTATTGACTTAATCCAGTGAATTTCAATAATGGAGTTAAAGGTAGTTAGATACTACTACATCTGTCCCATTGCCCTGCCTTACCTTGCCAGTTTTGGTGATCTTACAAGCATTTTATTTTTGTCATGTTTTTTCCTTCTGGGAGGGAGGGGTCCTCAAGTTCAGTTCACTGTACTGAGTTAGAACCAAATAAACTTCTCCTTAACTGCCAATGCTAGGACAAGAAGCAATGGGCTTAAATTACAGCAAGGGAGGTTTAGGTTGGACATTAGGAAAATATTCCCAAGTGTCAGGGTGAGTAACCACTGCTGGAATAAGTTGCCTAGGCAGGATGTGGTATCTGTATTGTTGGAAGTTTTTAAGAGCAGGTTAGAAAAACACCTGTCAGAGATGATTTAAGAAAGTACTTGGTCCTACCATAAGTGCAGGGGACTAGACTCGATGACCTCTCATTGTCCCTTCCAGTTTCTATGGCTAAGTCAACTTTGTTAAGTTGACTTAACAGCAGAGTTAGCTGTTATATTGGCTTTACGTCTACTTAATAGACTAGACAGTGTTAATCCCCATCTATACTGGCTTTAAGTCGATTTAAAGCTTAACACCTCCTTTTAGGTCGACTTAAGCATTTCCTTAAGTCAATTTAAGGAAATGCTTAAGTTGACTTAAGGAAAGCCCAGTGTGGACATGGCTTTGTTTAGGTCAATTTAAACCTCCTTAAGTCGACCTAATTTACCACTATAGATGCACCCTATGATTCTAAACTTAGGCCATCTGAGAGGTGTTTGTCACCTGTTATTAAAAGCTTTCAGTAAGGGGTGGGGCGGGGGTTCATAACCTCCCTTAGAAGCTTATTCCAGAACTTAACTCCCCTTATGGTTACAAAATTTTTCTAAATATCCAACCTAAACATCCTTTGCTGTGCTTCAAGACTAACTTCTCCTGTCTTCAGTGGAGATGGAGAACAATTGATCACCATTCTTTTTATAGCACTCAATCATGGCCGCTTTTTAACCTTTCCTCACACATCAGATTTTCTAAGCCTTTTATCATTTTTGTTGCTCACCTCTGGACTCTCTTCAGCTTATCTCCATCTTTCTTAAAGTGTGCCACCAGAATAGCCACCCACTACTCCAGCTGAGGCCTCATCAGTGCCAAGCATGAGAAACCAGGGTATTCCTGAAATGGATCAAGGGATTCTGTGTTGATTTCAGTCATACAGCAACTGGGATCTGCTGTGATAAAGTGTGATAGCCACACACTTGTGTTTAATGAGAGGCAGCCATCTGTTGGTTTTTCCCTAGAAGATTGGGAACCCGTCAAATTTTATTCAAAGCAAACTTTTTTCTGGGATCCCCTTTCAAAATATTTCAGGCTGTGATGACTCCCCTCTATACCATACCACCCTTACTTCTGTACTGTTGCTGGGGTCACGACTGCATTCAGAGCAACTTTCCTCTGGCCATCCAGATCTGAAGTGGCTTGGCTATCAGTCATGCATGGCCATTGGCTTGGTAGCTGAAGCCACAGTATATGTGAAGACTGGCAGCTCAGTCAGGGCCGTCTGGCGTGGGGCAGGGGCAGGCCACATGGGGCCAATCAGCTTATGCAGGGCTCCCACCTCCCTAGTCCCACATTGGGGGGGGGGGAACGGGGACAGGGAGGGGCACAGGACAGGCTAGCCCAGAGGCCAGGCTCCACACTCCCACCCCACCCCTGGACCAACTACTCCACCCCCAGGAGCAGGGCAGGACAGGACAGGCCAGCCCAGAGGCTGGACTCTGCTTCCCCACCCCACTCCTTGCCCTCAACTTGTCACTGAAGGATGCAGGGCAGGGCCAGGGGACAGCATGACAATGGGGGGGCTCCCCAAGAGCAGCACACAGGCCCCAAGACAGTTGCCCCATTCTCCCCACTCAGGACAGGCCACCTCATAACACTCACAATAGTTTCATTACCCTTTGTGGGGTCCTAAGCCCCAGTTTAAGAACCCCTAATTCTGTCATAACTTTTTAAATTTATAATCCACACTATAACTGCCCAGGCTCAGCTCCCCTTGCTCTTCAGGCCCTCAGCCCTACAAACCACATCCACAACCATTTTTGTGCTTAACCCATGCATTTTACTGAGCGTGTGCTACCCACCACCATCTATTTACAACAGTCCTTCCAAACCTGGGATCTTTGGGTCTTGCCCAGAAGCAGCAGGATACTCAGCATTCACTCTCCCTAGAACTTTTCTTGCTCATGCTACTAACACCTGTTCCATCTTCCAGTTGCTTCTTCCTGGGAGCTTTTATTGATCTTCAAGGCCCCATAGCTGGTCCTCATTCTAGCTCATTAGCCAGCCTGCCCAGTTGGCTTGCTTTTCCCCCTAATTAAGCCTCAGAAGCAGTGGCCAGCCCATCCTGGGTGCTGTACCCTGCTACAATCACCTATGGAAACCAGCAACTGATTCATTGTGCTGTCATTTTATAGTCATCTGTAATCCATCTTCAGTAATAGGTCTGATCCAGCAAGGGACTGAGCTCCCAACACCCAGTGAAGACAATGGTCCACTTTACTGGTTGAGAATCATTCTTATCCAGAAGAGCTTAAAAAAGCCCAGACATTCAAAGGTTATTGGAGTTAGGAAGCTGGAGTGTGAATACTTAGAAACACGAATGTACACAGCACTGTATGACAAAATTGCACATGATGAGATCCTGATAGGTAGAGCTAAGAATTTAATTTAATGAGTGAATACAAAGGAGAAGCACACTTTGATATACAGTAAGGTGGTTGTGGCTGGAATTCTTCATGGAATAGGTGCTTTATTAATTATTACTTATTTTTGCTGTTATTATATATTTTGTATGCATTTCTGAAGTGTCCATCACCATAATATGTGAGCAAACTTTTGTGGCAATATTGACTTTAGCACATAGTCCTTACAATATTTGGCATATATATCAATGAGAGAACCTGTTCTCACAAGATTTACAGCCCAGGCCCAACTGGTCTGGCTAGTTTGGATAAGAAGGGTGTAACTATCCAAATATGCAATGCCCATCTGAACTGTTCCTTCTAATTAAACAGATAAGGTTCACTCATCCTTTTGCACAAGGAGCAAAATCCTGCTAACATCCTCAGTTTTCACTCAGGTTTTATTTTATATGGAGGGACCTCAGGACTGGGCAGAAATAAAGTGAACTTAGTCCACCAGTGACACAATAAAGCTAATACAGAGCAGTAACATACCGTTCCATCATGATGTTGTAATACCCATGGAGAGCTTTTCATTTATATTGCCATCCTCAACACAGTAGATGTCTTGCTACAGTACATTCTTCCTTGCAGTATGAAAAAGGAAAGGCTTTGTGTAAAGCACCACATAAGAGTATTAGCAGGATAGAATACATGAAGTATATATGGGAATCCTCCATAGAGAGGGAATCTGGACCTGTACTGGGAAAACTACTCTCAAAGACATGGTCTACATTAGGAAATTTGCTCTGTTTAACTAAATCACTTCTAAATCAGTCTATATCAACCTAATGTAGATACCCTTCAACACGTTTAAATCCTTGCTTAGATCACTTCAGCTTAAATTTGGTAATTCACTAATGCAAGCTAAACCAATGTAAGCATGGGTTAAACAGGCTTAAGGGCCTCACAAAAATGGCTTGCACCCATCATCTAAAGGACTCCTGTAAAATGTGTTAGCTAGCGCAGTCAAGGACTGAGCAGAATATTATGCACTGTTGTATTATATAAAAACACCTTATGCTAGACAAGGATTCCCTTGCGCTAGAGGACTCCTGTGCTGTTAGGAGCAAAGGACATTTGGTAAAAGCTGAAGATCTGGCCTAATACTTTAGCTTCTAATCATAGCTTTTGGGGGCTTTTTGTTACGTTTTTGTTCAATTTTCTGCTTCATATATGTTATCATCAACAGTCACTGATAATAGGTTTTGGAAATATAACTTGCTCTGTAATATCTTATTGCTACCTACACAATACCTATTCACTTCAGTTAAATCATCACTGTTTAAAAATAATGTTATGATAGAATTTGGTTGAAATCATGTTGAAAATATAGAGTGTGACAGCTGCCATTCATTCAGGCTAAACTGAAAAAGCATATAAGCTCCTTTTTGGAGTAAGATAGGTGAAACAGTAGGACTCAGCATCTAACTTACAGGTCTGATGCAAAGCAGATCAGAAAATGAACTTTGCGGGTGGAAGGAGCAGACACAAGCACAGACAGAAGACAGCAGAAAACCAAGAAAGAAGCAATAGTAATGTGGCCCTAAGACACATGTCAGTAACCCACGGCTCCAGAGCCGCATGTGTCTCTTTAAGAGCCGCCTTGCACCTCCGGTGGTGCGGGTCTGCAGGGGGGCACCTGGCCAGCCGTGCTGCAGCCCCTAGCACTGTGGGGGTGGCCGGCCGGGGATGGAGGCCACGCTGCCCTCCCTCTGCACTGCTCTGCTCTGCTTTCAATGCAGAACGGCGTCCCCGGCTGCTCCACCTACCCCTCGCTGGCTGCCCCTCCCCAGGGGGCGGAGAGCAGTGCTTTGCCCCCAGCCCTGGATTAGGCCCATTTCCAGCTGGGGAAGCGGGGGCAAAGCGGCCGAACAACGCTGAGCAGGGCCCTGCAGGCCCACCACAAAAAGCAGCAGCTCCATGTGGCTGCTCTTCATCTCTGGGGAGGGTCAGCCAGTGGGGGCAGCCGGGAGAGCTGCTCTGCATGGGCAGCAGAGCGGAGCGAGGGCAGATAACTTCTGGTCCCAGCCGCCCGTCTCCCTCCACAGCGTGAGGGGCCACAGCGCAGCCACCTGTCTGCCTCTAGCCCATGTGGTGGGAAGGGGGGGGGGGGGGGGTCAGGGAGCCGGCAGGCAGAGGGGAAGGGTCTCGGTGGGAGACATTGATTGTGTTTTGAAAGAGTAAGGGTGGTTGGATGCCTCTGGACCAGGGAGGGAGAGGGGTTACAGCTGGGCAGGGAGAGAAGGGGGGATTCAGCTATGCTGGGGGGTGCAGAACAGTAGGGCTGGCGGAGGGGAGGGGAGGGGTGAAGCAGCACATCTATACGCAGGTCTCAGAATACTTGTTTATGGGAGGCCGGGCGGGGGGTGGGGGGGCGGAAATGGCTCTTCTTCGCTTTTTGGGTTGCAGACCCCTGCAGAGAAACTGGAGAAAGACCTTTTGAGGAAGAGCGCCTCTTGGAACTGTTGAGGCTTCAAACTGTGACAAAAGGAAACTACCTCCTGTTTGCTTCCTACTGTGATCAGGGAAACAAGACTTCATATGTTTTTTGTAAATAAACAGGATTGCACCAAAGAAATACCTGACTCTTTCCTCCTAATGGAAACAACCTACAAAGCCTAAATACTGGCTAATGGCTTGCATCAACAAGGGGTAAAAATAATAAACTACTGATTAGGAAATTAACAGCGTTACATGAAGCAATATAAATGTCATCAATAAATATAGGTGACAAACTTAATGCAGATTATCTGAGGAAGGTTTACATAGAGGGCCAGATTCTGATTCCCACTACACTGGTGTAAATCTGGATAAAATTAATTTGGATCAGAATGGGTCCCTCAGTTTGTGTACCATCAATAAACTCAATTTATCTACAACCACTATTTTTGTAATTTGTATCTTCCTTTATTTCCCTCAATTCTCTATTGCTTTTCAACTCTTAGTTGAAAAATTGCCTCTTTTCATTTGCTTTTTCAAATTTCTTGTTTCCTCCCTTTTGTTTTTTTATTAAATCTGCAGTGTAGCTAAGCAACAGTGACAGTATTTCGAGACACACTGTATGAAATATGCCACACTAAATAAAGTTGTATTGCACTGTATAGCAATTTATTTGTAGGGCAGGGGCGGGGGTGTCTGGAAAACATTCTCTGAGGTTTCTGTTGCTTGGCTTTAAATGTTCAATAATTTTGCAGCCAGGAAATGTTCTTTTCCTCTTCTAATAATTTGTGTACATAGAAGTTTGTAAATTCCCATAAACCATTAGCACACATAATTAACAATACCCTTTTTCTTTTCCTTTAAGAGCAGTGCAAATACTAATTCTTCATTAGCACTTACAGATCAGTCTGAAGTTAATGGCATTAACTGGGTGAGTAGGAATTACTCACGTGAATAATTTTCATTATCTGGCCCCATGTGGCTATGAGATCGACAGCGCTATTATTAGCATACAGAGAAGTCTCAGGCACAGAAACAATTTCACGTATATCCGATTTTATAATCCAGTAATATATTACCCCAAATCCCTTAGAAACCGTTGCTCTGAAAGGTAAATTCTGGATCTTAGTTAAATGGTACAAAAATATCCAGATATTCAAAGGTATTTAGGTGCCTAAAGAGATGCATAGATGCCAAGTCAAAGTGCCTAGGCAAGTTGGGCACCAACTCACATTGAAATCAAAGTTATAGGTCGGAATTTCAGATGTGCAGAGCAGCAACAACTCTAAGGCTATGTCTTCACTGCAAACATAAGGCATGTTGAGATAGCTCTCAGTGTAAAACCATAGGTGAGATAAGACAGTGTAGATTTACTCTGATGTATCTAATTGAGGTACACTCCAGGAGTGGGGGGTGCAGGGTTGACCTCAAAGAGCTACACGGATGTAAAGCCTACCTTAGCTTTTTCTTCACTAGGATTTTCATCAAGATAGGTCATGTTAGCAATCCCAATGTAAAAACACATCTCACTTCAGAAAGACATACCCTAAATGAAGTGAAGGGCAGCTGTGAGTGCCCAGCACCTGTGAAAAATCAGGCCCTAAATTTTGTATTGTTAACTGTATGTGAGGGTAGTCTGTAGTGATTTACATATGTATAAAGGTATAAATATAGCCCATTATATTTTATTCTGAAGAAGGTACAGCAGGCTAAATGCACAACTTGACTTAAAGAAAGATGGCAAACTTTTTAAACAACTGGAAAGCAAGACAACTTTTTATGAACTTAAATGGATTAAAACTTTTTTTGTAAACAAAAGTGCAGCAGACCTGCCACGGACTTTGTGAGGAGGATTTGCTTCAGTTTTCATTACCACCCACTCGTCAAAGACTTAAACAAAGAACTCTACAAACACTGGCTCCTTTGGGGCGTGTTAAGAATTTACTATTGAGTTGCGGATAAGCATCTTCTTTTTTCACATTCCTAAAGCCTAGAAACAGACCCTTTTGGAAAGTTGCTAATGAGCATTCCATCAGCATAAAAATCTCTTACAGGTCCTTTCCTCCAGCCAGCCAGAGCTTGACTCTCCGGTGTTCTAAGAGGTGCACAAGACCACATTCTATGCAAAATAAGAGCCCAGCAGAATTATGTGAATTTGGGAAAGGCAGGGAGGTAAATGCTGACCAGTTTGTTGTGATGTAACGATGCAGTGATAGATACATGTTTTTTCTGATTTGTGATTAAAGACGAAAGGATTAGCAGACTTGATGATCCATCAGAAGGGCTTATGAAATATTTCAAAAGGACTGGTTAATTAAAGAATAGACAAATGTATGTAACCATTCCGAGATGGGTGCAGCCCCTAAGTTCTTTACTGCTCTTCACTCTACAGTGAATTTCTGTCACCTATATACAGATGCAGTGGAGCGTAACTGTTCACTACAGGAGGAATAAATCAGTGTTCCCATTATACAAATCTTATTCAGGCTAAACCCGCCACTGATTTGAATGGAATTTCATTTGAAGTCAGTGGGAAGTTTGCCTGGTGTAAGGATTGGAGGATTAGATCTTTAATTATAAACAAAAGGGGGGAAAATGTTGGTAATATAGTATAATAAAATACTGATTCTAAAGAGACACTGTCTGGTAAAAAATAACTACAGACAAAAAAATTTTCAATGACAAATGATTTTGCCTTTTTAAGGCGTATCAAGAAGAGCACAAAATCTACAAGGCAATTTTGAAAATCTTGGCCTATGTATTGTTTAAAAGCAGATGATCCATTTCGGTTATTAAAGATTGAAATTAATAGAACTGAAATAATTTTTTAAACTCTAATGTACTGTTCCTCAATGTAACTGGTTTTTTTTATCTTGGCAATGAAAACAGACTGATCAGTTTTACCTTTGTTGACAGTTGGTTTCTAGTCAATTTTACTGTCTGGTGTTTAAGCAGCATACTGCAATGCTGAGGCATAAACACTGACAGAAATGTTTAAATCCGGGCACATTTATGAATATTCGGTCAAAATTTATTTCCAGCGTAAAGCCAGTGAAGTTAGTTGCACTTCATCAGGAAGGAAAATTCAATCACTGTATCTGTTTTATGACACCTACATACCAGCACCCCTTTAATGTGCATATTTACTGTATTGTCATTTGATTTGAGGTTAGCCTGTGATCTGTGAGCTGTGACAGGAAAAATATTTGGGCTAGAGAACAGGCTTTGCAATCTGTGGGCACCAGACGCACTCAGGGCCACATTATCAAAGGGGTTTAGGGGCTTAAGACCGGGCCCTGGCCCCGCTTCCCGCCACACTCCGCACAGACTGGCGAGAGCAGGGCCAGGGTGGGGGATTCCCTCAGGTCCCAGGGCCACCTGAGTGGCAGGGGTGGGGGGCAGCCCCTGTGATGGGGGCCCAGGCCAGGGGGCCCATGGTAGAGGGCAGCCTGGGGGCTCCGGGCCGGTTAATCTGGCCCTGGATGCACTAGTCCAGGAGCAGCACATGGGAAGAATCCTTTCTATGAGGGGCCCAATTTCTCTCCTACTCGTTCCTCGCTACTACAGCAAGGTAGTAATCTGCTACTGGCCTTTATCATTTGCAGATTACTTAACCTCCCTCTTCCCCTCATACTGGCTCAGCTGTGCTGACTGGTACATGGCAGACAGAGACGAGCCAATTCCACGACTCCCTATCCACCTGCATTGTGTCTGGGAGTGGCAAAAGGGCAGCACAACCCCAATGCGCCCAAATCCTGGGCTCAATAAAGTTGTGCAGAGGATTGTGTGTGGGTTGGGAGAAAAAGATTTAGACACCCACCCCTTGCTTAAGACCCTGCATGACACATGGCTCAAACCATGATCAGGGCCTTTGCAATTAAAATTGCAATTTGGAACCACCCCCATCTTTCCTTCCCATGCATTCATTTTCACTTTAATCTTTTCCCCTTGCGTACTTCTCTGTGTTTTCTTCATGCCCATAGGAGCTGGAAACTGTAAACTTTATTGACAAGTTCTAAAGGGATCAACTGTCAGTTTAGTGCAGCAAAACAAACAAGGAGTCCTGTGATACTTTTAAAGAGTAACAAATTTATCACATGAGCTTTTGTGGGAGAAAATCCCACTTCATCAGATGCTTGAAAGAAAGAAAGAAAGAAAGAAAGAAAGAAAGAAAGAAAGAAAGAAAGAAAG
>ML686197.1:223992-257425 GCA_007922175.1 Pelusios castaneus | reverse complement strand
AAGAAAGAAAGAAAGAAAGAAAGAAAGAAAGAAAGAAAGAAAGAAAGCTCTCCATCTGCAAGCATCTGACGAAGTGGGATTTTCTCCCACAAAAGCTCATGCGATAAATAAATCTGTTAGTCTTTAAAAGTGCCACAGGACTCCTTGTTTATTTTGTGGACTATATTGTGATATGGTTGCCTTGATTCCCAAAGGCTTGAAGATATAAGTCTGCATAGGGAGTGTATTTTCTGGTTTATCTTTATATACTTGCTCATAACAAGCTATTTAATTAATGTTATGTAGCTATTTTATAATAGTTTGAAACTTCAAAGCCTTTTCTCTGTAATTCAAGACCTACTTAACTTTTACTGGCAACATATTGCTGTATTAATAAATAATGCTTAATAAATATAAACACTAAAAATCTTCTCTGAAAGGAAGCATGTGCTAAGTATACACTGAAATGGGTTTCTACATGTAATGATTCATCATCCAATTGTTATTATTAGAACTTGCATTTGTTTATGTTTGCTAGTGCTCAAGATATGCTAAGTACTTTCTATGCCAAGGAGGGGCCGTCCCAACCCTGATGAACATCAGACTCTGGACAGACAAAAAGGTACAGAGTGATTAGCGAAAGAGAGAAAATGTAATAGGAATTTTATATACAAGTCAGCTAAGGTCATAGCAAGCAGCATGGCAAAGGTGGTTCTGTAAGCTGTGGACAGAGAAGGGGCCTTGCAGAGGAGCTCAGTGTGAATGTAACATGCATAAGGGGTGGTGAGAGGAAGATATGGAGGTAATTGTGCAAGAAATCCAAATAGAAGAAGGAAGGTGGAAATGCTAATGATGGGGCAAGGGGTGACATGAAGCTCAACCAAGGAGGACCAGAGTTACACAGAATTCCAAAACCGTCTCTAAAACACCATTACAACAATCTTCATTTCTGTGGTGGAAATACGCTTTCATGTATGTATAAAGTCAAAACAATGTTAACACCAATCCTTCTAATCTAAAAATAGCCCCAATCTTGAAGTGATTTTCCTTTTTGGCTATCTTAGCACAGCTGTGCAGGTCTGTAAATGGGGAGAAACATTTCAGATACTTAAGTCCAACGTGAAGGAATGAGGACTTTGTACATTTTTGTATAAGAAGAGGATTGCAGCTGACTCCAGCATGAACTTCTACTCCAAAAGGAAATAACCCACAACCCCTGAATTTTGGCTAACCACTCAGGTCAAAAGGGCAACAATGTTTGTATAAGTTAAATGTAATGACACGTATGCATAATGCTGCAGAGGAATTACGAAGACATTGTCTCTGTCCTGAGTAGTTTACTCTAAAAACTGATCACTGCAAGTGAAAGGGAGTTCTTGTACGATACCACTTTCACTGTGCACCTGCACAAGAGCCAGGCGAAGGTGGCTCTAAATAAACTCTGGTACCACCAGTCTTTCTTGACACAACTATTACAACTTTGAAACCACATATCAGAATATTTATATCCATCTTATATTTCTGACTGCTATTTGTGCTTGCACCTGTTATACAAATTGAGAATAAACGTATAATACAACAAACAATGTAATGGAATCTTTAGTTTAAGATTTATTTGATTGACAACCACCACCTTTTTGGAACTGGAAACAGAGATACCCTCAAGAGGCACAGTCAGCAAAGGTTAAACAATGAGAAGCATGACAGCTGGAATTCTTGTAGAAATTCTATTTTTAAAATGATCTCATGGCAAAGCTTCTGTTGCTGCTGACATGCTGTTGTTGATTAAGTCAGACATGAAGTTAGGAAAATTAAAAATAACTATATAGAAAAGTATAATGTCAGAAGCAATCTTCAATTTACCATTTCCTATTTCCACACATTAAGAACAGAACTCATTCTACTTCCTTACAAGTACTTATTATTATTATTATTAAATATTTATATTGTGTTATGCCGATCATGACCAGAGTATGTATAAATACATACTGAGAAATGGTTGCTGTCACACAGAGCTTATACTTTATGATAAAAGATACATGAAGAAGGGGAGCAGAGAGATAAAATCAGATATGGACCTTGGCAATTTTTTTCTTGAAAACTCTTAATATTGGCTATTTTCACTTGCTTCTCAGACCATTGCTCATTGTTTGTTTCTTTATAGGCATCACGAAAATGCTGTATGTTGAGGAGAGGGCGTTAGCCTTGTTGATCAATTGACGGAAGGTGGTTTGTGCATACGGGCAAGCCTAGAAGAAAGTCCAGAGATGTGTGTGAGAAAATGAGGAATGGATAAAGCTAGCATTACTGAAAAAGGGGAGGAGGTGGAATGATGAGATAACACAGCAGAGTAGCTAAGCAGAGAGGCACAGAGCTGTGAAGATCTTTAAAGTGAGCATACAAGACGCATATTCTTGATGTGATAAAACAAGAACGAGCCATCAGAAAGGAATGTGAGGTGGTCAAAGTGATTGTAAGGCCACGTACACACTACAGACGTGTCCAGCAATAAGTTGTTGCGGGACAAGCAAACTGTATATATATAACTGTAACGCTTTCCCCTGTCCACACAGTAATCCTTGTAACAAAAAGGAGCGTTCACATGCTCCTTTGAATTTTCATTAGAAGGAGCAGTGC
Organism: Pelusios castaneus; assembly: GCA_007922175.1. Classification (NCBI taxonomy): domain Eukaryota; kingdom Metazoa; phylum Chordata; order Testudines; family Pelomedusidae; genus Pelusios; species Pelusios castaneus. The sequence goes on along the minus strand of ML686197.1, from coordinate 254,809 downwards.
ATGGTGGGCACCTATCCCACAATGCACTGCAGGAACCAGCCTTTGGGCTGGCAGCAGGGCTCAAGCTGCTGGGAGCTCAGGATTCCCAGCAGCAGCTGAGCCCTGGCTGCGGGGAACTTCCACGGCAACAGGGCTCAAGGCAGGGGGAGTGCCAGCACTCCTGGAGGCTAGAGCCCCGCTGTCATGGGGATTCCCTCTAGCTGCTAGGGACCTGGCAACCCCAGGCGGCTTGATTCAAGCTGCCACCTGGGATTGTCAGCTATAGAGCAGCAGCTGCAGCTGCTTGAGACCTGGCAACCCCGGGCGCTGGGGCTCAAGCAGGCAGTGGGGCTCAAGCCGCCCTGGTTTGGGAGCTCCCACTCGGGAGCCACCAGCCCGGGCAGCAGGCAGCGGCGAGGTTCCCAGTCCCTGGGAGCCACCAGGGTTCCTGGGGGTTCCAACAGCAGCAGAGCCCCTGTGACCGACGTTCCGGGAACCTCTGGCTAGAGCGCCGCTACTTGTCAATTTCACTGCTCTGCTAGAGCAGTGAAATTAACAAGTATGACAGCTCCGGTGTCCCAGAGTGGCCTCAATTGGCACTCTGGGACATTTCCAGAGGCTGTCAAAAGCGCAAGGAGCGTCCACACTGGCTGTATCACGGAACAGCTGTTCAGTGGTAAGCCTAACCACCCTCGTTTAGGTGGTTTACCTGCTGCGCGGCAAGAAGGCTGTTGCCGCACAACAAGGAAGATTGTAGTGTGTACACTGGCAGCCATACCTCATGGTAAAGCTCCTTACCGCGTGATAAGGCTGTAGGGTGTACAAGCCCTAAGAAAGATGATCTTAGCAACTGTGCATGAGAACTTTCATTGAGACTACAGAGGCCAGAGGAGGAGGTTACATTGTTCAAGACAGAAGATATTGAGAGCCTGGATAAAACTTTTGGCTGTCTGGTCAGAAAGAAAAGAGGTGAGCATAGAGTGCCTTTATGGTGTGTGAAGCTGAAAGATTAAGACTGGATGTGTACAGGCAAGAGAAAAGGAGGCGTCAAAGATGACTCCTAGTTTCTGGATTTAAGTATTAGACAAGATGGTGGTGTTATAAACAGTTCTGTTTTGGCCATTTACTTTGAAGCTGTAGTGAGACATTAAGGAAGATGTCAGAAAGATAGGGTAAGATGATGGGAGACGGGTCAGAAATGTTGAGGTAGATCTGAAAGTCATTGGTGTAAGGAGAGATGCACCAGGCATCTGAGATCACTCGAAGGAGCCCTGTGGGATCCCTAGTGAAGAACAAGAGGAAGGAAGAGAATGAGATGCTGAAGGAACAATCAGAAAGTTAGGAGAAGCAAGAAAGGACAGAGTCATGAATGCAAGAGAGGACAAGATTTGAATAACGGTTGTGTTATCAAAAGTACAGCCCTTGGGATTTGTAAAGAATAAGACTTAGAAACCTTGTTAAGAGCAGTTTTTGTGCAGCGGAGAGAGCCAGACTGCAGGGGATCTAAAAAATGAAGGAATAGAGAATAAGGAACAGAAGAAGTCTGCATGGCTGCAGGATTTTTCCTTAGAAGCAGTCAGCAATGTAGGTGGAGGAGGCAAAGAAATGGATGTTGGGAATGAGGCGAGATTAGGGGCTGAAAGGATGGACTTTGCGGAAGGAAAGGAGTCAAGAGGGGAGGAGAGAGTAGACTGGAGGAGCATGAATAAATAACTGAATTAGCAGATTGGCAGTGGGAAGAGCAGGGGACTGAGAATGGCAGGAGGGCCTTGGTTAACGTTAGGTAGGAGACCATGTATGATGGTAAAGGAATCTGAAATAATGTCACTTCTGACGCTTTTGATTTTGTATCTTATTTGTTTCTTAAATTTAAGGTGGGGAAGTATATTTAAGTGATGGTGTTCACTGAAGAGAAATAGTCCAGCTGGCAAGTGGCTTTTTGTGGGCTTAGAACTGAAGTGTATAATAGCTTTAGGGAATGGTCTACATGGACAAGGAATGACATATTAGGCTGGATTCAGAGTCGATGATGGAGAAAAACAGGAATACATAGGTTTAAGTTTCAAGTCGCAGAGTCAGCATTTCTGAGGTAAGTAAATGACTAGAAGACAGCGAGATGGTAGCAGCTCTGTGCAGGATGAAGTCAGGTTTGAGTCTGTCAGGAAGGCCAACTGAGTTGTGGTGTCAACGTCTCATCTCTGAGGTGAGCTCTAACATGGAAGGAAGGAAAGAAGCAGAACACACACCCTGGACTTCAGAAAAGCAGATTTTGGCCCCCTTAGGGAGCTGATGGGCAGGGTCCCATGGGAGGCTGATCTGAAGGGGAAAGGTGTCCAAGACAGCTGGCTGTATTTTAAAGAAACCCTGTTAAAGGCACAGGAAGATAACATTCCGATGTGCAGAAAGAACAGCAAATGTGGACGGCGACCAGCGTGGCTTAGCAGGGAACTCTGCGGGGAGCTGAAACATAAAAGGGAAGCTTACAAGAAGTGGAAGCTTGGACAGATGACAAGGGAGGCGTATAAAGATATTGCTCGGGACTGCAGGGATCAAATCAGAAAGGCCAAAGGACAATTGGAGTTGCAGCTAGCAAGAGATGTGAAGGATAACAGAAAGGGGTTCTATAAATATATCAGCAACAAGAAAAGGATCAGAGGTGGTGTAGGTCCCTTACTGAATGGGGCAGGCATCCTCGTGGAGGATGATGCGGAAAAGGCTGAAGTACTCAATGCTTTTTTTACTTCAGTCTTCACAGGGCGGGCCAGCTCCCAGGCTACTACACGGGGTAACGCGGACTGGAGAGAAGAGTGGCCCTCAGTGATGGAAAGTCAGGTTAGGGAACACTTAATGAAATTGGATGTGCACAAGTCCATGGGGCCGGATGAACTGCATCCGAGGGTGCTGAGGGAGTTGGGGGAAGTGATTGCAGAGCCGCTGGCCATTATCTTTGAGAACTCGTGGCGAACGGGGGTGGTCCCGGAGGATTGGAAAAAGGCAAATATAGTACCTATCTTTAAGAAAGGGAAAAAGGAGGATCCGGGGAACTACAGACCGGTCAACCTCACCTCAATCCCTGGGAAAATCATGGAGCAGGTCCTCAAGTAATCCATCCTGAAACACTTGGAGGAAAATAGAGTGATCAGGAACAGTCAACATGGATTCACCAAGGGCAAATCATGCCTGACCAACCTGATTGCCTTCTATGATGAGATGACTGGATTTGTGGATGCGGGAAGAGCCGTTGACGTGATATACCTTGACTTTAGCAAGGCTTTTGATACGGTTTCCCACAGCATTCTCGTCGGCAAGTTAAGGAAGTATGGGTTGGACGAGTGGACCATAAGGTGGATCGAAAACTGGTTAGATCAACGGGCTCAGCGAGTAGGAATCAATGGCTCGATGTCTGGTTGGCAACCGGTAACGAGTGGAGTGCCCCAGGGGTCGGTCCTGGGGCCGGTTCTATTCAACATCTTCATTAATGATCTTGATGATGGAATAGACTGCGTGCTTAGTAAGTTTGCGGATGACACCAAGTTGGGGGGAATGGTAGATACTCTGGAGGGCAGGGACAGGATCCAGAGAGACTTGGACAAATTGGAACACTGGGCCGAAAGAAACCTCATGAGGTTCAACAAAGACAAGTGCAAAGTCCTGCACTTAGGACGGAAAAATCCCATGCACTGCTACAGGCTGGGGACCGATCAGCTAAGTAGCAGCGCTGTAGAAAAGGACCTGGGAGTTATGGTGGACGGGAAGATGAATATGAGCCAACAGTGTGCCCTTGTTGCCAAAAAGGCCAATGGCATATTAGGGTGCATCAGTAGGAGTATTGCCAGCAGATCGAGGGATGTGATAATTCCCCTCTATTCGACACTGGTCAGGCCGCATCTGGAGTACTGTGTCCAGTTTTGGGCTCCCCACTACAGAAAGGATGTGGACAAATTAGAAAGAGTCCAGCGGAGGGCAACAAAAATGATTAGGGGGCTGGGGCACATGACTTATGAGGAGAGACTGAAGGAACTAGGCTTATTTAGTCTACAGAAGAGAAGACTGAGGGGAGATTTGATAGCAACCTTCAACTACTTGAAGGGTTGCTCCAAAGAGGAGGGAGCTAGGCTGTTCTCGAGGGTAACAGAGGACAGAACAAGGAGCAATGGTTTCAAATTACAGCTGGGGAGGTCAAGGTTGGATATTAGGAAAAACTTTCTCACTAGGAGGGTGGTGAAGCATTGGAATGGGCTATCTAGGGAGGTGGTAGAATCTTCATCTTTGGAGATTTTTAAGGCTCGGTTAGACGAAACCCTGGCTGGGATAATTTAGTGGGAGTGGTCCTGCTTTATAGCAGGGGGTTGGACTAGATGACCTCGTGAGGTCCCTTCCAACCCTATTATTCTATGATTCTATGGCCTCCTAGCAGAGGAGAATGGATGATGTGTGGCTTGATAATGTTCATGTCATCTGAGGATTTAAGGTCTGATGCTGAAGTCAGTAGGAAGGGCCTATTCACATCAATGGTGTAGGAAGAGGCTTTTAAACAGGCAAGAATGGCATCTCAAAAATAATGGGGATAAAGGGAAATTTTCCAGTGTCTTGGTTTAATCTCCTTTTGCTGGGGGTCTGCTAGAGAAAGAAGGGTCACATTGAGTTTTAGCTTCAGGCTTGGGTTGTTTTTTGTCAGGGCAGAGCTGATTCAGCTATGCCTGCTGGACATGGAACAAATTTTCTTTACATTTCTCCTTGAGAATTAATCCCTTGGTTAAATGACCCAATGAAGTGTATCTCACAGATCTCTTTCAATCAGAGAAACCACATTAAACCACTTTCTCAATTTAAATCCCAGTTCTACTGCATTATCATACTTAAAAGCCTCTGGGCATGTATGCGGTGCTCACTGACTTCAATGGTAGCTCTACATATGAAGGTGTTGCAGGACTGAATCTATAAAATGTACAAACATCTCACACTACATTCTTAGGCTATGTCTACACTTAGGGTGCATCTACACTTGAAAATTAAGTCGACTTAAGCTTGCTTAAGTCGACTTAATTACCCCACGTCTACACTACAGTTTCCTTAAGTCGACTTAGCAGCTGCTTAAGTTGACTTAAGGAAATTCAAAGTCGACTTTATAACACCTGGTATATAGTTAACCTTGAGGCTTAAGTCGACTATTTAAGTCGACTTAAGCCAGTGTAGACATGGGGCATGAGTCCCTTCTCGCCGGAACCAGTCAGGTCCCGGCAAGAAGGGACCGCGGGGCTTGCTTCCTTCTCCCCAGGACCCGTGCTCCAGCCGCTCAGCAGCTGGAGCGCAGACCCTGGGGAGAAGGGACCTCAGGACTCCCCTCTCGCCGGGACCGCAGGGCTCCCTTCTCGCCGGGACTGCGGGGCTTCCTTCTCGCCGGACTGGTCCCGGTGAGAAGGAAGCCCCACGGTCCCGGCAAGAAGGAAGCCCCTCGCTTCCTTCTCCCCGGGACCCGCACTAGCTGGGACCCTGCAGTCCTGACCAGGAGGAAGCTTGGGAGACCCGCGCTCCCTCCTGGCTGCGACCACTCGGTCCGGCTAGGAGGGAGCCCGGGGCTCCCTTGGCCAGGACCGCTCGGTCCCAGCTAGGAGGGAGCCCTGTGCTCCCTCCTAGCCAGGGCTGCGCTCTAGGTTCTGGGAAGCCTTCGGGCTTCCCAGAACCTGGAGCGCAGCAGTGCCGGCAATTGCCGATGCTCCGGCTCTTTAGGAAACCCCACTCCAGCTGATCAGAAGGAAACCCCGGGGTTTTCTAAAGAGCCGGAGTGCCGGCAATTGCCGGCACTGCTGCGCTCCAGCTAGGAGGGAGTGCGGGGCTTCCTTCTTGCCGGGATCCCCGCTCCAGCTGCCTGCTGCTGAGCCGCTGGAGCACGGGTCCCAGCCCACGCTCCAGCTGCTCAGCAGCTGGCAGCTGGAGCACGGGTCTCTGGCTCTTCCTCCTGGCCTGGACCACTCAGGTCCGGGGAAGTTCTCCCTGGGACCTGAGTGGTCCAGGCTAGGGGGATTCCCTTCTGCCTGGGACCTGGGAAGTCCCGAGCAGAAGGAAGCTGAGTGGTCCGGGGCAGAAGGGAGCTCCTCGCTCCCTTCTCCCCCAGACCCTCAGAGGCTTGCTGCCCCGGGGAGAGCCAGCCCAGTGCTGGTCTGGCTCTCCCTGGACCGAACAAGTCAACTTAGAGAGTCCAGTGTAGAGTCTCTAAGTCAACTTAGTAAGGCCCCCTTTAAGTCGACTTAGGAGTCCAATGTGGACTCTCTAAGTCGACTTATTAAAGACCATACCAAGTCAATGAAGAGAGTCTACACTCCACTCCCAAGTTGACCTAAAGCACACTTCATCAAGTTGATGTTGGGAGTCTACACTAGACTCTTAAGTCAGCTTGGGGGCGTTGGAGCGGTGCATCGTGAGAAGCGTGGCAGCAGAGAAGGTCTCCCATCCCCTGGCCATACCCCAAAACAAGAAGTGGTCTCAGTCCCTTCCCACTGTGCCTGGAGCCTCGGACCCTGAGCAGGTCATGGATCTGCCTCTGTTCATGCTTTGTCAGCCAGCTGAGCGACATTTGACAGCTAGTGGTAAGGCTTCTTCAGGTGTGGAGCAGGCCTGGCCAGTGACACACCAGCATAGAGGAAGATGACAGCCCGCCCAGCTTCCCCAACAACCTGCCACAGGCAGTGCACCATGCTCCGTGCCTCGTCGCCCGTGGGCATGGGAGGCCCGCAGCGACTGGTGGGTGCGGATCATCCTCACCACCTGGGACAACGACCTGTGGCTGCATAACTTTAGGATGAGCAAGCGGACTTTCCTCAAGTTCGTCCGCGAGCTCACCCTGGTTCTGCATGGATACCCAACTCCAACCCACCCTGCCCATAGACAAGCGAGTGGCCGTCGCCCTATGGAAGCTGGCAACCCTGGACTCCGACCACTCTGTAGTCCAACAATTTGGCATTGGGAAGGACATCGTGGGGGCTGCCCTCATGTAGGTCTGCAGGGCAATCAACCTGGTCCTGCTAGCCCATCTTGTCACCCCAGGCAACCTGCACAAATTCCTCAATGGCCTCATCCGACTTGGCTTTCCCAGATGTGGGATGCCCAATTGCCGCCCACATCCCCATCCAAGCCCCAAAACACCAAGCCAGGGAATATGTCAATCGCCAGGAGTACTATTGCATGGTACTGCAGAGTACTGCGTGGTACCTCGTGGACCACCGCAGAATCTTCCAGAACATCTATGTGGGCTGCCCAGGGAAGGCGCACGATGCATGGATCCTACGCAACTCCACACTGTACAGGCACATGCAGGTGGGCACCTTCTTCCCCAACCACACCATCAGAGATGAGCAGGTGTCAGTCCTGATCCTTGGGGATGCCACCTACGCCTTGCTCCCCTGGCTGATGACACCATACACAGGCCGCATGGATGCCAGCAGGGACCTCTTCAATTGGAGGCTCAACCGGTGCTGCAGCATCGTCGAGTATGCCTTCGGCCATCTCAAGCCCACTGGAGGCCTTCCTGACCTGCCTGCAGCTCAATGAGAGCAATCTCCTGGTGGTCGTCAGCACATGCTGTTCCCTGCACAAACTCTGCAAGCTGTGGGGGGAAAGATTCCCCCGCATCTGGAAAGCCAAAGCTGAGTGGCTCTCTGTGCAGTACAAGCAGCCTGACGACACCCTGCCCTGGACTCAGTGGGGCCAGCAGCAAGCACAGCTCACCCGGGATGTGCTGAGGGCCCACTTCGACAGCGAGGAGCACTGAGGGGTGGGCCTGCTACCAGGCCCCGTCACCTCCACCACCCACCCATGCCTGCCTCCCCACCCCCCATGCACCCATCTTCCCCCTGTCCCCACACCAATAAAAAGCACAATACACTGTATAAAAGTGTTCAGGGTGTTCATTCAGAGGGGGAAATGAGGGTTGGGAGCTGTGGGGGTTGGGAGGTTTGTGGGGAGTGAAGAGGGTTGGGGGTAGAAGGAGGTCCGGGGGAGTGAGAGGGGTCAGGGGGAGAAGCCGGTGCTAGTGGCCTCCGGAAGGCAGGTCCCGGGCTGCCTCTGGGGCACAGGGTGGGGCCCTGAGAGAACAGGCACTCCTCCAGGTGCTCCAGGGACTGGGTCTGCTACTCCATGAGGTCGAGCATGCGCTCGAGCAACCTCTGCTCGCCCCTCCGCAGCCCCTGCTTGCCCCTCTGGTGGCCTTCCTCCTGCTCCTGCTGGGAGCTGGCCTCCCCGTGCTCCAGCACCATAGTCTCGTCCCCCAAGCCCTCCTCCTGGTCATCATCGAGGGAGGGGGGCTCGGCAGAGTCGATGGTGTGGGCTGGCAGGCTCCCGCTCTCCTGGCCCAGACAGGCGTCCAGTGGCTGGTAATACCGGCAGCTGGTGCCGGGCTGCCGCTGACTGGAGCGTCTCCTCCTGGGCCTTTTGGTAACCCTAGTGGAGGTCCTTGATCCTGACCCAGACTTGCTGGGTGTCCCGGGTGTGGGCCTGGGCAGCCAGGGCCTGGGAGATGGAGGCATACACCTCCCGAGTGCAATGGCTGCCTCGTGACTGAGAGCTGACTGCCTCATCCCCCCAAATGGCCAGCAGATCCAGGATTTCCTGGTGGCTCTGCAGTGCTGGCTCGGCTCTGCCCTGCTCCCAAGCAGCAGGGTGGTGAAGGGTGAGTCCTGCCCTGTTGTTGGCCAGGGCAGACTCTTCCTTTGCCAGGAACTCTAGGTGGGAGGTCCAGGAGGAAGGTCTGGAGGCCCCGGAGGTCAACTTAGGGCTTCTGTGCGTCTACATTGGCTTAGGTCGACTTAATGAGGTCGCCTTAAGTGTTAGGTTGACCTGAAAGGAGGTTTTATTAGATCGCCTTAACTTTTCCTTATGTTGGCTTAAGGAACTGCTTAGGTCGACTTCTGGAAAGCCCAGTTGGACATGGTGTAGTTTGAGTCGACTTAGGCCTCCTTAGTTCGACTTCATTTGTAAGTGTAGATGCACCCTTAGAGTCTGTGTCCTCTATACCCCTGCCTGTGGAGATCTCTCTTGTGAAGAGTCAGAACTGGAACCAGTCAGGCTTTCTTTACCATAGGGTCCTGTCAATGTTATTTGCTACTCCAGTGACACATGCCGGCATAGCATCACAAAGGCTATTCTGAATTTCCACCTCTGCTTTCTTCTATCACAGAGAAAGAAGCCTCTTTCTTTGAAGATTAATCTCCTTTTCTGACACAGCTAACCTTATACATTCACTTCTATTTTTGGTACCTAGGGCTGACCATACAAAAATTGCTGTCAGATGGGAAAAAAGGAGCTGCATATTTAAGTACAGTGGTTTCTGCTGGAAAGTTTAATTTTTCTTTCCATGAGTTTTAAATTAGTAATACAACATTTATGAGTAAAACCCCTGTAATTTGGAATTATTTGGGCACTTAATAACATAATAGAGCGTTGGCTTGCACGGTCTCTACTGATCCCTTAAATGGTGGTTAATTCCCAAAGCCATCCGTTATCAAAATCACACAGGCTGAGTGCACTAGGAAGTGGTAGAGTAGATCTGTCATGCTTTTGCTTTGTCAGTGGATGTATAAGGTCAGTGAACTCAGATTTCTTGGCTTGGAGGGATAATCTTGCTGCTGAATGAGTGCCTAGCCATCCTTTCTACGGCACTTGAACATTGGCTAGCTAGCCCTACAATTATAGCCTCCAACTTGTAATCCATGAAGCTTTTTTGTTTTATTTAAAATTAGGGCCTTATTATGCTACTTCTGCACATGTATCTCTGTACTGACACTAACAGGGGTTCCCCATATATTGGGGTAACGTAATTAAGTCCTTACTCTTCATAAAAGTGTTTTAGTTCTGTTATAATGGCATTTAAAGTCCTCCATCAGAGCTCCATTATGTGAGGCATCACTCTCTCTCTCTCTCTCTCTCTCTCTCTCTCTCTCTCTCTCTCACACACACACACACACACACACACACACACACACACACCAGTCCCTATCCCAAAGAATTTACTATCTACTCATATAAGCTACAGACATTCTCTAAATGTCACTTACAAAAAGCTATTTTACAAGAATGTTAAGGTTGCAAAGTCACACACTCAAAAGCTATGAAATGCCGGAATTGGGATTGCTTGTGCCATTCATCATTTTATCCTGCACTTTCAAAGTGTGGCCCAAAGCTTTGTTTAACCACACATTTCCCATGCCATATCCTGAAGGCAAAATATTTAATTTCCTTATGGATATTTCTTAGGAACACTCATCAAATCCGCAGAGTACTCCACAATATTTATTCATTTATCGTCACGATACAACGGAGCGATTAGTTGGTATTATTATTATTATCCCCGTTTGACAGACGGACACCTGAAATTGAGGAAAATTTAATGCAAACTTGTCAAAAGTGTACTAATTTTGGGTGCTCAACTTGAGAAATCCGTGCAAAAGTAAGGATAGAATCTAGTTCTCCAGGGCAGTATTCAACTGCCTTAATCACGAGACCATCTTTTCTCTTCCTGAAATCCCCTGCCTCATTCACTAAACCCCTTCCAGCTTCTGCAGCAAAGGGTGTAGTGGGGTTTGATTCCTCCTCAGTATTATTGTCATCTTCAAGAGACCAGAAATCCTGAGTCAAACACCCTTGAGATAAAAGTTGTGAGTCAGACCATCCAACAATCATGATTGCCCATCAAAATCATGAGATTTAAAAAAATACTATTTTGTTTTTTGGTCTGTCTTTTTATTTTTGGACACACCCTGCCCATCCCAGGCATGTATGTTTGCATGAAAATATGTGTTGGCCACTCTCTGAAATTTATTGGGTAAGATGAAGACCTAGCTGAAGGAGCTTTCATCCCATCTGCCCATCCCCTACTCCCACCCATCCCCACCCTCCATCAGTTCACCCCTCTTCAGCCCCCAACCCTTCAGTTCAGTCCCCCTCCCCTGCTTCACCTTTGTTCTTCCAAGAGCTCTTCATCCCTATCTCCTAGGCCTGGGGGTGTTATGGCAGGGTCAACTCTCCCCTTTCTAGTCCGGGAGGGTGCAAGAGAGGGTTGTCACTCCCCGCAAAACACAAGAACTGGGAGTCACCCAATGAAGTCAATAGGCGGCAGGTTTAAAACAAAGAAAAGGAAGTATTCTTCATACAACACAGTCAAAAAAGAATTAGGTAAATTCTTGGATGAAAGGTCCATTAGTGGCAACTAGCCAAGATGGTCAGGGATGCAACCCCATACTCTTAGTGTCCTGTAGCCTCTGACTGCCAGAGGCTGGAACTGGACAAGAGGGGAAAGCTCACTCTATAATTGCCCTATTCCATCCATTCCGTCTGAGCACTGACCACTTTCAGAAGACAGGATATGAGGCTTGATGGATCATTAGCCTGACCCTGCATGGCCATTCTTATGTTCTTTGCCTCCAAATCATCCTGTCCTGCTCACAGGAGAGGAGGGAGGGAATTGTGGGGATGAGAGAGCAGAACAGTCCTCAGCTACTGGGCTCCTTAGCTCCCTCCTCCCCTTCTGTGAGAATGGCTCTGGGTAAGAGGGCAGGGTAAAAGGAGGGGGAGTGAGCTCTGCCCGCAGCAGGTTTGCTTGTTACTGTGGCCCTGGAAGTGGGACAGTACAGTACAGCAGTCAGCCAGAGGGCTGGAATTTCTTGTATCATCATGAGACTGGCTTCAATCCCAGCCAAAATCCTGCCCCACACTAAAAAAACATCAGAGTTGGCATCATGTGTAGTGAATGGGTGAGAGTCCAGGAGAAAAAAAATAGTACGTGATCATACCCCTCTCTGTCTTCACTTCCCGCTCCTCACCTCTCTGCATTCCAGTCAGGTTGTTTTGTCTCCTCTGTGCAGTCTAGACACAAGTAGTGAAGCACATTTTCTCTCTATTCTCATTTCCGGTACTTGGCACCATGGTGGCCCCCAGACGCCAGGAGAAGCAATTGCCAGGAAAGTCCTGCTCAGCACCTGCAGTCTTGGGACACACATACTCAGGACAGACTGAGTCAGAAAAATAAGCTACCAAATCCTGACATTTCTCTACTGAGTAGACACAAACTGCAGTTGTCAGAGGCTTATCTTGACAAAATATTGGCTGATGTTCATGGAGATGGCAAGGCATTTCCATGGCTCCAGGGCAACCTCCTGGTCAAATTTCAAACTTAGAGGTACTAGAGCTCTCAGTAAAACAGCTGTAAGAATCTTTTAACCTGGGCAAATGAGCATATTTCCCCCCCCATCACATTCTTGGACATGGCTCAATCATCGTAGCTGAAACTTTCAAACAAACAAAAAATGTAGGCATAGGCAGGAAAATTTCAGCCCCTAAAATTTAAATCTGTCCACGTTATAAGCAACTGAAAACTGAGTCTCATAATGGAAGGTATTGGGAACCCTTAACTCTAGGCCTTGCTAACAGCTCTACCTAGAATGGACGTAGGAGACGAACAGGGGCACTTTAATGAAGGTACATTGCCTCCTTCCCCATGCAACCCTGTCACTATTCTTACCTGCGAAAAGCCTCTGCTTTTCACATCTTCAGCCTTTCCTGTGACAGTCTTGCTTCTGCTCCCAGTCACGTTACGGGCGTTGACTTCACTGGAAGCAGTGCCTTGGTGGCAATAACGTGTGTGTTGCATTTGAGAAGTGTAGGAATGGGCAGTTAGGGAGAAGTGAAGTCCACCAGACTGGTTCACGTGCAATCTGAGCACTATTGTGGGCCAACCTGAGACGAGAGGGAAGCTCAGTGCCTCTCAAGAGAACAGAATAGTTGAATAAGAGGAATTATATTCATGTGTCTGCCTTTGGGGAGACAATAAGGGATCCAAGGGGGTAGACATGTTAGTCTATTGCAGAGAAACAGAGTCCTGAGGCACTTTTCTCCCACGAAAGCTCATGCGATAAACAGCAAGGGGGTGCTTCTTGACAGCACGTTTCCCATTCAAGCCTTGGAACCCAAGACAGAGTTTCATCAGCCCCCATTTTTAAAGTTGTTATGCATGACAGCAAAAAGCCTTTGTCCATCTCAGCTCTTTTGCATATCTGTACTTCTTCATGATTAACATCAGTTCTGCTATCACCTGACAAGGCTGAAAACACCCAGAGCAAATCCCAGTGTAACTCAGCATTCAATCTACTTTCAGTTGTTTTCAAGCAACACACAGTAGTTGTTCCTTCAGTCAAATATTTCAGTAACTGTATCACCAGCTTTTACAACTGCCACTGTAAAGAAAATTGGTTAGTACTTAGTGATGGTTGAACATTGCTTCGTTAATCTAGGACCTGATCCTGTGATGCTGGCATGATTTCAGTAGAGCTGAGTGCACTCAGCTCCTTCTAGGATCAGGGCCCTAATTATTATTATATATAGGAAAGTAATGAAATCACTTAAAATAATTTAAAAGGAGACAATTGCTTGTGTAGCTCATCCTGGAAAACAGAAACTTCACAAAACAAAACCTTTCTAAACTATCCATGCCTCTACTGTGGATTAAAGTCATGTAATAAAAATGTGAGTACAATAAAGCAATTAATTCAGTTCTCTCCCTTTGTACAGCCATTTGGAGAGATGTAACTTTTTATTTTAAATACTAATCATATTTTAATGCAATCTTGGAGTATTCAGTTTTCCTAAAGGACAAAGTTCTTATTCCTCAGAGCTTTGTTGATTCCTAACCTAATTTATAGTCCTCACAGCTGGTATCCTTGCTGCCCACCCCTAGCTTCAATCACAATAAATTGAAATAGAAAATACCCAGTATGGGTTGCTAAGTCCAAGTCCCTGTCAATGCAAAATATTTTCCTTCAATATCTTTTCTAATGCTTTACCCTGCTAGTTTTAAATATTGGGGCTTCTACATCATCCATGAGAGACTAGTTTACAGTCACTCTAATAAATCTCATGGCAAGGAAGTTTTGCCTGATATTCAACCTATGATATCACTTTCTTTATTTCATTCAATCACTCCTGACTATACTCCTGGTGGCACCCTAAATAGTTCCTCTTCCTTCTGCATATTTACACTCCTCAAATATTTCTAGACTATAGTGTGCACCTATTAACAGGGTAACACACGCTAAAAACCTTGCTAGGAACATGGGCCTGCTCAGCAAAGTCACTTAGGGCTCCGGTGCTGAAACCTGCTTTATTAAGGTTCAGGGTAATTATTGCTGAACCGTGCTGTGGGTTGGGGCCAAGTTACTTCAATGTGGATATAAAGGGGGGAAATGGGGGCTCTCTTTGGAGCCAAGAAGGAACTCTAAGAGAACAGGAAAACTTAGTCTAGGAACCACCAAACTTGAGGAGAAGGCTTAAGCTGGGGGTTGTTGTTATGTTACCAGTTACAAACTCCAAAAAGGGGTTGAGTCTAGACACTAACTGAGTGTTCAGATGCTGTTCAGGACATGGAGGGATGAGCCCTTGTTTCCTTTCTTTTTGTGTGACAGCAGCTGCTAGCAGATAAAGTGAGCCTGACTCCTCATCCTCTCCAGCTGCTTCTGCAGCCATCCAGGCTGCTCTTTGTAATTAAAACATCTGGCGAGAAAGCAAGCACCAGCGGCTATGACACCTGCCAGTTCTCTGTGCCCACTAGCACATTATTCACTCTCTCATTCAGCTTCTCTCTCCTTTTTGTTTTTCTTCCATTGCCTGAATGTGTGTTGCAGTGCATGGACCTCCTATTTCACAGGCTAGCTATAATCACTATGGCCTCAGCTACGCTAACATGATGAAGCAAGGTCACAATACATCTCTAGTCTGAGTCATGCAGGACAGTGGGAGCATCATGGTTGGTGGGTATAAGAGGTCTGGGGAGACTAAACCTCACCAAATAGGACTCCCCCCCCCCCCCGGAAACTCCAGCTTCACAGCTGACTCCTAGCCCCACCTGTGCTGCTCCTCTTCCCTCCCCAGAACCATCTCTTCCCCCCCAGGGCCTGCCCTCTCTGCTCCTCTTCCTCAGCCTCCTCCCCTGAAGGGCAATCTGGGGGGCTTCTAAGGAATGAGGTGAACTGGTTTGAGGAAGAGGTGGGGGAGGTCTGGGAGAGGAAGCGGAGTTGGGCTGGAGCATGGGTGGGCCTCAGGTGAAAGAGGCTGAGCAGAGGTGGGCCAGGCTCCCCAAATGCCAAAGCCATGTACCACTTATGGGGAGCATGGTTGTATTCACATTAACTTGGAACATGTTTGTAGGTCAGTTGCTCTCTTGACGTCCATGGCTTTTTAAATGAGATCAAGTGACTTGCCCAAGATCACACAGGAATGTCTGGTAAAGCCTATAAGAGACTCTAAATCCCTTCTTTAATTTTAAACAAGCTACGAGTCAGTTGTAACCAATAAAAATGGGGAGGAAGGATGAGGGTAACAATGATAAGATCACGTGGTGAAAGAGGTTAGCCCTAATGCTTCCTGACTCTTTCAAATGGTCTGTGCTTCAGTTATTGTTGGCTATTTCCCAGCTATTGTTGGTTGGCTGGTTTCTTGTAGTTTTTTCAGCAGAACGGAGTCTTCAGCAAGGATTTGTTACTGATACAGTTTCCATCCACTGAATGGAATAGTTAGGACCAGGTTGTATTCAGAAGATATAAAATTTAACCAGTTACAGTACACAACACTTTACAAAACTGATTTTTATAACCCACAATGAATGTTTCTGGAAAGTACTGATGTCAAAATAAGTTTTAGCATTCTGAACACTGGCTCCGTGAGGCATGTTTATTTGACAATTGTGACAACAGATCAAACCAGCTGCAAGATTTCTATCTGTGTGCAGCGCGAAGCCGATTGAATTAAGCGGCCTTCGGCAAAGTGCCTGCTTGGTGGCATTGTGTGGGCTGTTACTATGACAAATTGAGGCCTAATCATTGCTTCAGCCTTTGAGGGAAGAATAACTATATAAGGAAAAAATAGGAGACTATGTGATATACCTGAATTTACAGAACATTCATCCTTCAGATGAATAAGAGACTTTCAAAGATTTCTAAAATGAATTAAATATGAAACCCCTTTGGAAAATAAAAGTTAGCCAAGGTGCTTACTCTGCAGATGTAACAAAAATTGTGGCCTCTTCTGAGTTTCTCTTCAATGTTCCACAGCACAATCCAGCTGGCATGGAATTCAGACATTGCTGCGAAGTCTCTGGGCTGCCTGAGGTCGGTTAATTACGGGTATATCAGTGTCCATACTTAACACTGATTACTAGTTTGGAGTTGCCATTGCTCACAGCTTTCTATGATGAATGACTCATTCTTTAAAACCTCCCAGTATATTGCCCCAGGCCATGGGCTTCATGAGATGTGTAATGTGGAGCCTGAAATCAGTTTCTTTTGCTCCCCAATATGCTAAATATGTAACAAAATCTGCTCCCTTTACCTTCCATGCACTAGCTTTCCTAAATAGAGTGAATAAGGTGACTCCGGCCCCTGCTGCAGGCACTCTCTGACTGTCTGAGTGTGCAGCGCTCCCAGCTTCTCCCTACAGACACGAGACACCCCCCACGACAATTCATTAATTCTGTGCCCTTTAGCCCTATCTCAACTCCTCCTGCAGCTTTGCATGCCCCTCGGGGTGAGGAGGAGGCATGTTAGTGCCAGGGGCTCTGACTTTCTCCCTCATCCTCTTGCTACACAGCTAGGGAAGGAGCAGAAGGATTTTCATTGGAGGAGAAGAGGGAGCAAAGCCATCCTGAGCTGCTGGACCCTTTCTGCTCCCCCCATATGAGAATGGTGTCAGCTGCTTGCGTTCTCATCTAAATCTCCCCTCTGCTGAGGACAGTGAGAGAGCTCTGCCTGCTTCCGGCAACAGCCCCTAGTTGGGAACCCGGTGGGTGGGTGGGTGGGTGGGGGGGGCTTGTTTCCCTAGGCAGGCTGGAGCGTCTCTCAGTGTGAGACTAGATCCAGCAGGGCCGTCATGGGAGTTGGCAATGTTACAAGAGCCCCTGTCTTTGTTCTAGATTCCAAACCTTCCCCTTCTCCCCAAGCTTCCCTGTGCTGAGCCCTGTCTGTGTCTCCCCAAAATATCCCCCAAAGGTCTTGCCCCACACGATACCTTTTACCTCGGAGCAGAGGTGGCTGCTGTTGGTGAGAAGGCCTGTATCTGGGATGGCTTCCTCACCTGTGGAGACCCTGAAGGCAGCCGTGGGAAATGGAGGCATGGAGAAAAGGAACCCAGTCAGGACTGGGAGGAGGCTGAGCCAGCTGTACAAAGGCATCACAGTGCAGCCTGCTGCTTGCCCTGTAGAACAGATGATTTGCTGCTGGCTGGAGGCTTCAGGGAGGCCTCGGCTGTAGTTCTGCCAACCCCAACCATTCAAAAACCATGTGTTGGGCCCCAAAATGTCAGGAGATTGTTTTAAAATTCATGAGATTTTTTAAATTGCATTTTTTTGGTTTCCTCTTATTTGCCTTCTGGTGTTCGAATCCTTCAGGAGATGTGTTTTCAAGTTTCTCTCTCTAACTCTGAGGGCTAGAAACTTGGGCCCAGATCTATAAAAATATTTAGGCTCCTACCTTCCAGCCTAAATACCTTTGTGGATCCAGGCCTTAGGCTTGCTGACCAAAGCCACCTACCCAGCCAAGCAGTGGAGTACACAAAGGAGAAAAGAATTGTTCCCTTGAAGCTGAAAACTGGGGTGTAGGAGGAAGCCCCTGTCCACACTATAGTTTTCCTCATTTTTATGCAGTTCCCACTAGTCATGTATCTATATCCTAGACATACTCTTTGGAGGCAGTCTCAATAGAGAGAATCAGGACTATGAAGTCAAAATAATCCACCGTGCCACTCTGCCAGTGAGGTGTTCCAAGGTAAGGCTGAGGCACATAGAGAGGGTAGAACGTTGCTACCCATATTGTTCCAGTTCTGAAACTAAAAGGAGGAGTTGCCAAGCAGTAAGATGCACTTAATAAAAATATGGCTGCACATTAACCAAGTTATGGGATTGCCAGAGAGTAATGGAAAAACCCCAAACAACAACTTATACAAAACCTTTGCTTGCTAACATGTGAAACATGATTGATGGCCTGCGATAGCTTTGGAGTGAAGCCAGAGCCCCAAACTGCCCAGATAAAAACTCAGGCAGGTTTTAACATGATTTTTTAGGATTTTCTATTGAGCTACCACCTTAAAAGATTTTAGTGATGCCAAAAGAGTGGTTTGGGAGAAGGGTCAATTAAGTTTGTCCAGTACTTTTTTGGTTTTTTTTAAAAAAAGGTGCTAGAACTCGTATCTTGACAGTAAATTTGAAAAATGCCTCTCCCCCCACTTCTTCCAGCAGCGTGCTCCTTTCCCCTGTTGACTCAACGCCCATGCCCGCCCCCCCGCCAAGCTGGGCAGCTGGGTCGGCGAGGGAAAGGAGCTCCTTTTCCCTGCTGACACTGCCCCACCCAGCTGAGCAGCAGTGCTGGCAAAATAGGAGCTGGTACATCCGTACCCCTGCAAACCATCACAATAAAAGTGCTGAGTTTGTCCCAGAGCTCTTATCTGAAGAACAATATTGGAAAAAATTATATTCTATAGCATTAGAAAAATGTCCCTACTGACCCAAACTGTTCCTTATGCAAAGAGATAGCAAGCTACGTAAAGGGCTAGATGCTGAGCCAAGAGGATCCACCTCTGGAAGGCACATTAGATGGAGAATTCAGCAAAGCAAATGTTATTTTAGATGTGGAAGAAGACTAGCCATTTTAGACACTAAAGAGGAAGTTTTGAAAGGGCATTTCAGCCTCACTCCTTCCACTGATGTTAAAAGGACACGTAATTAAAACCCCACACAAAGTTTTGAAAGTTTTCCCCTAAGTGTCTGAATTTTATATTACTGTAGCAAAATACCAGCCCTAAAAAGAAATCAGTCAGTGAACAGATAGCTTTGTTACCAATCATATTGAAATAATATTGTTGGCCTAAAGACCTTCCCAATACTGCCTCAAATAATGAACTCTGATAAGGACTTCCTTTTTATACGGGGAACCTATTAATGAACTATTAGAACAAGTCCTAGCTAAGTCCAAAGTGCTCTGACTTGAACAGCAGAATTGTGCCCTCAGCGCTATGTAGGGACACTTTTCAGATGTCATTGATGTAATAGCTGCCATATAGAAAGTTTCTGTGCCCAATGGAGCATGGCTACTCTTTTTATCTCCACTGACTCTGTTTCTTTTAGAATTAAGTGCAGTTCAAAGAATCCACAGCTTCCTTTGGCACCTTTAAATCTTTATTATGGAGGTACTGAGTGAGTGTGGGACTACGTAATCCAAACGGTCTTGACTCTGGAAGTACTGAAGCAACGCTTCCGCATTAACTCGCTCTGTGAAGCAGTTGACAAAGCACAGCATGCTGGGACACGTAGCCCCACACTCACAAGAGCTGCCTTAGGAAAGACTGCAGATTTTCTAGCCCCAACAAGCCTGAAATCCAGAGTGTCTGCTTGGGTGTGGGAAAGAAGAGAGAGGGCCTCTCAGCCAGCCCCCAAAAGCCAGCGACTCTCTTCCCCTTATTGCCAAATTCTTTTCCACTCAGACCCAAGACACCTGTCCCCGCTTGCTCCAGTCCACTTGCCTAATTCCCCTCCTTCTTCAGGGCCTGGACTCCTATTTCTATTCCTCGCAGGCTGTCAAATCACATACGTGCCTTTTCCCATGTAAAATTGAAACGCCCAAGTACAGCAGCACCTTTTCCAGTAGCAGGCATCATCATGCCTTATCATACTGTTGGATGAGCAACTCCTGTCTCTAAATGAGGAAGGGTACCCTTAATCTGGGCTAGATACCCCCTGCAGGGGATCCAGGCTATTGGCTGAGGCTAGGTACATTTGGGAGCAATTCAGCTAATTTCCCACCAACTGTGTTTAAGAATGGACAGTAGTTCATGAAGTCCACTCAGTCAACAGAATATTTCTTTAGAGTATGATGTGTTTTTAGGTGGGTTAGAGGTTTCCTTCAGCCAATCACTGTCCTGGAGGATGATACATACTTCCTGGCATCTTTCAATAGCTTCAAGGGGCATGCCTGTGAATCAGAGCAGGAGACTCAGGTTTCTTTCAACACTTCTGGAATGCATTTGCTCTGATGGCTCTGAATTTTGTACAGGGAAGGTGTCTCTTCTTTCCAATTTGTGGCAACTGCACCACGGTTTAGACACATATCATCACTGTATTAAAAATGCTGGGAAAGATTCCCTTTGGAAAACAATGGACACCAGCCTCTTTCCCTAGCATCCATCTTTGCGATCACACTAGCGTACAGCTTACTACATATTGTAAATGACCTTGTAAGTTTGTTCCACCTCCTCCGGAGCCTCTTTTCTCATTTATGTACTGCAACCTAGTAATTTAGCAGCCTGTGAATTACTTGAACACACTTGATTTCTTCTTTCTTCCCTGTACTGGTAACAGATTTTATTAGCAGGCTCTGGTAAACTGCTAGGCTGAAGAAAAGCAGGCGAAATGGACTTGAGTATAAAGTTCATGGAGGTCAAGTGTGTCTTTTGGAATAGCATTGAAATCGAGTTCAAAATTAAAGTTATTTAATTAGCAAGGTGCTGGTATGTCAAGCAGTTTTCTCTGAGAAATAGTATGACTCTCTAGCTATGTAGCATCAGCACTGCTAACATGTGCATCTAGTAAACTCCAGGCCATTGGGGAACCACACCTGAAAGGTAGAATAGAAGTCCACAGCCATTTCCAAAGCTGCTTTAAGTCATCCAAAACCCCCCACCCATTTGCTGCAAGCAGGGGCCGCAGCTTGCAGTGGGTGAAGAAAGGCGTTTTATGGATATGAGAGGAACTAGCTACCAGCAGGAGGGGGACAATCATAGTATTTACTGTTCATTGACTAAGCTGAAAACTGGCCCCTGGCAGCTAGATAGTCTCCTAACCCCCTTTCTTTATGCATCCCTTGCCCTCATCAGCAATAATAGATCAAAAGCTGGACAGAGTAAGAGTGGAAGGAATAGGGACTGTGGCTATATTGAGATTAGGAACTATTTTAGGAGGCTTTGCTTTCCATTGGCTCGTCTTATACAGTGTATGATTGTGGTGTTGCTCCTAATTTGCTGGCTGTGGCTGTAGATTGCTGCTTCTGAAGATTTTTCTTTCTTATGTACCTTTTATTTGTGAGAATGGCTGGGGGAAAAGGGAAGGTTAATATTCTGGTCCTCCCGCTATAACTGCATCTTTCCTATCCTGTGGGATGAACTCTAGGAGCAGGTTCCCGCACAGAGAAGAGCTAGTAAAGGTTTTGACTCATGCTCAACCCTTTGTACACATGCCTGGTTTTTTATACCATGCAAGGTAATGATGTCGCACTCTTCAGCTAGATACATTTTAGCAAAGGAAGCCATGTTCAAACGAGAAATATTTTGCGATACTTGTCAGGTTTTCCTGATGGTATATTAAAGCCTCAACAGTTTACATGATACTGAGGGAAAATATCTGAACATACATACCAGAGCCAGCTTGTATTAACAGCCAGGGCCAGTCCAGTGTTACAGTTCTTTCACAACCACTGTGGTTTGTTGTTTTTTTTTTTTTTTTGGTTGAACGGTGCCATGACAAATCCGGGACATTTCCTCACTAGTATAGAAATTTCAGACCACTGAAGGAACTTGAACTGCAGCAGGGGTTTGTATTTTCCCTTTGCATTCGGCTAAGGATTGCCTTACACAGCAGTTGTCACTGCTAACAATAAACACCATCGCCTCAAGCTTATTAGCCCAGTTACAGCATCGCCCTGCAGACTAGAAGACACTTCTATGCAACCCCACGGCACCGGGGGACAATTTATCTCCTGTTGAGGAAGAGAACGAGATGACCATTATGGTTCTTGTTGGCAGCAGCAATGGCTGGAAGCGATGACCTGTTTGCCCCAAGGAAGCTGGGCCAATACTGGCTGATCTGCAGAAGGTTGCATCACTCTTCCCAGAGAGCAGTAGCATGGCACTAGACGCTAATGGAGAGACAATACCTTGACTCAGTGGTCCTCAATCTTTTGCAGGTCGCACATATCACAACCCTACAGGACACACCACCCCACATCCCCCAGGCCAAATCCAGACATCTCCCTGGTTCTTCGTGACACATTTACCACTGTGTGGCGACACAGTAATGTGCTCCAACAGAGTGGCTGAGAACTGCTGCCTTGACTGCTTAAGAGAAGCAAAAGGATGTGGTGGGGGCAGCTGCTGAGTAGTCCATGGCTACAGGGTGAATGTTCTTATTTGTGTATAACACATTCTTTTCATTCAAAGGCCTGTACGCTTGAATGTCCCACGGCTGAGCTCTTGCCTGCCAGAAAGTAAGATCACACATTTCTGCACAGCCCAGTTTTGCTTGAAAGGGAGTAATGAAATGGTCTTGTCAACAGTGTTTCATCTGGGTACGAAGAGTCCAGAAACAGTTCATACAGAAAAAAAGTGCTGAGCCTTGTACACGTAGCCAGATGACTGCCTGGGACGAGTCTGTCGTTGCTGGGACCCAGAGCCCAACACAAGGCCCTTCTTGCACTGTCTGGGATGTTACCCTAATGCAGGGTCACGCCAAGTCTCCCTCACCCCCCTCCCACATGATGTTGACCCAGAACTCCTGGTCCCCTGAAGCACTGTGTGGCGACCGCTCCCCACTCCAGATGCCATCCCTCTCCCATGTGATGTAGGCCAAACGCCCTGGCTAGAAACCGTTCCTGGCCCCAAGCAGCTCCCCAGAGTGGCTGCTCCCGTCTCACCCCACACCTTCCCTGCTCCTTTCCACATGATGTGGACCCAGTGTCTTGGCCAGGCTGCTCCCAGCCCCAACCAGCCACTCCTCCTCTCGTCACTCCCCCCTCCAGCCCCACTCCCATGTGATGTAGGTCCAGCACCCTAACAAGGAGCCACTCCTGGCACTACCAAGAGTTGTACAACCCTAGGATCAATGACAGCGCAAGTGCTGCTCAGAATAATTCACCCGTCACATTTGGCACACTTGCCGGAGGTTGCCGACCCCGGCACTAATGTTCAAGAGAGTGCTCGGACTTAGATCTTTTCTCATGCTGGGCACTCCCCTTTTCAACTTCACTTCACCTTATTCATGCAAGAACTGTCAGAATTTTGCACTGATGCTTCCGTTTCAGTTGAGAATGTGCATCTTTACCCTCGTCCTTGATTTGCTAGGAATGAATCCCCTTTCTGGGAGCTGCAAGTGGCTGCATAGATCATTTTAGTACAAATATAAATATAAATTATATATATAATTATATATGTATATATAAGTATAAATTGAGTGAGTGCTGCGCTTGCAGACTGATCCTGTAAATTAACTGGTGCCTCTCCTGAAGCTAGTACCCACAACTCACTTTACTGAAACAGATGGAGATAATTAACCCCTTGCTATGTTACACCAAGAAAATCTTGCAGGTTTTGTTCTGTTTTAAATCAACCAGGCTGAAAATAGGAGTGCACCAGGTTGGTGCAGAGAGTCGCCAGTGAGCCCAGGCTAAGGGCCAGGAAGCAGAGTGTTGCCAACCTCCATCTGTGAAAAGGTGCCCTGCTTGTGCATCGGGCTCTTCTCCCACTCACCACTGCCTGCCTGCCTGCATTGTGTTTCTTTTTATCTGTCTAGAACAGTGTTTCCCAATTGGCATGCCACAGCACACTGGTGTGCCATCAGACCTGAGCCGGTAGACCACAAATTTTTTTTGAAAAAATTAACTTGAAGCATTCTGGATTGGCTCATTTGGAGACTGTAAGGTGGTGTGCCTCAAAATAATGAAGGGCATCAAGGTGCGCCATCGGTGAGAAATGGTTGGGAACCACTGCTTTAGACAATTCCAAGATTCTGGTGCTGATGTCTGATGGAACTTCGGGAATACCCATTTCAAGACACGAGGTCTCTTCAGGAATAACTCCATGGTGACCTACCTCTTCTCTCAGAAGATGGAGACTTTTTATGGGAGTGTTTCGGCTGCTGGTAGGTACTGAAGTACAAGGTACGAGCGGTCGTCAGACCCCACAAGCCTTAGGGAGTCTTGCATGGAGAATTTCAGTCTCACTCCCTTCTCTGCTTTTACACGGCATAAAAACTTTCCACTTGGATGAACAGAGACTTGAAGACACCAGAGACAGGCAGAATACCTGTTCCTTCCAGGGAAAATCCTATTGCAGGTCTGGCAGTCTAAATCTTGGGGCCTTTGGTGTACCCCAGATAAGAGGCCACGAGAGCAAAGATTCAGTTTTGGAGACTGCAGGGAAGTAAAAGAGGAGGAATCTCCTGCCCCTCCCAACAGCAACAATTTGTGCCACTAAATAAATAAAAATATACATCAATAAAGGAGGTAGGAAGCAGTGGAAGCAATTGCTCCACCTCAAGCCACAGGCAGTTGACAGTGGTTAAAGTATAATTTGACGGGCCCCGGAACCCTCCTAATCTCTGGGCCGCTTTCTCGTATTGTCCAGGCCCTCTTCATGCATGTGCAGACCCTAGCCTAAGTAAGCATTTGTAATCACTTCTCAGTACCACATGCCTCGGTTAACGCTCCATAAACATATTTATAATTTGATATGGCTTTTATATCTATAGCAATTATTGTCACAAACTAGCAAACACTGCATAACACAATAAGTATTGTGATCTTGATATTCCTGATATGCACATTTCACTTCATTAAATGCAATGCCAAACTTGGAACACAAAAATTTTATGTTGCTTTCACCAAATTCCAGGGACAGCTCTATAGTGAAATGTGATGGGTCAAGTGCTTCAACAGCACCGCTTAGATGTTTTCTGAGTTTGGCAACAATCTAGCATTCATACAGTCCGCTAAGGTCTCGTAAAACTGACATTTAGAAATTTCAATTTGCTTGCCAGCATTCACAGACATGTTTACACATACACCTTTAAAGCAACCTGCAGCAATTGCCTCACAAGCCTCTTGGTAGAGCTCTGAATCACACTCTCTATGAGCTATAAACACCTGAACTTGTCGACTTATCAGATTTTTGCAACACCAAGGACAGGCCTGCAAGTTCCTCCAGAACATCAAGCATGAGACCCAAGTTTTTAACAAAAAACGGATTCTCCAGGCTTTTTGCCATGCCAGCAAATTTTGCATTATCTTTCCCTTCTCGTGAGAAATCAGTTAAGTTTTTCAAGAAGCGGCTATGGACGGCTGCATATGACTGCCAAAACAGCTCGTACAGTGCGGCAGCTAGAGGCAACGCAACATACATCAATTACACACCCAATCTTATTAAGCTGGACTTCCAGACCACTCGCAGTCAGCCAACTCTCTCAAGTACTTCAGCGACTGATTGTACAGATCATACATTGAAACCACGAATGATTTAAAGTGATTAACTTCACTGCAGCATTTGATAACATCAGCCTCGGCCAGTTCCAACCAGTGATTAAAACAATGCCAACTTATCAAAAGTTGAAATCGTGTTTTTAATTTTGCAGCAGCATCAGCCTTACTGCCTAACATGACAGAGGCTCCATCTACACCTAAACCAATCCAATTATCCTTGAGAAATTCCTCCACGAACCCATGTGCTGTCAAACACTGCAGCAAAACTAATACGACGCCATCAGCATCATTGCTGCCTACTTCAACCAGATCAAGAAAAAATGTAACAGGACCAATGTTTGCATCAAAAGTTATACGCGAATAAATTACAAGACAAGAAAGTTTACTTAAACTCATACTCTCACCAATTAAAACAGAAATTTGATATTGCTGAGAAATGACACTAGAACACAAACTATGTTTCATCTCCACAGATATATGGTCTATTACAACATTGCTATGCAAAACACGACCCTTATCAACACCATTTAACTGCTGTAAGTAATAAGGTCTGGATGGTGAGTGATCACCACCCAAATAAAAGACGTTAAACGCATGCGAACCTAATAACACTACGTAGCACCGGGTCTCAGACTCAAATCTCCACGAGGGCCACATGCCATGAGGACTAGGATATTGGCCCAAGGGCCACGTCACTAAAACCATTTCATATAGGGAGTTTTTATTAGAACTAGAGACAGCGCCACTGGGGAGCCTTATGATATCTTTCTAGGAGCCTGAACAAAACACACATTTACTTTTAGAATTACTTCCATTCAAGATCCAAAGTGGATCCAAAGGGGGTAGCCATATTAGTCTAGGTCAGCCAAACAAACAAGGAGTCCTGTGGCACTTTTAAAGACTAACAAATTTACAAATTAACAACTACATTTGTTAGTCTTTAAAAGTGCCACAGGAGTCCTTGCCCCCCCCCCCCCCAAGCTAGCAGTATTATTAGAAAGACAAGAATAAGCAAATGAACACACTTAAAATTTCACATTATAAATCAGTAGTTCCCAACCTTTTTGGTTGAGGGACCAAAATACAGATTTTAAAACCTTGAAGGGCCACCAGTTCATTTAATTAAAATTAAATTAAAAAGTAATTAATTGAATTAAAATGGATTGTAATTAAAATTAGTTGGGTCTAAATTTTTAATTAATCAAATTTGAATTAATTTTAATTGACATTTAATTTTTAGAAAGGTTTTTTAATAAAAGCCTTTTAAAAAGATTTTTAATTAAAATGTAATTTATTTATTTTTTTATTAAGGGAAGAAGAAGAAAAGGAAAGAAAAGAGAAAGAAAGGCCTGCATGCATCCCCAAGTCCAGAAGGGAGTCGAGCAGCCATAGCCTGGCTCCCAGCAGCACACGGCTGGCTAGGCTAGGCTGGGCCCCCGAGGACAAAGCCCCCCATGGTAACCCACCCCACACCCCCTTAGAAACCCCAAACCAGTCTTGTCTGGCCTGGGCGTTGCCTGGGCCCCCTGTTCCCCAGCAGCTCCCTGGCCCCAGCTCCTTGACCCTCCTGGTCCTCAGCAGCTCCCTGGCCCCTGATGCTCCTGGTCCCTATTTCCCGACCCCCCAGTTCCTCACCAGCTCCCCAGCCCCCACCGGCTCCCCAGCCCACCCAGCCTTCCCGGTCCCAGCTCCCTCTCCCCAATTTACCTGGCTGGAAAGCTGCAGGGGCATCCGGATGTGCTCTGGCCAGGAGGCCGCCCCCACCCTGAACACGCTCTGTCTGAGCATGCTCAGGGTGGGAGATTTGAAAACTCCTCAGCCCGGCCGGCAGCCGCTGCTCTCAGCTGACCTGTGAGTGGCAGCCTGCCTGCAGGGCAGGGAGGAACAAACGTTCCGCTGGAGTTTTCTGGTTTCACGCGCTACGGAACGCTGGCTGGGCAAATTTGTGGGCCCCAGAACAGCGTTCCAGCATACTTTAACCCCTGGCTGTTGAAAAGGACCATGAGTGGCTCCTCCCTAAACACCCTTGTAATAATCCTCCCTCAGGGTTGGGTGCAGAAGGGAGATCCTGTGGTCAAGTGTGACCAGCAAGAGGGTTGTGGCGAGGGAATTACCAGTGTCCACAGGCAAGGGGGGTATTTCCCTTCTCTGATAATTTTGTGGGTGGGTCCTCCCTTCCCTCAGGGAGGGTCCTTTTGCTGCAGCTGTATCAGGGACTCTAGTCTAGGTTTTCCTGTGCTGTGATGATGCTTCGGGCTGCCAGTCTGCTTTCTTCCAGCTCCACTGCCCAAATGAGCTGTTTCCCCTCTCTTTTAATGCCTAGAGCAGATGGAGTATTTGCTGTCGGTGGGGCAGGGTGGGGCTCAATCCCTTAACTCCTTAATGCCCAGAGAGGGGTTTGTACACCTGATCACAGTCCACGTTCTGAGGCAGTCTCATGTAGTGAGCATAAACAGACTAAATCAAAGTCCTGGGCGACTGGGCATGTGCGCATACCAAGACACTCCTAAGGAAACAAACGTGAAGAAACTACACTTCCCAAATGCAACAGCCTCCTGCGCAGCCTGCTTCCCCTCTTAGCTCCTGTAATGGTCTTATTTTATTGTATTCTTGATTTGAGTCACAGTGCAGGGAGCTTGTACTTATTTCCTCATAAAGCAACAAGCACATTCATGGCGGTACATAAATCCTATACATGTCACTTGCTTTCTTCTTTTGTACATCACGGTTTATAGGTGTCTAGCTTCCAGACACAGTCTAGCACAGTCTTCAGTACCTAGAGAAGAACCCAAACTTGCTCATGGTCAAAGCAAAACTCACTCTTGCAGAGTTTCAAAATTTACCATTATCTGATTCCTGTTCCTCCTATGCCTTATTGTACAAAAAAAAAATAAAAAAAAAAAATGTTAGCATCCGTTCCCTGGAGTTGTGCAAAACTTCTCAGCTCTTGCCACTCTGTCTTCAGATCATCTATCACAGGGAAGCTAACTGCTAATCAGATCAGGAACAATTGCAGCAGATTTTAGGATCTCCATTTATTGCCAATTAATGTGAGGTACTTAACACTTTTGTAAAAATTTGTGCAGCCACTTCCCCACCATTTGGTCTTTAAATTAATCAGCCTACATTTACAAGACACGTTTCTACCACTTATTTTCCTAAAAGCTAAAAAAAAAAAAAAATACTTTTCTAAAATAATTGAAAGACATCAGTTTATAAAAACTTTTTCTCCTAAAGTAGTTGTCTATGACAGTCAATAGACACATTCTTCAGAACACTGGTACAACCAGCTGAAAGTGTGGCATTATGAGCAGATCAAGGAGGGTAACTTTCAAATAGCTTGAGAGTTTCTCTCCTGTTTGTTCCAACGCATTGCATAGATACAGGACTATGAGAGTTCCAAGACAGTTCAACAATACAAATAATGCAGCGTTTGATGTGGGGAATTAAAACATAGGACACTAAATTTAGAGTTAAATCAATTTCCTTACAATGTAGGAATGACCTATAATGCAAACTTAAGAGCAGTAACATCAGAAAAAAGTTACATCTCAGCTGATGGACAAAATCATGTTTCCAGATCCAGCTGTTGGGCTGCAAATATACCAGCAAATCACATAGGTTGACTGGTTTATTGCAGATAAAAACTTCTGAGATTTAATCTTGTCCCAGAATAAAGAGCCCATTGAATATTTTTTAAATCTGCCTTCGCTCTCTTGGGTGGGGGATAGTTTGAACTTTCCTTCTTGCCTATTAGCACTTGCTGGTGTTTTGAGATGACACGTGCTAGGTTTAGTTGTCAGTCTGCAACACAATGCTGTAAGTGCTCTCACCCTGGGCTAAGAATAACTACAGTGGACTAAGCAACTTGAGAAAGCTGAATCTTCTCCCTACTTTTTCCCTGGGGAGAGGTGTGGGTAGGAATAAGTTATAAAGTAAAATTCAAAGCATTGCATAGCTACAGCTGTATTTCTGGAGAAGGGCAGACTCTCAGTTTGTGTATAATTATGAAAGATACTGTATGTGGTTGCCAACTACCTTGGAATATATGGATGTTTTAAGATGACTGGACTGCCTTGACTAAGAAGTACACTTATCTAAAAAAAAATTGATTTCTTCTGTCTTTTTTAGGTATTTCAAAACCCAGAGATAAGGTAACATTAAAGCCCCAGATGTTTGTTCAGGAACACAGTTAGCAAAAATTCTGTTTAGTCTACAACATGGTTCTGTAAAAAGTGGCGTGTAGAAGTTCTGACTAGATGAGATGCTAGAATTCTACTAGCAAGATCTGTGGCATAAACACAAATTATACTAAAAGTTCTAGTAAGACTACAGACATGGGATTAGACAATTGGACAGTAAAAAGCTGTCCAATAAACAGAGAAGTCACAAAAGGAAATAAAATATAGAGCTACTTTAAGCAGCTTTAATATGACTGTTGATTATTAGAGAAAAGATTTGATTATTGTATTATTTTTGTCACTGTTCTTGTATCATGCAACATTATCCTCTTTTTCATGAAGCCAAAGAACTTCCATTTATAAAGATGACCATTAAAATTCAAATTTGTGCTAGAATTTTTTTAGATGGCCCAGGAACAACCTGCTCCACCAAATGCACAATGCATGTGTTTCTAAGTATAGTAATTGAGCTTCCACTTTACAGAATGAGAACTACTCAAGGTGTTACCCCTAGCAGTTCCCATGAAGACCCAGGCTCCCTGGCAGCCAGGATGTCCCCAGGACATCTACAAAGGCAGCAGCCTGCAGTGAGCCAGATGCACCTGTCTACCTCACTGTCTCCAGCTGAGGGAGGAGACCCAATTCTCAGCCCCAACTTCTTTTTAAACTTCCTGTCCCGCCCACCACTTCCAGTGGGAAAGTTGAAGTTAGTCTGGATCTGCACACGTGGGTAGGGAGAGGTGCTCCTCCCCTTCCGGCTCAGAGGGAGGCTACAGTGCTGTCTCATTACTGAGATCTACTGTATTCTGTCACTCAGATCAGTACTGGATATTACTGTAGGAAGCGAGCCTGGTATTGTGACTAGATCATCCTAACCCAGGGGTCGGGAACCTTTTTGTCTGAGAGAGCCGTGAACGCCACATATTTTAAAATGTAATTCCGTGAGAGCCATACAATATGTTTAAAACTAAATACAAGTAAATGTGTGCATTTTATGTTTTAATTAATTGAATTTGAATTACTTTTAATTAAAATTTAATTTTAGAAAGGTTTTAAAAAAACCTTTAAAAAAGGTTTTTAATTAAAATTAATTTTTAAAGGTTGGGTTTTTTTTAAAAAGGAAGGAAAAAAGAAGGGAGGAAGGAAGGGAGAGAAAAAGAGAGAAGAAAGGAAAAGAGAGAGAGAAAAAGGAAGGAAGAGAAAAAAGAAAGAAGGAAAGAAGTGGAAAGAAGGAAGAGGAAGGAAAGAAGAGAAAGAAAGAAAAAAGAAGGAAAGAAAAAAGAAGACAAAAGGAAAAAAGAGAAAGGAAGAGAAAGAGGAAGAAAAAAGAAGGAAGGCAAAGGAAAGAAAGAAAGAAAGAAAGAAAGAAAGAAAGAAAGAAAGAAAGAA